>OY998176.1:108186421-108786421 GCA_963921935.1 Galeruca laticollis
ACTGTCTTGGTGACATATTAGGCTTTTCTAGACAGATACTCGAAGCCAAACAGTGGTACTCTTCAGATTTACCCGTTAAAATTATAAAAGTATCTAGCATACGCTTCGAATGTAACATTACCACTGGAGCCTTCGACGCAGACAGACCTGCTCATACTATTTACGAATTGGTTATAAAAGTAGATCCCGGGTACGCCATTGACGAAACTCCACATAATTTACCTGTTATACCACAACGTGAAATTACCAACGTTACTGTGTTGGCTTTGGATCAAGACGGACATCCTATCAACTTTCGTGGTGAAAAGAGCACCTTGGTGTTGGAGCTTAGAGCGAGAAGCAACAGATGGGATTGATAATTAATAATAAAAGGCGTTCAGCTACACATCCAATACCATTAGTTAGGCGACGTCCTTCAAAGCAACAGCTTCTTACATTTGCAAACAAATTGTTCTTACAATATTTAGGCTTTTGCTGAAAGAGAAACGATGACGACCACCACATATGGAAAACGTTCTCGTATGAACGATATGCCTCCGATGTTTGATATCTATCGCGAGCCGAGATTCGATGAATCGATTCGCAAAGCCGAATACAGAACATATGCGCCGTTCATCAAATCGTTCAGTTGCAGTGACATTACGGAATTTAGCATCAATCAAGTCGACTCGTTTTTTGCAACGAACGAAACATTGTTGTGCATTGAAGGCTCACTCAATATACATGGAGCTGGTGATGTAAAGCTGGCAAATAATTTTGGTGCTTTCCTTTTAGATTCGTGCACATACAGTGAAAGTGCAAGAGAAATAGAAACGGTTCAAAATCCTGGAATCGTGAGCGCTGTACGTGCCATGACGTGCTACAATCAAGGAGATTCCAATCATATGGCTATAGCAGGCTGGAATCATCCCAAAGATCCCATCCTTAATGCCACCGATAAATCATTCAACCTACAAATACCTCTCAAGCACATTTTCAACATTTTCAATGACTATCCTATGATTACATGTGGACGGCAAACAATACGTTTGGTTCGAGCTCGAAACGATAATGATTGTGTATATATCACAGAAAAAAACGTTGCTGGTCTGACTTCCACTACAACTGTAAGCATAAATATTAGCAACATCGAATTGAAAATCAAGCATATCTATCCTAATGATGATGTTAAGTTGGAACTTATGAGAACCATTCGAAAGAATCAGCCTATAGTTATTCCATTTAGAAAGTGGGAGATACATGAACTACCATCCATCACTAGAAATGCTAGACGTGAAGTTTGGGCTGTTAAAACTACAACTTCAGTCGAACGACCTCGCTATGTTATTGTTTTCTTTCAAACCAACAAACGCGATAAAAACACATTTGATCCAACTTCATTCGACAATGCCGACATTCAAAGTATCAGACTATCGCTAAATGGGGAGTATCATCCCAATGAAAGAATGCAGTTGGATTTTACTAAGAATGATTACAATGAGGCATATTTCAACTATACTGAATTTTATCCTAGCTATATGAATTCGACACAGATATATTACATGATGATTTAAATTTGCGTTTAACAATTTTTAGTAGAATTTTAACTATTAAAACAAATATGGATGCTAATATCATACATGACAATGAAAAAATATTGTTAAGTTCATCTTTCATGTTGCTGCTGCTGCTGCTGCTTCTGCTGCTGCTGCTGCGGGGGGTGGTGTCGTTGCTCATATTGAAGTCTTGTAGGTTGGATCCTGTTTAATGGATATATCGTTTGTGGTGTCTGACGTCTAAAAATGTGATCTAAGGCACTCGAAATCTCTTGTTGTTGTATTTCTTTTTGTAATTCTTTGGGTACCCAATTAATTGTAAGATTTTCCCATTGATTTGAGTCAGCTATGCAAAGGTTTTTAATTTGCTTCATAACCATTCGCTTATCTTCATAAAAAGTAATGTCCTTAGTTAATTGATTTATTTTTAGCATAAATTCCTCAATTCGATGTCTGTACTCGACAAAAGACATATCGATAATGATTTATTTTCCCCAACAAATAGACACCAAGTAAATATATATAGTCTGACGTAAGCGTCACGTGTAACGTCACAATAATAGCAGATATACATTGTTCTACCCTTACGATATCTTTATGTCCACACCCTGTATATCGAACGATGTAGTAGCGTACCTAACACCGTTTATTCGACCCGACCAATCAGAAATATACGTTAGTGCCTTAATGGCATCTTTTTTGTACATCCTGTATACGATGATAATCATAATGGCGTTTATTCAATCCGACCAATCAGAGATGCTAGGGCCCTTATGGCATCTTTATGACTACGACGACAGATGGCATAGACTGACAACAGAATGACAGACATGACGCTGTATACAAGACACCATTCACAGACCATACGACATAAGGCACATTTGACAGACGACGCTGACCATACGACATAAGACACCTTTGACAGATGACATATTCGTCACATTTGACAGACGACACATACGACGCAGACCATACGGCACAAGCCACGTTTGACAGATGACACATACGACCGATGACATATACGACACATTTGACAGACGACACATACGACGCAGACCATACGATATAAAGCACATTAGACAGATGACATATACGATAACGATAACGACTACGACGCAGACCATACGGCATAAGACACATTTGACAGATGACACATACGACAAGAAACATATGACAGACGACACAGAACACAAGATCAATTACACTTTTGACATATGACACATACGACACATTTGACGGACGTCATAGAGAAAAAGATGGATGACTGTTGACAGATGACACTTACGACGGCGCGTGCGCAGAAATCCAAGATGGCAGCCTTCCGGTACGTTTTCGTGAGGTTTACTTCCGCTAACACAGTTTTTAGGTTAGGTTAGGTTCGTGGGGTTTACTTCCGCTACACAGATTTTAGGTGGGGGTTGTTATGAAGGGTTACCCCCTTTTTAGGTGGGGTTCCTATGTTAGGTTACCCCCCTTCGAGGTTCCATTGTTGACGTCACTTCCGGTTGCGAAGTGACCCATACTCTACTCACGTTTCAACGAATCGATCGTAATTATCGAATGCTACTCCTGTACAGTAGTAAGGGGATAATTTAACGTCTTCAGGACAGATTACTGATTTACTCAAGGGGGAAAACGTCGCTTCTGTTTCCAGTTCCTCAACAGTATTATAACTGACACATTATCCGTATTTATTTAGCAAATCAATAACTTTTCGGCCACTTGTTATGCTTTTTAAATTTATTCCAAGTGTAATTTGCTTCGACGTTTTTATTTTGCCATGGTGAATCGCATAAACTAAATCTTGGGCTATAGAGTTGACTTTCAGCATACGACTACCGCTTTTTACTGTCCTAGGATCTTTGCCGCAAATTAAAGAACGAAGAAATTGTAAAATATCGGCAGAAATTTCCCTTGATCAAGTCAAGCTACAAGTCTACTTTTGAGGTAGAGAATTTTTTCAATAGACATACTGTTAATATTTTCAAAGTATTACATCTGATCTCTACTGAGTTCAGGGTACACTAAATTCTCTACAACAAATGACCTTGTGCGGCAGTCCCTATTTGTCTCTTACTCTCTTCTATTGTACACGTGCACAAACATCTGCTTGCTTGGAAAATATTACTTCCTCTCCTCTCTATCGTATACCAGAAGGGATTCGTTCCCTTATACCCGATATATTATAATAGTTACTCACTTTAAAAATTTTGTGTCATCCAGTTTCACTTTTAGAAGCCGAATACTACCGAATGTTAATTAATTGTTTAAATGAAAATTGATTTTTACAACAATAATAAAAACATAAAAAACATAATAATTCCAAATTAAAGTTGTAAAAATAGTACAACTTTCGTTTATCTATCTTATAAATTGCAATAATTGATATATACTTAAATATATAGCGCGTTGAATGCAATAGAAAATCTTGATTTCAAACTGCCTGCCAAGGATTTAGCACCCACTTCTCTGTATGCCATTTGGTAAAGTGTTTTTTTTAAGTTCAAGTAATGAAATAAAGAAAAATTTATTCAGGTACCTTGTGATTCTTTCTATTTACTTTTACACCCATTTGGCGCTGTCTGGGGGCACGTTAACTCGTAGCAAACCGTTTGCCAATATTTTTCCGCTTTTCTTGAATATTAATAAAATATTTTCCTGTAAAAAGAAGCCGTGTACCTTATAAATTTTTTTACACCTAAATTTTACATTTCTAACTACACGCCCCCCGCTTCATGCCCCAGATTTTCGATGCCAAACAGGCAATATTATGTTCGGCTACACCAAAGGTATCTGTTTCAATATAAACGAACCATGTACCAGATCCAAACATTTTTTATGTGGCCCCAGCTCTCCGTCTAGTTGACATGGAAACAAATGGCGATAGGGGTGTGCGGTTCGCTCTCAATTATTAGAATTGGAAACAATCACGTTGCGCAATATGATATTCAAACTTCAAACTCTTTGAAGAAATTTTATTTCAAGTCAAACCTAAAGATACAGTAATCATCTGAAGTCAAAGTTTTTTACATAAAAATTCGATTTTCAACTCAAGTTTGTTGGGTAAAATACAACTAGTTTGACTTGATGCATCTCTACTCAATACTATGGGGAATTTGATTGATATAGAGTTTAGATCCCCTAATACAGCAATTATTTGTGGTAATCTCTCTCGCCTCTTTTGTCCCAATAATATGTTTTTCTCTTCTTGCTGGTATTTTGATAAATCCGACGAAATTGATATTATTGTACCATTTAGCTCTCTTCTTTTTTTAAGTAGTAATTTGGGAGTGGAATTCAATCTTGAGGGGACTGTTTGGCGCCCAGATTATAAAAGTTATTGACATCCGATGCAGATATATGTACATCCAATAATTTATTAATTTCTTCACACAAAACAGTTGCACAGGCCACTGTTCGAGGTATATACAAGCCAAAAATCATCAAATTATTTTTCTTTACCACACGTTCTAGCTTTTCCATTGGTAGTTTTAATTCATTACTTTCTTCCTCGATCTTTTTAACTTGTATTCTTAGTTCATATGTTTTTAACAAACTCCTAGCTCAACTAGCTGCTTTAAAATATTTGAGCTCCTGCTTAGTATTTATTATTTCTTAATATATAATTTATAACGTCATTTGAGTTTCTTCATGATCACTAATAATTTTGTCTTGTATTGTCTCCTTTATTTGTAGGAAAACGTGTTTATGTGTTACAGAGCACTGAAAACAAAGGTTTATTGTGCCCCGCCCCCTATCAGAGCTGTTCTCGCTACTACTATAGCTCGTCTTCCAGTTCCAAGGTTCTAATGAACTCTAGTATTTGGAACGGCTTCAACGAGGTTTGGTCCTCACTGTTACAAGTTTCTTGTCAGAAGCATTTCTTGCTTTGGCTTGGAATGGCGAGGCATTCCAGAACTAGGTGATCCGGAGTTTCATCCTCCTCCCCACAGAATCTTCACTCGTCAATCTCTGCTAGACCTACTCTCATTACGTGCTGCCTGAGGCGGCAGTGCCCTGTAAGAAAGCCCATGAGGAGATGTAGCTTATATTTACCAAATATTTTTTGGATCTAGCAGTGTCAAATTTCCACAGGAACTTTTTGGAATGTTCCAAACCGGAAAGGCACCGCCAGAGTGCTTCTCCTTCGGTTTCCTCTTTCTTCCGAAACTCTTCCTTCTAGGAGGATTTTGCTACACCACAGAAAGGCTCCGGGCTAATAAAGGGCATTTGTGCCCGTCTCCTGGCAAGTGTATTGGCCTCTTCATTTCCGGTGATTCCCGAGTGGCCAGGAACCCAGACTAAAGAGACCCTGTTGTTCTTGACTAATTTATCAAGTTTTCTTCGGCACTCCCATGCCAACTTTGAGACAATGACATGGCAGCTCAATGCTTTGATAGCTGCTTGACTATCAGAATGGATCGATATGTCACATTACTGGTGTTTTCTTTCTAGGTTAATTTACACGCATTTTTCGATAGCAAGTATTTCTGCCTGAATGACGCTCGGGAAGGAGCCTAACGATAATGAGTATCTGGTGCCAGGCCCAAATACTCCAGCGCCTGCTCCAATGGTGGTTTTTGAAACATCCGTATATAATCTAATGGTGTTTTCTTTGAGAGTTTGTGTGGTGTATTCCCTTTCCCATTCTCTCCTCGTAGTAAGCATTGTGGTGAAATTCTTTTCGTTGCTTACTTTCCTGATCATTTCGTCACTGGGAAGATTCGTTGATGAGATGTATCTTGTCAGAGAGGACCAATCTCCCCGATTTTTAATACTCTCATTGCCTCTTGCCTCTTGGGTAGATCTTTATATTATCAGATGTAGAGGTGTGAGATCTGCAATGATCTCAAGTGTCCTAGTTTGACACGTTCTCATAGCTCCAGTGATGCACACACAGCCAAGGCTTTGAACTTTGGCGAGGGTCTTTCTCGTGCTGTACTGACTTGCTTTTGTGTGCCAAACTATTGCCCCATACGTAATTGCTGGTATCACAATCATGGCGTATATCCATCGCAGTATTTTTGGGTTACAGCCCCACCTCTTACCAGCCATCAAAGCTCTCATTTCTTTACTAACAGTTATTTCAACATGCTTATTCCACAGAAGCTTACTGTCTAAGATTATCCCTAGATATTTAACCTCGGATTTCCATTCTATGATTTCCCCGTGTAACGATATTGGTTTTATGGCTGGAAGTGTTCTTTTCCGGGTAAATGGAATTACTATGGTCTTGCTAGGGTTAATGTTCAGCCCCACTGATAAGCACCATTGTTCTATGATTCTGAGGCTATTTTGTAATAAATCACACAAGGTGCTCTCGAACTTGCCTCTGACCATTGAAACTATGTCATCGGCGTAGCCCATACATTCGAAGCCAAGCTCCGTTAGCCTGTGGAGCAACTCATCTACTACTAGGCTCCATAGAAGGGGAGATATCACTTCCCCTTGAGGTGTCCCTCGAGTGGCTTTAACTGAGGTAGTTTGATTCCCCACGTGTGTCTCCACTACCCTCGTTGTCAACAACTCAAACATCCATTTTACAATGGTTTTAATCACTCCTCGCCTTTTTAGTGCTTCTTTGACAGACACATGAGTTGTGTTGTCAAAGGCCCCTGATATATCCAGGAATGCGCACATTGCGTTTTCTTCTTTGTTCAGAGTTCTCTAGATGACTTCGGTCAGCTGATACAGAGCCGTCTCAGTTGATCGACCCGCTCTGTAGGTATGCTGACGTTTATGAAGTGGTATATTCTCCAGATTCTCTGTTCTTATGTAGTTATCCACTACTTTCTCCATCGATGATAGACAGATGAGTCTAAAAGATCGGGGATCAGTCCCATCTTTTTTCCCTATTTTTGGTATGAAGGTTACCCCTTGCCCTTCTCCATTTTCTAGGTATTAGACCCACTGCTAGCCTGCTTCTTGTAATCTTCAGCAGATGAGGAAGAATCTCCTCTATCCCTTGCTGTAGGAGTGCTGGAAATATTCCTTCCACTCCTGGTGATTTATATAGTTGAAAAGTACTTATTGCCCATTCCAACTGTTGTCTGGTGAATATTTTCTTGCGGGATTTTTTGGTGTAGTTTATTGCTATGTCGGTGCTTGTTGCTGGTTCACTACCTGGAAAGTGGCTTCTAAGAAGAAGAATCGATCGTTCCTCTTCACCTTCCGTGTATGATCCGTCGGGCGTGTTCAGCGACATTGTGGGGTTAGTTTCCCCATTTGTTTTGGTATTAGTGAGCAGGTATTATTTAAAGGTTAAATTCAACCATTTCTCCAGTAATACACATAATTCGTATATTATCGCTATTCCCAGTTTTCCTTTGATGTTATATCGATAATAGTAAAGTTTTCCGAATTTTTTGAGGGCTACTTATCAGTTGTTGTGAATAAATATTTATGGCACAGTGGCAACACGTTCAAACCTAATGACGCACACATAATATTATATACCATTAAATAAATGAATAAATAACGAATGTGTTCATCCAACATAAATGAAACTAACTGTTTCTAGATAATTCTCCTATATAATGAGAATATTACAAAAAATGTGTCAAATTTGACAATTGTTTCAATATCTAAAAATATATTCGTCAGAATGATATAGTTAGTTTCATTTATAACGATAATAAAAGTTAACTTCCCTCACCACATTCAGTGGTGATATCTCGGAGAGGGTCAGCTGAGGAAATATTGTTATTGGAAAGATCCATCATAATTTCATACGGGCAAACCTCCTGAATTTTTTTCGCATGCATTTAGAAACACCCTGTATATAACCTGAATAGAGAATGGAGGGGCGTATATAATATGAAATCTTCTTAACATTAATTAAAACAAATCCTCAGCATATTTGAAAGAAGTTCCACTTCACTCACTCTCCCAAGCAATTCACTAACATTAAAAAAACATCTTCCATGAAGCAGTTTGTTCCTGCCATATTTTTAAAGCGAGAATTCGCTATCAGAATTTTGATCAGTTGTTTGAGCCCAGATTGTTTCAATGTAAATCCCTTATTGTCGGACATAAAAGAGCATTTTATTTAATCGATATCTCAATCCAAATTTATTATTCGTTTTATCATGTTTCTTTGTTATCGAAAATACATAAAGAATCCATTTGGAATGGAACGCTCATTTCTCTTGTGAAACGTGAGCAAAGCTTCTATAACCCATTCAGTCTCATCAATTGTATGGTATTATCACTTGAACGTTTATATTTCACTCCGTGAGGCAACATTATAACGCGAAAAATTCGCAGAGTTGTCGGAAGTTTAACGACTGGCAAGCTTGTTGACGGAGATAATTCAAAGCGCTGAATGCGCGAAGTGGACAGTCCTCCATTTGCCGTCAACTTGTAAACACACATTTCTACTGTAAAAATGTTTGCATGTGCTCTGGGAGCCATAACGTATTTCACGATAAAACCTGACAATTCCTACGCAGGGGAAGAAAATACGGCTTAAGTCAACAGCTGGCAGCTATGACACGTTAGGCTACTGGTCCAGAAAGGGCCGATGACTGAGAATACCAGTAGAAATTAGTGGAATTGCGTAATTCGTGGTAAATTTCTGTAGAGGGCGTTGGTTAGAAGGATTCATTATAAAAGTAAATGGTTGAAAATACTTTCTCGGAATTAACAGTTCTATAGGTATATCAACGTAGGAATTTTAGCTTTGCATCGTAGTTTATTGGAGTATGTTATCTGGATTTCATGAGATAGTTTCGATACATTTCACAAATTCTTATTAGTTCATTTTCGTTATTGCTTTATATTTTTTTGAAATAAGAATATATCACGGGGGCTGTATAATATTCAGGGGATGTGTCCAACGACATAGTTTTTATATTATGGGTTTTTTGATATCTTAGTTTTTTTGCTAAGCGGAAAAAAACCAGTCATATAGTTTTTAGTCCCAGTCTAAACGGCTTTTATACAGTTAAAAGTCAGGATGTATGATACTTTGCGAATTTCAGTTGCTGTTCTGGGTCCGGAAGCAGGATAAGTGAACAGTTTCCCTTTTTTTACACTTCTTACATTTGTACATTCACTTTTATCTGTCACATTTCACAATTTTTTTATGTAAAGTTTTTATTTCTCTTTTTGCGGCAATTACTATAATTTCACCTATCTCTTTGTATTTAAAATTGTAATAATTTGCTTAATAGTTTAAAATATTGGGCTGTTGGCTCTGAACTCTAGGGTACGTACCTGGGTACTGTGTTATTTAGTGGATTTTCCAAACTCTGACGATTGTATCTAAATAATTTTGCGCCGTACATAATTTCGATTTATATTTTCTTCTAGCAACGCTGAGCTCGTTTTCTATCTAAATTTTATGCATATGCATTGATTTATATTTATATTCATATTTGTATAAATTGCGGAAGTGTGAACCCATGTAACTGTAACATAGGTAATTTTGGTATATATTATCATAGTATTTTGAGAAATTGTACATGAACCATTTGGTCGTTTCTCTATAATTGTAGAATTGAGACATCGGTGTAGCTTGTGGCCCTCAGCTCTTCTGAACCCTGAGTTTGAAGCCTTCAGCTCTGCTCAGAGTTTATAGAACCTGCTTGTCAGTTATTTATTTAAGCTGCGATTTCGTTGTAACTGATAATTTAGTTTGCGATTTAGGATTTATGTAGATTCCGGCCTCCAGCCTAACTACATTCTGAGTCTACAGCCTTCAGTTGAGTTCAGACATTATTTGGAACATTGACATTGTAAAATTGTGATAAATATTTTGAAAAGAGACCTTTGGTCCAAAGTGATTAATTAAAACTTCAATCAGGGGTTACTTGGTGAATTTTATTTTCTTATGATAATTTACCTATCAGTTTAACCTTTGGAGTGTGTAGTGAGTGTTGTTCACCCACTGAGGAGTTGTGGGCTAACTTAAGAAGTCTTGGGTGCTTGCCAAAACTGGCGCACTTTTTGAAAACTTAATAAATTTTTTTGAAGAATCCACCCCTTCTTCGACTCGAAGCTAGTCGACTGGCGAGCAGCATATCTATATTGAGCACTGAACTTGAGCGAATCGGTTGTGATTTTCTTAGTTATTAAGATATCGTATCGTATCTACAAAAGTACCGATATTACCTGTGCTAAGTCGGCGAAATGAAATTACCGGAGTATCTGTTTATTGCGTTTATTCCCGACATTAAGTTACTGAAGAATACAGAGTGTTTGTGATTTGTTCCATCACGCGGTGAGAGTATATCATTTATTACAAGTGCTGTCCTAAATGTTTAAATCAACCTTATCGAGAAACCACGCCTCCGGCGTTGATGCAAATGTCATCACCTGAATAGTATTGTGGTGATTGGCTGGAGACTATTGGACTCAGATATCGTAAATGATTATTTTGTATCTCTCCTACCTGGGGTGAATTGCACCTTTTCTTAGACAATGGTGAAAAAACTAATTTAGTGTCACGCCGTTTCATTAGCGAAAGAACCAAACGGTATCAGAACTATTTTATTATGATAACGAGTTTATTTATTACTAATATTGAAATTGTTTCAAAGAACTTTTATGTTTTATGCTGTTTAATAGAATAACCGGTAAGAATTTCGGCGTGCACGTCTAAATCTAGATTAAATTATTTTCCGATCCCTTATATTGACGTAACTTCCACAAAGCCTATGTGTTTTTTTTGTTATCGAGTAATACAGTGATATTATATCATTTGCCATTTTCTTTTTTGAATAAACGGACAATAATTTAATTAATAAACACATTTTTTTAGTTCGAAAACTCCGCTACATTTATCGTTTGTGTATTTATATAATTTTGATTTGTATATTTGTTGTTCCTTGGAGACGATTTATTCCTCGTACAATTACCGTGTAGTATTGATTGATAGTTTGTTTTATTGTTTTTATGTATATATTAATATTTTTGAGGTACCTGGTGATGCATGTACCCATATTGTAAATTTTTTGATGTTCTGTTCACTGACGCTGGTCAAACATAATAAATTGGTTAACATATTAAACCGCGTTTTAGTGAGTACTTCACTAACCTCCACAGACACATCACCGAAAATACCTCCTTTTTTATAATTTATCTCTCTTATCGCAGTTTTTGAAATTTTTCCTGTGAATTGAAATCTCTGGCGCCTTTTAATTACCTCTCCGGCTAATTAACTTTCCTAAAATGAACCCACGACTCTTAGCTCTCCAACCAAAACAAGAGTGCCGTTCGCATACGTCTTAATTGTTTATCCCCCAGTATCGTTTCAAATAATAATACGTCATCTTGGTCCCATCCAAGGAAGCTTGGAGAAACTGATACCGTACAATAGGGACGGTAACAGTTGTAATGAGGAATAATGACATTCTTCTAGTATTCTGCGAAAGTGTTCTCTTCTATCTGTTGAGCTTAGTTTCTAGGTGAATTTCCATGTTGATGGAATATTTGTATTATAAATGGGTATATAACACTTTCCCAAATGTGCATGTTGGAATTTACTTCGATAGATCCCAATCCTCCTTCTGTCAATCCAATCTTACCTGTGAATTGTGTGTTATTGCATGTATGCGATAGAAACGGGCTTGTAAATTCAACTAAAGGTCTCTAATTTTTTATTGAAAATAAATACAACTCAATTGTAAGAGAACAATGACGTTTATTTCAAGTTGATAGGATTAGTATACGCAAAATTATAAGGTTTTAAAGCCTGGGTTTATTTCATACAGCCCAAGATCCGTTTTAATTAGGTGATCTATCATCAGCGCCGATTGTGTAGAAGAGCGGCCTGTCGGATCTAGAATATGCTACTGGCTATAGTTGAGTAACAAAATTGTAGGCAGGTTAGGGACTCTGTAGATCGTCCCATTTATGGAGCCTGTAGACTAACCAAAATCGGTATATTTCAAAAAATTAACGAAAGCTGTAACGTCATTAGTATTCAAATTTTATTGATTTTTATAACTGCGTATGCGCGATGTCATTAAATTTGTCGACGACAAAACAATGGAGGATATGTCAGGTATGGAGGTTATTAAGACACTTTGATTTGCCTTCTCATATGAGAGGAAATTAACACAAATTGATGGTAAGTTTTATTGTATTCGATACAGCATGCTATAATTTTGGACATTTTGAAATGTACTCATTGAAAAAATAATAATCTGGGTTTTGTTTTATGTTATCGCTATCTCCTCCACCAGTAAAAGTGTTGAGCCTTTGCCACTTTCACCACATGTGGAAGATATTCCCTCCATCAGCTATGTGATGGAAGGTATTGAGCCCTTGCCGATTTTCATAAGTAGCCCATGGTATGACAATTTATGAGAAATAAAAGTGAGTATTACCTTTTGTTGAGCCATTACGTTTCAGTATTTGGTCTAGCGGTAACCAAAAATCCAAAATATCCAATAAGGACAAAAAATAAAAAAACAATAATAAATCAAAATGTAGTTCAGAAATCCAAAAATAAATTTGAAAACCAAAAAAAATTCAAGAATTCCAAATAAATCAAAACCCCCAAAAAAAAAAGGAATTCAAAAGTACCAAAACAATTTAAACACTCAAACATTTTTTGATATTTTTTGTGGCTTAGTACAAAAACATGTGTAAACTTATTATTTCAATAGTAAGCGCATTTTATTTTCTCTTGTTGATATAAATTTTCAAACATATCTGTGTCTTCACTTATTTATTGTTGTTATTTTGTGTTTACTTATAGAAGCTCAACCAGTAACGAGAAAGGATTACCACAAGACTGTGGGACTCTTAAGAGCCCTTAAGAAACATTTCAACAATCATAGACTGCCAGGAGCTGCATAGTAACTTAAACTGCCTTTTGCGATGGTTTCGTAAGAACCGAATGCTTTTAAGTGTAGAAATATGCAATATACTATGTTCAACCTTGTGATATAGACCTATTTAATACTTCCAGTAGAGAAATAAAGATGCGTTTTGAATGGAAATGGAATGATAAATATATTATTTTAAATGTTGTATAGTCACAAGTGCTGTTTAGCACTCTTATATGTAATTACTGGGCACCTTGTATTTACAGAGCCGGGCAGTAGTTAACTACTTTTCCTTAAAAAATATTTCAATTACTTTTATTCTAACAGTCACAGTAATTATACCCAAATATTTTGTATCACAGAAAGTTGCCAAAAATAGTAGTTAACTACTCATTGCTAACACTTTTTTTGATTGAGTAGTTAGCAGTTATACTCGAGTAGTTTGTCCAGCTCTGTGTGTTTATATGAGTATAATAATAAATAAATAATTTTCTACTTTTATCTTGATTTAACGTCATTTTAAAATCTAATGATACTCCAATCTAGAATGTATGTAACTCAATTTATTTTTTGATAATTGCATTGTTTTTACATTTGTATAATCTGTTTGTCAAGAAAAGTACTTTGTGAAAGAGATTATTTGTTGTGTATTTTTATACCATAATAAATAAACTGTTCATATGATTATTGTTTCATTTTTTCCAATTTAATTAACCAATCATGGTCCATTGTTCGTTATTTCATTCAATTTAACTCAACATCTGATCAATATTGATTTAATGGAGTTAAATTGAATGAAATGTCAAATGATGGACTGTAAATGGTTAATTTTAATAAAATAATCAAAATACAGTAAATTTGAATATAACGCCAAAACCTAAAATTTCAGAAATATTTTTAACATCATTCAATTGTTCAGTCGACAGGCTCTTTAGATGGCGCCACAATCAGTGTCTTATCTATATGTGGGCTATCTGTGATTGCAGGCTTTAAATTCCTGGAAAGTATGGTGACGTTTAAGCGTAATTATTGGTCGTCAAGTGGTGTACGAAAAATGTGAGAGAAAATACGCATAGAATGGTGTACAAAAAAAGTTGAAAAGTTTAATCGATGAAGAAGTTAATAAAATACAATAATTTACCTCCATTGATGTAATAAAACTGCCGTGATAAAGTCGTTTCATCAGCATACAAATTATAAATATCGTTCGTCTGAAGAAAGTTTGTCGGATGAGGAAGAACTATCTGGATTCTTGACGTTGATAATTACTTGTTCAACCATAACATCTACTCTACTGTCTAGATCCCACATTCTGTTCTATTTTTTTATAGTGTGTTTGATGCAATTATTCCATGAATCAGGTGTGACTTTTTCTACCGCTGACGCTGGCAGGTTTTTCACTTTACTCATTTTGAAAGTTAATTTTTCTCTTGCTATTGAGTTTTTGTTTTGGGCCCATATAAGCTCAATATGATTAAACTCACAATGATAAGAAGGGGGACGGTGCACTTCTATGTTCCTTTCACGAGCCATTTCGTCGACAAAATATTTCTTGAATTGGGGTATTTGTATACTCGCGAGATTTAATAATTGCACTATTAACATGTGATCGAAAAGTATGTTTCTTTCAGGTAGCCAGTTAATGACGTCGTTTTCTCGCCAAGCGGTTGTTGGTGATGTGTCCAATCGTCAACAGTGATAAGACGCATTCTCCATAACGACGAAAAAATTTGCTTTTAGGCTCGGTGAAATCTTAGATAACCAAGTTTAGAATTTTTCGGCATCCATTTCCTCATTGTAATTGCTAGTTTTCTCGATACGAAGAGTAACAAGTCGTTTTTTAGAAAGCCCAAATCGCTACCTAAATGTGTAAATATGATTCTCCACCCTTTGTCAGTAGCCGCTTCTAAACCCTTTGAAGCCCCGTCTACAAAAGCTTGTTTGTGAATTTTTATTTCAACATCTTGCCACACATTTGGGACAGCATGGCATTGATTTAGCCAAATCAAATCTATTTTCCTTTAAGACGAAACTGTCTGATCTTTTGCAAGAAATTTCTTCTTCATACGACAATTTGTTCTCTTTCTATAAGGAGGCTTTTCCTACTCCTTTTCATGGATTTGATGTTCATTTGACTTGATGTTCGCAATAAAACTCGTCGTGATATTTTGTGTACCGAATCATGGGAATCTATTTCTACGGCAACTTTATCTAAGCTTGGAATCTCATTTCGAAAAAAGAATGAATGTAAACTAATCTCCGTAAATCAACGAATAAACTATTGAAGTAGGCGATCGTATTTAGGTTTTAGTGTATTCGAGCTATCTCCGTCTTTCTTAGGTAAAACGTAAATAAATCGAAACAAGGGATTTTATTATATAGTAGCGAGTATTGAGCCTTGTGTAACCCCAGTTGGGGGGTAAATTATTCAGATAAGCGCTGACAAACTTTGACGCTTATAGAACGGTCGGTAAGGTAAGAATATAATGATTTTACAATCAGTAGCTTTCTCACAAGTCCGGCATGAAAGACACGATCGAAAACTTTTTGAAAATCCATGAAAATGCCGGCTAAACAGCGTCGTTGATTCAATACTCTATTGACGTTAGTTTGAAGGTTTGTGGTGGCGTTTTGAATCCGAATTGAAATGCCGGGATGATGTTGTTTCCATTACAGAAGTCCCAGATACTTTCTTTTAACAAACGTTCAAATATTTTACCTAGGACGCTGATAAGTGAAATCGGGCGTTATGATTCGGGCTTTCTAGAGTCTTTACCAGATTTGGGGATTTGAATGGCCTTGGCTGATTTCCAACAACGATGGAAGTATGAGATGCCAGACAGAGATGTTCAGAAAGTAGCAAAGCGTGGGGAAAACCTCTTCTGATAGGTTTTTAAGTGCAAGGCTCGAGATTCTATAGTGTTCTGGGGCACTTTTTTTCTCCGATCGACAAACCTGCTGAACGCCTTCGATAGTAAACGGTGGAATAAGTTGTGAGTTCTCATTTAGGGGAATATTTCAGGTAAGGCAGATTTCAATGGCAAAGTGGCTGAGAAATCCAGGATAGTCAGGTGGTGTAAAGATAGTTTGTGTATGTTATTTTTGAAGGCGGTGGCTTTGTCTTCTGGTGTGTAGATCTTCTGTCCTTGCACATCGGGATGTGTTTCTACTTGTCCTCTAATGCCGACAAGGCGGTTTGAATTATGTCAGAACAGGCGACCTTGTCTGTAGTCCAGGTCGGCAGTATCGGCCTTCCATTTTCTCTGCTCCTCAGCATTGATTTCGAACTTGACTTGGGCGTTGATACGTTTCCATTGTGTCTTGACAACGGGATCTCGAGTGCGGACGTATAACCTATATAGTTGTTTTTTCTCAAGGATTTTGTGAAGGTCATGGTCATGGTAATTAGTGTTTACGTCGCTGAGAGGAGCGGCTATGTCTTTTGCATCGATTATGAGGGATTGTAATTCGTCTGCAGGATTATTTATGTCATCAGTAGTCTTATGAATGACGGGTTATGGTAGATTAGTGGAACGTGATTTGCGAAGGAATCACAATCGGCATTTCTGAAATCGCGATAGGTGAAAGTGGTTGACGGGGGGTTAGATTATATTATGTAAAGTGTTGACCAGTAGAGGGACATGGTCTGAGGTGATTGGGTCGCCTATAAAGTATTCGTCATCTGTTCGGGTTATTAACCTGTCTGTGCAGATTACGTGGTCGACAATGGAAGAGTCGAGTTGACTTACTAGTGTTGGATTATTGTTTTTAATCCGGGAAATTGGAGGGAGACTAGTTAGTCGGAAAAATTAGTAATAACATTGATTACTAATATGTAATCGGAGTAGTAAAAGGCGTCGACTATGTGCGCTATCCATTCGAAATTGCCAGGTATGTTGAGGGTTTGCAAAAGTATAAAACATTTGTGAAAGTGTATGCTTCCATGAAGGCAATTAGCGAGAATGACGTAACCAAAAGAACATAATATGTATTCAAGGAAGATGTTTTGCCGAATTTTTTCATTGGTGCACCGGACATAACGTATTCATTTTTGAATGTGGTCCATTTGTGTTATATTTGACTCTCATAGACTAAGTAAATTGTGCGATTTATGCTTACATGACATCAAAAAATAAAGAAGCGTATTGCTTATTTACTATTCGACGTTCCAAGACAGTGAAGATTCGACGTTTCTCTGTTGCCGACAATGATGGAATTAGTTATGTACGTTTGCGTCCCCAAATTATAAATACAAACCGAAGTTTCTTACTGTATGAGAATAGTCCAAGTGATACCTCAAGTTCGCGTTCAAATACTATAACAGCATAAAGTAGAAATAATAAGCGATCGGCAGCGTACGCAACTCTCTCTCTTTCTCTCTCTCTCTATTTTTAGTTTATGCATGATTGATTTTTTGCAGCAGTATTTGAACGCGATCTTGAGGTATCACTTCGATGTCGTCGATATGGCTTCCATAATTCACTTTTTCCGTAATCTTTTTTCTTAAAACTAGTAAAAGTGCATTTACACAAACTATGATACCCTATAGAGTCTGTGATTTGAGGAGGCAAGTAAACGTCACTGTACAAAAAATTTAATGTTTTTCTAACATGCAACACTTTATGGCACTGCTCAAAAGTTTCACCGTTAAACGGTATTACTTTGCCACCTCTAGTGCATTTGAGAAGAAAACACTTTAATTGATTTGGTGGGCCATGTGAAGCCTCGCCTGAGGCCATGTCGGCAGATAAGAAAAATAGTACCACTACAAATTTTCGGTCTATTTTCTACGGTTGTTCATCACAAACTGGCAGCTGAAAAAACAATAGAGGAATAAATTTTGGGCATAGTATTTCAATGATGCACACTACAAAATAATATATGATCGATGAATATATAATAAATGAGCCAATGAACTATACAATGAAAATAAATATTATAATAGTTATTTGTAAAACAAGTGTCACAATGACTCGTTTTGTAGTACGAGTGAAGATTGCACAACGAACCGCGAAGCGGTGGGTTGTGCAAATCACGAGTACTACAGAAAGTCATTGTGGCACAAGTTTCACACAATATTTTTTATAATTCGCATTTATTTAATTGTTTAAATAAAATAGAATTTCATATAATCCCTGTTTTTAAACTAGGAGGAGTGGTTTGAATTTAAGTTGGCAATTCTTTAGATTCCTAATTGGTCAGATCACAGATGGTTCTATTCAGCACTCCTCACTTTTGACATATAACCGAACAATTGTGTAAATTGTAAACAAACATTCATTTAAGCAAAAAGAGGATGATTATTGGTTTAAATAAGAGCTTCTTCGTATATGCTATTGCGATCTATTTATATTATATCATGAACAGAATTATTTCTGTAATACATCTTCACATAGATATCTGGTAATTTATCCCAAAAATCGAATGTTTTGTATACCTATATATTGCTCATATACAATATAAAAATAAACAATTGACAAATCATCGATAAATAAACGTTAGCGTACGTTATTCATTAATATTTTTAATATATGAATGATTATAATTTACCTTTAATATAATAATTTGCTAGCTAGAACAACGCTAAACCATTTTATTTATAATTTGTGTCAAGGTTAAAGTCAAATGTCAATTAAAAATATAACTAAATACAATAACCAACTGTACACTAAAAATTACTATAACAGTGTTCAACGTGCTTCATTGTGACACTGTAAACAATGTTATAATGAAGTCTCTTTTATACGCTAGTTATAAAAAAATAATATATGGTATTACTTTTTATTTATACATCTATACAACAAATGATGTGAGCTTCAAACAGCAAAATATCAATCACGCATGAACTAAAAATAATAAGCGAGAGGTGCTGTTGCGTATCTCTCTCTCTCTCTCTCACTGTAACCTGGCTTACGAAAAGCGAGAGAGTGGCTTCAAATTGAACGCGTGATGAAAAAATCGAGTTTCTCAGCGAGTTTTAACCGTATCGTGATTATTTTTGTTTTAAATTTGGGTAGAATTTGGAAATAATTGTAACGACGTACATAAAATTCGCCTCAACTTGCAAACTTAACGAACAATCGTGTATTAACAAATTTGTTGACATTTACCGACTAAATAATCTCTGGCGACGGTTTATTGTCATCCAGAACTTTTGCCATTACGCACAATTCTTAGTTAAGGGCTAAAGAATGTTGGGAAAAAGTTGAGCGCTGGAACCGTGTAGATCGATCGACTGACACTTTTCAATAGCCTCTGCCAAGGGTTTTTTGTACGACTAAACCTCTGCCACTGCTTTACCACTGTTAGTTGAGACCTTAAGAACATTTCTAAACAATTTATACGTGGAAACCGTTTCGATTTTTCTCGCAAATTTTACAACGTGGAAAACCGGCTGCCATTTTCATACGCAAACGTTTCACACCGGCACAGTAGCCATTTAATGATGTAGGGTTTTACTTACAACTTTCAGGCTCTGATCTTGGGAACCGTTTCGAGCAATTTTTATGTAGCTAGCTCTCCGTCTATAAGGGGAAGTGCACTATTCAAGTGGTTGGTATTAATACATGTGGATCATGTCTTTGCAAATTGCATGTTATCTTAAATTGGATGATCCTGACAAATACACGGGACATGCGTTCCAAGATACGTGCGCAACTATTATGGGGAATAGTGACATGACATTTATCACATCCAAGACAAGTAGGATGGAAATTGACAGCTGTGGCGACTGGTTACGTTGGAGACAGTTTTAGCAATAAGACGAATGTTTCCGATATCACTGGCAATGCCATTAGTGCAATCGCAACCTCACTGACTTTGGAAAAGTGATATTAATTTGAACAGCATTTCTTCTGACATTTCAAACAATACCTACTGTGCTTTTCACATTCATTAAAAAATTACGTTTGTTGAATGTTTGAATCAAGCTTTTAAAACATTTATTAGTAATTTTATTTGACGTTCTTCTTCATTAAGTGCCGTCTTTGTTGCGAAGGCTTGCAATCATCGAAGCTATACATATTCGTGATACAGCTGATCAAAATACTTGATTTGTGATGCAGTTCAACTAGGCTCGCAAATTTCGCAACCAAGAATGGCGTCTTCTTTGCACACTTCTCCGTCTCCGTCACTGTTTCCGCCCGTCGTATCCAAGTTTTTATTTCACAGGGCACTCGTTGTTCTTATTCACAATGGTACCTAGATATTTATATCTCTCAACATTTAACGACATTTTCGCTAAAGAAGGGCAGAACCTCTGCGCGCCTCGACTTGAATATCCTAATGAAAACGAACTCATCCGAAAACTTAAAATTTGACAATCATCGACAAGAAGTATTATTTGATGTTACGAGGGGTAGAGAAAATTTACGTTACTCTTTCATTGACGAGAAATATAACAAGTGGTGAACGGAATTCACGTTACAAGATACTGCTCGAAAGGTCCCAACACATCCGCAGCAATTCTTTCAAAGCAGCTTCCAACCAAGTATTGCTGCATTTCAGCTCTTCGCCTTCGAGTAGGCCCATTTCTTCCTCCACATATGGTACATCTTCGGCGCCAACCTTTGACGTCCTCTTTGAGGTTCACCGAGTAAAATGTCTTTCGGATCTTCTGCAAGGTATTTGTGACACCGAGAAGACATCTTGAGCTAACATCATGAAGTTGTTCCTAGGAACTGTCAACTGTTTCTTTGTTCCCGTTCCGTCAGAGTTTTCGACCAGTCTCACTACAATTCCATCATCTAAGGTCAGTGACTCCCACTCCCAACGCAGATATTTCGCGCCACGTTGGGCGCTGCTCCGCTCGTTTCCATTCTCGGATCTCTTCAGGACAGGATTCCTGTTTTGTTGGACTTTCATGTTTTGGCTCAAGTTGTTAGGGGTTACTTTAGTCGGCGCAATTATCCCACCGTAATGTTTTACGCGACTACAATGGCGGCAATATAGTTGGCATGGTCTCGGTGAAAGAGCATCAGCATTGTGGTGTCTCGTACCAGGTCTATGCTCTATTTCAAAGTCGTATTCTTATCGTTTCTCTATCCATCTTGCTACCTGACCTTCCGGGCTTTTGAAGTTCCGAAGCCACTTCAAACTGGCGTGATCGGTTCCAACCAGGAACCTTCTTCCGTACAGGTAGTTAAAAAAGTGCTCTACGGATTAAACAACTCCAAGAAGTTCTCACACGGTAACGCAATAGTTCTTTTCTGTCTTCGACAATGTCTTGCTGAAGTATTCGAGGACTCTCTCTTCACCTTCTTGTATTTGGGACAGGATAGCTAAAATTCCTACATTGCAAGGGTCTGTGTTCAAAATCAATTTTCCTTCTGGTAGCGGATAACCAAGAATCGGAGCTGACGTTAGCTGTTTCTTCAATGAGTCGAAGGCTTCTTGGCATTCCTTATCCCAGGAAAATGTTCTTGTTTCTTCAGTTACTTAAGTACCTTGTCGAGGTTGGCTAGATGTTCTTCAAAATTATTGCCGGCTATAATGACGTCATCTAGATATACCAGATATTTTGCCCAAAATAATCCCCTGAATATGGTCTCCCTCAGTCGATCGAAGGTGGCGGGGGCATTACACAGACCAAATGGGAGGACCGTAAACTGCCATAAGACTAATCTGCTAGTACATGCAGTTTTCTCATTATCTAGGGGATTCATTTCCACTTGCCAGTATCCGCTCTTCACATCCAAAGTAGATAACAATGTAGAACCCGCTAGAGCATCAAGGGCGTCGTCGATCATTGGCAAATGCATTGTTTCAGCCTTTTTTTTAATAGTACCATGTGGAGTTCCAAGGACTAATGTATGGTTCAACCAGCCCGTTCTGAATCATCTCTTGAAATACTCTATCTGCTAGTTCCTTTTTGACTTGGGGCATCCGCCAAGGAACTTGACGAATAGGTCGTGCATCGCCTGTATCGATCTTGTGTTTCACCGTTCTTCCGAGTTGTCTCCCAGCACCAAACACAGTTGTATCGGTGGACTAGACCTCTTATTTGATCTCTTCCTGAATCCGACAGGGATGGATCTGAGTTGGCCATCAGCTGCTCTATTTCGCTGATAATGTCTTTTTTCGTAGTTGTTGCCTGGTGAACCATAGCAGTAACTGGCAGTAGAGTGCCCAATTGCGTATCATTCTGAAGGGAGACTGAGTCATCGTTCAGGTTTATCAAGCGCACTGGTACTTCTTGGGTTGATAGAACAAGAGTTTTGCCGATGAGTATACCTTTTCCCAGGTCCAGGTCGTCAATCTCAGGTTATATTATTGCTGGTGTAATATTTTGCTCTGGGCAAACATCTAGTTGACCAGCTACAACACATTCACAATTCGCTGGGTGTTCGCCGTCGTCTGCCAGCGTTATTGAAACAATGGCTTCATCTTTTCGATGCATGAAAAATTCTTCGGTCCCAATATAGAGGGTTCGTCGTCGAAGGTCCAAGCGAAACTCGCAATGATTTATCACGTCCATACCCAAGATGACGTCTTTATCGATGTGTTAGAGTAGTGGTACCAAATTGTAATATCGCTTTTATTTCCCCATAGACTTTGGCAGATTCTCCCGTAGCGGTTTGTAATTTCCAACTGGAAGGCGACATCCTTCTTTGGTTGGCGACGGTTGGTCGTATGATTGTTTTTGTGGCCCCGGTATTTATTACCATGGCATAATCATTTTCATCGATTCGTCCGTCAATGTATAAACTGCCCTTTGTTGCTGGATCGTAGCCAACTTCACAATGGGAGGGTCTTTTCGATGATCTAGGGACGATGTCGCCCTCTAGAAGTCGACACGATTTAGTTTTCCTGCTGTTGAGCATCTCACGGGCCGTCTCTTCTTTGAAGCTATCTATTACCCTCAAGACTTCCTACACTATTTTTTAAATTTCACTATGGTTACCAGTCGCTGGTGGTACTGAGTAAGTATAGTATGGTACTAAATAAATATAGTATGGTACCAAGTAAGTATAGCTTCCGTTGTCGCTTCATATTCCAATGCAATCGACAATGGATTCTGTTGTAGATGGATAGGCGCATCTTACTATCCCAGCGATATCCATCTCGAATTCTTTTATCGACTCTCCGACTTTCTGCTTCCGGGTCTTAAGTTGGGATTTGTAGATCGGCTACAGATGGATATGACCATAACGTATATCAAATCGTCTCACTAAGGCATCAAATCTTCTGCATTGCCCTCCTGAATAGACTGCAACAAATCCAAAGCCTCTCCTTGCAGTAACACGATGAGTGATATGGCTTTTTCTCGAGGAATCAATCCGTTGGCCCCAGCAGCAGCATATAATTGCTTCGAATAATTTGGCCGAGAGGTATTCCCATCAAAAGTTGGTGGCTTGATGATAGGATTAGGGTCTGCTGAATTTCTGATGTCCCCTTCGCCATGGCGAGTTCTTGGTCCTTGTTGCCTTCTTAATTCAGCATTTAACCCATCCATTTGCTGAGTTACGTCAGTGATATGCCGAACTAAATCTTCCCTCATCCGATCTGCAGCCTCGTCTCGCTGGGCGGTCATCTGACGAGTGGGATCTTCCATTCGATGTGTAACCGCTTCTCGCTGGACGGTCATCTTACGAGCAAATTCTTGCATTCGATTCTTAACTTCTTGAATCTGTGGAGTCAATCATTCCATAAGCGCAGTCCTTTGGTTGGCTATTTGATCAGACAATTCATCACAACGGTTGGATAGTTGCTGACGTAACCATTGTAAAATGGACGTATGCGTTGTTGACCACGAGGATAGCTGAGACACAGGTGGGGAATCAAACCACCTCAGTTAAAGCCACTCTGGGGAAACTTCAAGGGGGAGTGATATCTTCCCTTCTATGGAGCCTCGTAGTAGATGAGTTGCTCTACAGGCTAACGGAGCTTGACTTCGAATGTATGGGCTATGCTGTTGACATAGTTCTAATAGTCAGAGGCAAGTTAGAGATCACCTTGTGTGATTTATTACAAAAGGGCCTCAGAGTTATTGAGCAATGGTGCTTGTCAGTGGGGCTAAACATTAACCCAAACAAGACCATAGTAACTCCACTTTCCCGGAAAAGAAAACTTCCAGCTATGAAACCCATATCCTTTAACAAGGAAATCATAGAATGGAAATCAGAAGTTAAATATCTAGGGATAACCTTAGACAGTAAAATTCTGTGGAATAAGCATGTTAAAATAACTGTTAGTAAAGAAATAAGAGCTTTGATGGCGTGCAGAAATCTAGCTGGTAAGAGGTGGGGCTGTAACCCAAAAATACTGCGATGGATATACGCCATGATTGTGATACCAGCAATTACGTATGGGGCAATAGTTTGTTACACAAAAGCAAGTCAGTACAGTACGAGGAAGACCCTCGACAAAGTTCAAAGGCTTGTCTGTGTGTGCATCACTGGAGCTATGAAAAACGTGTCCAACTAGGGCACTAGAGATCAATACAGATCTCACACCTCTACATCTGATGATAGAAAGATCTGCCGAAGAGGCAATTCTAAGAATATCTAAAGAAGGTTCAAGAAATGAGAGTATTAAAAATCAGGGAGCCTGGTCCCTTCTAACAAAATACATCTCATCAGCGAATCTTCCCTGTGACGAAATGATCAAATAAGTAAGTATCGAAAAGAATTTCACTACGATGCTAAATACGAGGAGAGACTGGGAAAGGGGTATTCCACCCAAATTCTCAAAGAAAACACCATTAGATGTTATACGGATGGTTAAAAAACCACCACTGGAGCATGCGCTGGAGTATTTGGGCCTGGCACCAGATACTCGTTATCGTTAGGCTCCTTCCCGACGTCTTTCAGGCAAAAATACTAGCGATCGAAAGATGCGTAGAAATGAACCTAGGAAGAAACTATCAGAAATGTGACATATCGATCCATTCTGATAGTCAGGCAGCTATCGAAGCATTGAACTCCCATGTCATTGACTCAAAGTTGGCATGGAAGGCCGAAGAAAACTTGATGGATTAGGCAAGAATAACGGGGTCTCTTTAGTCTGGTTTCCTGGCCACTCGGGAATCACGGGAATTGAAGAGGCCAATACACTTGCCAGGAAAGGAGGACAAACGCCCTTTATTGGCCCGGAGCTTTTCTGCGGTGTAGGAAAATGCTCGTATGAGAAAGAGTCTCGGACAAGAAACTTGTAAGAGTGAGGATCTTACCTCGTTGAAGCCGTTCCAAATACAAGAGTTCATTAGAACCCTGGAACTGGAAGGCGAGCTGTAGCAGTAGCAAGAACAGCTCTGATAGGGGGGGATATAAGAAACCTTAGGTTTCAGTGCATTGTAACCCCGTTAAAATCGAATGTAATCTAATCGAACTCGTTGTTCTTTTCACTAATTTGTTGTTGAATACTGGCTAACTGGTCTCTCTGGATCGATATTTGCTGGGACAACTCGTCTCTCGGGGTTGATACATTGTTCTAAAAAATACTCGCGTAATCTTTTTAGTTGAACCTTCTTGTTACCTTCTGTTTCCAATTCTTGTTCTTCTAGCTCTCTTCTGAGCTCAGCATACAACAGTCCATTTAATTTCTTTCAAAGCATCCTTGTTCCTTTCATACCCCACACCTGACACAAATTGTAACATGATAGTGGATATCTTGAATTGGTTTATTATCAAACAAGGAACACAATTTACAACTCATTTACAATGTCTCGCCAAAATAT
This sequence comes from Galeruca laticollis, assembly GCA_963921935.1. NCBI lineage: Eukaryota > Metazoa > Arthropoda > Insecta > Coleoptera > Chrysomelidae > Galeruca > Galeruca laticollis. The sequence continues at coordinate 108,212,410 of OY998176.1, forward strand.
TCAACTTCAGTCCCGTCACAGTGGTCAACTCCCCTTCTCAACTGTCGCACCTCCTTATATATTCATTTTCAATCTTCCAGAATGTTCCAGAATGACATTTCAAACCCATCAGAATCATCGATAGAACAATCCAGAAAATTCTATTGCTGTTCAACCTTAATGACATAGGACAACTCAAAGGAGAAAGAGGAATAACTAACCTAAAACTACCAAACAGGGAAAAAAGAATACCTAACATAAAACTAAGTAACAGGGGAAAGACGAATATTTAACTAACTTCACACTGTCACTGTCATTACTATGTCATTGGCATTAACGGGTTCGTTACAATATCATAAGCTTCGCTTTTTGTTTAAGGCATTACATATTTTTGAATTACTAACCGTTGCAAGTACATAAATTCACTCTAGAATAATTTTATATTCAAGTTGTGAACAATTTATGACATCTGAACGCCTACTACATTATGTAAAATTCTCAATTAACTTAAGTATCTCGATCTCCTAGTATACCTATGTTTTATCGTATCTTTCCTTAGAATATAGATAATGAGATGCGCTTGATATCATCTTCTTCAAAATCTATCCCCTTTCAAATAAATAATTGAAAAATATGAGGGCCAACCCTGACAAAAATCGAACTAGTTCAGTGTGATATCAGCTCTGAATAATTCGACAATTATAGTGTTCTTATGATAAACAAAATATTTCAATTTCTCAATCGTGTAGTGCAAATCAAATTTAGTAATTTCTAAGTAAATTGTAAGTAGATAAAGCTCTTCAATACGTAAACCAACATTTATTGTAAATCGGTACACATCCATTATTCCGTATACACTGATAATAGCGATAATCATAACAACTCCAGCAGGCAAACATGTCCGTACCTACCCAGAAATTAAAATCATAAATGTGGCGGTCGAATAATGGATGACAACGAGCACGGAGATCATGTCTACAATTCACCTTCGAACTCGTTAACATCAAACAATTTACCCCGAAGCAACCATCATTCATATGCAGCGGAAGCAAACAAAAATGCGACATTATTCCAATTTCCTGACAAACAGCAAGCCATCCTATTCAACTCTGTTGAAAATGCAAAAATCGAGGACTATTTAATAGCTTTAGGATGCTCCGTAAACCCCAAGGATCTAACCTTCGCCTCAAGAATTTCACAAAACAGAATATGGATTTACTTTAGCTCCAAAGAAGCAATAGACTCCTTCATAGAAAATAATGGGTCAATCAAAATCAACAACGAAATATTACCTGCCCGCAGACTTATAACTCCAAGCCAACGAATTGTACTATCCAACGTAGCTAGCATTCCACACTCAATTCTGGAAACAGAACTCCTGAAGCTAAGCCTCACCCTACTATCACCAATCAACTTTCTTAAAATAAATGTATCTCGCCAATAATTTAGCCACTTCTTAGCTTCCGACGACAAACATATATCACTCCCCTCGAAAAAAATTCAACAATACCAACAACATTTATCGTAAACTTTGAGAACACCTCATATAGAATTTTCATTGCTATCGACAACCTCGAATGTTTCACTTGCAAACAAGTAGGACACTAAGCCGCATCATGCCCAACTCTAACAGCCAACAACACAGCATCACCATCGAACCCCTCACAAACTAACCAACCGACAGATGTGGCCAGCCTCTCATCTAATAGTTCACATAATCAAAAAATATGCACACATTCTCTAGCTGAGAACAACCAAAACCCTGATGAAAACAATACTATAGAAAACGAGAAAATCGACACATCCCAAAACACAGACCAAGAACCCTCAACGAACTCTGTTAAACGACAAGTATCGGATTTAACCCCACCAATAGAAGACCGCAAACAAAATCCCGTTTTTCAAAGATCCAATCTAAAGAAAATAAAATCAGAAAAATGTATACAAGACGGAATGCATTCGTTACAACAAATTTTCGAAGACAACAACGACAATTTTACGCTAAATTTTAAACAAACTCTAAATTTTTTTGAATCATCCCTCCACACCGCAGAAATTTTGGATCTTCCTAAAACGTACACAGACGACAAACCAGGGATCCTAAACGTTATGAATACAATATATGTCAAATGCTCAAAAAGTATGAAAACAAGAATTTCAAAGGAAAATTAACTACCAACTTCGAAAATCCGCAAAACTAGACAGCCATATTTCCTCCTCCCAAGAAAATCCTTAGCTCATATCATTCAAGTCCATATTGCAATGGAACCTTGATGGGTACCATACCCGTTATGAAATGTTAAAAATCCTGATCTCTCAAAACACACCATCAATAATCTGTCTCCAAGAAACCAACTTTAGAGGTTCCTATCATGCCGAATTAGAAAATTTCAAATGTTTTTACAGGAACAGAACCAATAAAGATGAGGCAATTGGCAGAGTAGCCATCTACGTCAATGAGGCTTTTCAAACAAAACCTATAACTTTAAATACATCCCTAGAGGCAGTCGCTGTCACCATCAACAACAACAAACAAATCTCAATATGCAAACTCTCTATATTCCACCCAATGAAATTCTCACAATCCACGCTATCGAAGAACTACTTCAACAGATCCCGTTCCCTCGTATCGTATTAGGAGATTTCAACAGCCATAGCCCATACTGGGGATCTAAACACAGCTCATCGAATGAAAGAGTTATCGAACAACTGCTGGAAAATAACAACATAAATATCCTTAACACAGGAGAACCTACAAGATTCAACATACAATCCGGAGATGCCTCAGCCATCGACTTAACTATGTGCGATCCTGCCCTACAAACTTCTTTAAACTGGGATGTCTACCCCTACTTACATGGCAGCGATCACTTTCCCATACTTATAAACCGAACTTTTTCCACTGCCAATACCACTCCTTTCTCAACATGGAAATTAAACCAAGCTAACTGGACACTTTTCGCAGACAAAAGTAAACCAATATCTTCGAGACATTCCTATCCCCACCACTTCAAATATAGCCTCAACCTTCCCACGATTCTCACAAGCATTATTGCAAGCAGTCATATGGCAGTTGGCAAAACCAAAACACTCAAAACTCACACCTCAGCACCATGGTGGAATAATAAATGCAGCGAAGCCATAAAAAAATACAAGCAAGTCTTCAATAAATATCGACGACAACCCACAACTGACAACAAAATAGAATATAAAAAATGCAGAGCTGAAGCACGTTATCAAACCAAAAAAAAGCAAAAAAGAAAGCTGGAAAACCTTTGTATCATCCATCAACCATTGCACTCCCGTCTCTACCATGTGGGAGAAAATTCGTCAGCTATCCGGACAACACCATAACAGTGAAATCATAATCTTAAAACATGAAGACAAAACGATTTCTACAGCAGAAGATATAGCAGAAATATTCGCAGACCATTTTGAACAAAATTCCAGTAACGATAATTACATTCCACAGTTTCAACAATACATAATTAATAATGAAAAAGAGGAGATACAAGTAACATATAACGACAATGAAAGCATAAACTCTACTATTTCATTAGAAGAACTAGACGACGCCTTATCTAACACGAAAAGTTCAGCGCCTGGTCCAGACGACATACCTCTAATCTTTATCCAAAAATTAAGTTCTAGTGCGAAAAAATATCTCCTTGACATCCTAAATACAGTTGTTTGGATACAACATCACTTTCCAAAATCTTTATCAGACTCGTAAATAATCCCCATCCTCAAACCTCAAAAACCAAAATCACACAGAGAAAAAAATTCTCTAGCCATTAGCGAATATTCACTTGCAGTAGCAAAAAAAATCGATTGAATAGGGGACAAATGACTTATTCATTCACCACAGAAAAAACCTTTTTGCTAAAATTTACAGTTAATATAGGGATCACTTATCATAGATAGATTTCAAGTAGTCTATTTTATTTACCGTAAATTATTTAGTCGCTTACAGTTATCGACCTAGATAACTTGCTACAAGCTATGTAATATGATATCGTTTATTAAATCTGACATACTGTATACCTATCCTTAGTGATTTATTTATTTATCTCTAATAACTTTATAGCCTATAATAGATAAAATGTATATTTACCTTAGTAATACAGGTTATCAGGACTAATTGAAACGTTCATTTACAGTAATCGATTTATTTATTAACCTAAATCTTGGCATTTAGGCTTATACAGGGTGTCCACTTATATTTCCCCTATTTTAACTGCCTATGAATTCTAAACGGTTCAGGAGGGAAATATGCGGTTTTCACGGAATTGTTTCATTATAGTAGCTACAAGATTGAATAAATTGATTGTTTTCTATCGTTTTCGTTTACGAAACAACAGAAATGGCGAATTTTTGACAATTTTTTTATTGACTTTGTTAATGGAACGACCATTGTATTCTTTGTAGTTTGATAAGTGGTCTTCACCTATATAGCGATGGAAACTTTTCAAAATCGGTTAGCAACTGACGGAAATAGTAAAAATCCGCCATTTTTGTTTTGGCGTAATCGGTAGCGATGGAAAAAATCCAATAACTTCGGTCAAAACTTGTACTAAAATGAAACAATTTAGTAGAAACCGCATATTTATATTCTGCACCGTCTAGAATTTATAAGCAGTTAAAGTTTATTAGGGGAAAATATAAGTGGGCACCCGGTAGATACTGAAAACTAATCCAAAGTTGTAATTTTATATACCAGGTATGTCAAATGTATTTTATAAAATATAATTATAAATTAACAGATTTGGAATACAAACTTCAAATTTCATATTTTTTCCATCATTAGTTTTCCATATTTGTGAAACACTCAGAAATGGGTTAAAAAAGCAAATTTATAAAAAACATTCATTTTAAAATTAACATATGTATTTTTTTAAGTAATTAAAAAATAGACTTCTCAAAATATACAATTTTCTCAAAGTAGCCAAAAATAAAAGTAAGTTAAACATAATAAGGCACGTTTTCAGTCTATGTACAATAATACAAATTATACAAAAACATGTAAGCTTTAAAATGATGAATATCCTTAGCAAAAAATACAAAATTGATAAAAGTAACTTAAAAGTAGTAAGGAATTAGTTTTCATTCTAAGTAACGACAATACGAAAACATGTAAGTTTTAAACTTATTAAATTTTCTTAAATTAACCAAAAAGACGAAAATAAAAGTTAAAAATGGTATAAGGAACGTTTTTAGTCTAAGTACAGTACAAATCATATAGGAACACGCAAGTTTTAAAATTATTAATTTTTTTAAATTATACAAAATAAAAAATTAAAATAATAAGGAACATTTTGATACAAAAAAAATCCTATACAGGGTGCGGATGATAAAACCGACGCTTAGATAAATCTTGAAATCCAAAAGGATTTCAAATCTGAAAATTGGTTTTAGAGATCTCTCTAATCGACAGCTGCAAACTGTAAGACATTTTGAAATTTTCATTTTTCCTAAACCAAATGAAAACGTGATTATTATTCAATCTTATATTACGGACATGGTGATTACCCGATTTAGACAAGCAGTATCTAGGAACTGGACAGTAGTACAGAATTGTAATTTTAGTGGTATAAAACAAATGCTGCAGCTTTTCTTCTGTTATTATGTTATCCAATGATAATTTTGTTTCGGCTTACATGACATCAGATTCAATTTTAATGGGACCACTTGCATATTTTTACATTCTTAAGTTTTTCTCGATAACACGATTCCAACAAACTAGCACACTTATGGTCTAAAACGATTAATTACGTGTACAGCTGCTTAAAAATGCTTGTCCCTCGACAAATAAGACAAACAATCTCTCAGAACTAGACAGTTCATTTTGAATTTGTAATTAAAATACAATCCTGCAACATTATAATTGTATTTAATTTATAAATTCAAAATAAACTGCCCATTTCCGAGGTATTGTTTGTCTTAACCATCACGGGACAAACATTTTTAATTAGCTGTAGCTCTTAAAGTAGTCGTTTTATACCACAGGTGTGCTAGTTTATTGGAATCGTGACAGAGGAATATAAAAATATACAAGTTGTCCCATTAATAAATTCGAATGTGATATAGGTACAAAAAGGAAATTAGTAACATAATAACAAGAAAAGCTGTAGAATCTGTTCTAATATACAGCACCAAAATCACAATTCTGTACTACTGTTCAGTTCCGAGATATTGCTGGTCTAAATCGTCGCGGGACACCCTGTATAAAGATTTGCTTTAACTCACGCAAAAAATAAGAAAATATTCAAAAAAAAAGTAATGTAATTTCTGTTATTAGAGTGTACACATTCAAAGTGACCATCTGAAAATAAAATTGAATCTCTGAAAAGCAAGATAGATTATCAGTTATCTTAACTTCATATGCAAACATATGTTCATTAAAGGAAATAACATTGCTTGTATTCCATTGTAGGCCTCGCCTAATAGAGAAACCAGAAACCACTCACCGCACAAAGAAAGATCGTTCAGACATTCACTAAACTCCACACGTGCTGTTTGTTTGCTGTCTTCACAAATTTTAAATATTAAATGATGCAATTTTTCATCTGAAATAAACTTAGCGGTCAGCCGAGCAACCCGTGATTCCAAATACTTAGATAACTAAAGATTAATATTACTTACGATAAAGGATAGATAGTTAAGGGTAAATTATTCAATTCTAGAAACGTTTTTTATTAAGTACAAATTACCTGGTGACTAAGGTTTGTCGATAGCTTTAACGGACAAAACTAGCTATCTGTTTTTTTCAACTACTGATGAATAATGTTTCTACCACTAATAAAAATGTATTTGCAGCAAGCGATTTTTTTCTAGAAACTCTTTTTATTTGGACGTGTTTTCTCTGTGCAGAACCCCACTCCTACAGACCGATTTCTCTAACCTCATCAACTTGTAAAGTATTCGAAAAGATTATAAACCGAGGCTTAGATGGTTCTTGGAAAACAAACAGCTCCTGATCTCCGAACAAAACGGTTTTCGCCAGAACAGATCTACCACCGATAATCTAGTGGACTTGGAATCCGAGATTCATGAAGCATTAATAAACAACCAGCATTGTTTTGCTGCTTTTTGTGACTTAACAAAAGCTTATGACTGCACATGAAGATTCGGTTTCATTAAAAAGCTACAATCTTGGGGCATAAACGGACATTTACTAAAGTTCATTCAAAACTTCCTCCAATTTAGAACATTCAGAGTACGATCAAATGGAAAAATATCAACTCCCAAAATTCAAGAAAACGGAGTTCCTTAAGGATCAGTTCTGAGCAAGACTTTATTTTTAGTAGCAATCAATGACATCATGAAACACTCCCAGTTACCAGTGAAAAACAGGCTTCATGCGGATGACCTTCTCCTTTTACTAAGAGGAACAAACTTAAGGGCGCCTGTCACCAATCCATAAACATACTAAAAGCTCTTCCAAATATCACCTGGGGAAGCGATACATCAACTCTACTAAGCATATCGACATCTTTAATAAAGTCAAAAATCGATTACGGTTCAGTGGTATACAACTCAGCTAAAAAATCCGTCCCAAAACAACTAGACGTCATTCAAAACACTGGACTACGTATTGCACTAGGAGCTTTCCGTACAAGCCCCTTTCTTAGAATTTGTTGTGAAGAAGGTCAAATTCCTTCAGACTTCAAGGGAGAATATCTAAGTTTGTCCTATGCTAGCAAAGTTTTAGCCACACCCGAAAAGACAACGTATCATAATTTATATAGCAACCGTTTCAACTTGTACTTCTCAACTCACCCCCGATGCCAACCACTCTTTTACGAGTGACTCAACCTCTTACTCCACAAATACTCCTTAAAGTTTCCCACAATTTACGATCCCAGCAAAAACTCACCCCCACCGTGGACTATAACCGAACCGCAAATAATCACAGAACTATCGAAATTCAATAAACACGAAATTTCAGCAGCCGTTGTACAAAACCACTTCAGTGACATATTAAAACAAATTCAACGACTATCACCATATGATGCTGATGCTTCGAAAACAGCCGAAGGAGTTGGAGCAGCAATCGTCTCCAAAACCCGCAACGCCAATTTCAAGCTACACAATTACTTTAGCATTTCCAACGCAGAGCTCTACGCAATCCTAGAAGCCCTGAAACATATATTAATCCGACCAAAACAAGTTTAAAATTATAACGAGCGAAATGAGTGCCCTTTGCGAGATCCAACGCATGTATCCCAATCACCCTATACACAAAGAAATTAACAGCGAACTCCAGTACGCCAGAAAAAGAGGAAAAGAGGCAGTATTTATCTGGGTACCCTCACATATCGGAGTCTCTGGAAACGAGTCAGCGGACTATTTGGCACGCGAAGCAGCAAGAAAAGACGTTTGCTCAAATAAACAAGATAGTGCTCAGTGATCTAAAATCGTGTATTAAAAATAGAGTTCGCAGTGCGTGGCAAATCAAGTAGTCGCAGTGCTCCGAGAAGCTAAGTGAAATCAAAGAAAACGCGCTACAACGACCAGTCTTTCTACCATCTAGGGGTAAGCAAGTGACACTCTCACGCCTTTGAATCGGCCACACTCGCCACACACACCTCCATCTTATCACAAAATAAAACATCCCTTATTGTGATACATGCCAAACTAACTTAACAGTAAAACACACAAAATATCAGACATACTCAGAGACAATAGCAACATGGACAACATTATTAAGTTTCTTAAGGAGATTAACATGAGAGATATTTAAATTTAAAACGATCATACCACATAACTAATAACATAACTATCTATAATGCTAATATAGAGAATACACTGTATATCAACGTAGAACATAAGTAACTTCCATTAAGGAATTATAACTGTTGTCCCTTATAACCCAAGTGGTTCAGGCGACATTAAATAAATATAATAAAGAAAAATTGAAAAAAAGCATCGCATTTGAAGATTTCCAAGGAAAGTAGAAAACAAATCAATTATTCAATCCCCGCCACCTAGCGACCGTTGAAACCAGTGAAATGAAACGATGATATAACATTTTATTAGGCATTCAATTCCCTTTTCCATATGATAATAACTCTGACAAAAGCCATAAAGCGGAACAAAAGTTATAACAGTTTCATTGAGGCATCTTTCCCACTCACCCCTACCAGTTATTTTGAAAGATAGGGGGAAAGGCACTGGCGCAAACTTACGTAAAATGATCGAGTGACTACGAATATTCGAATTTCTGGTACTGTAACGATACATTTATTACCGAAAAATGATGTTTTTGTGTTATTATTGTAAAATACATCGAATTACCTCTCTTAATCAGACACCTGGTACACACATTGTGGCGTAGCAATAAAATAAATAGGAGACCTACAAAAAAATATCATCATAACTATCCAATAAATTGATATTCATAATTATTTATTTTTGTTTCAGATCGTTACTGTTGTTCGCAAGCCCGCCATGAGAACTCCTAGGAATATGTTTATAGTGAACTTAGCCGTAGCTGATCTCCTACTTTGCGCCATAACTATGCCACTTACTTTGATGGAGATTCTCACAAAATATTTTCCATTGGGAAACAATCTGTTTATTTGTAAAATTATTGGTATTCTTCAGGCGACTAGTACTTACGTATCGACCATTTCCATCACTGCAATAGCATTGGACAGATATCAGGTAAAATTATAATTTATCTAATACCATAATTCTATTAAACAAGTGATTTTGTTAGCTATTTTTTCCTCTTGACTCTGGATACTGTTTATTCGTAGTATACCATTTCATACCAAAAACGGCGTCTAAGAAAATAGGACTGGAACGAAACATTTTGAAGTGTGAAATTGGAATATTGTATAGTATGTACAAAAAGTACGAGGAGTAATAAACCCTAATTGAGTATGCAAAACCTTTACAGGGAGCACCATGAAATTTTTGATAAATCTCTTACTTTAAATTACATTTCTTCCGTAAATCTAAAAACCAGGTAGATCGACCCCGTATTTGTTTAGGGTTTATTCATTGTTAAAGGATTAGCAGATAAGCAATAACGCAATGCAGTGGTGTGTATTTTGGGAAAAAAATACGTTTTAAATTATAATATAATAAAAAATGAAAAGAAATAATTATTGGAATACATTTATTACTTACATTTTATTCTATATCCGACTCGGAAGAGGAAGAATCGTTGTTGATATTAATAATAATAGGGTCGATTAAATCATCACAAATATTGTCAATTTTCCACATATTTGCCTCTACTTTGATAACATGCTCGATACAGTTTGTCCAATTTTCCTTACTCACATGACTTACAGCACTCTCAAACAATTTCACAACATCGTTTATTGTAAGAGTAGTATTTTTTTTCCAACTTCCCCCTTTACCTGAGCCCATATTAATTCTATGGGATTCAGTTCACAATGATAAGGGGGAAGTCGAAGAACTGATATACCACGAGAAGGAGCCATTTCTTCTACAATGTAGGTTTTGTATTTATTCTTGTTCATTTTTGCAATTCTGTAAAGTTCTTTTCTTAGTGGATCTTTTGAAAACTTAATATTTTTCGAAATAAGCCACTCCAAAAGCTCTGCTTTACGCCAACGACTTGTGGGCAATGCTTCTCGTAACCGTGAATGGTAACTTGCGTTGTCCATAACAATAACAGCCCCTTTTGGAATCAGATCCAACATTTGAACAAACCATTCCTCGAAGACATCCCCATTCATATCTTCGTGATAGTCCCCCGTGCGTTTTGAAATAAAAGTTAATAATCCACCATCAACAAAACCTTCAGAACTTCCAACATGGACAATGATAAGTCTTTATCCTTTTCCAGATGGTGGCTGCAAACCTAACGACAAACCACGAATGCCTGCCTTCCGCTTTTAATGTTTTCATCTTGCCAAGATTTGGAAACTGTATATCCAGCATTTATCCATGTTTCGTCTAAGTAGAAGATTTTCAAATTTTGTTCTCTGGCATGTAGAATGCTTCTTAAATAGTCTCTTCTCCAAAAAACTATTTCCGGTTTATCTATCAAGAGAGATTTTCCATTATGTTTTGTATATCTGAAACCCACATCTTTCAAAAGTTTGCATAATGTCATTCTGGAGAATTTTGGATAGTCCGTATCTTCTTGCACTGATGTCATAATTTTGTCAAGTGTTGGAATTTCCTTTCGTAAGTAAAATCCATGGACTTTACGCCTTAGTCTTTGTTTTAATGACTCATCGATCTCAATTGGTTTTCGGCCTGAAGGAGTTTTAGGGGGTTGAAGAGTTCCATTCTTGCTTTCTTTTAGTAATCTATAAATTGTTGATTTAGCAACACACAACATAGCAGCCGTTAATTCCACAATATCATCAACACTTGCACTTGGATCCTTGTTTTTCAATGATATATAACAATTCAATATCAGAGTTTTTTCATTTAAAGATAATGGACCTGTTTTTGGTCGTTTAGATGGCCCTTGGCTTATCGACATTGTTTGGTACTTGCACAATTAACATTCAACAAATGTTTTAAATATATTCCAACTGTTTACAATATTATGACAACCATACAACTTTACTCAAAGAACTAATACTAAGTACTGATTTAATGTACCTACTTTCTTTTAAAATAATATTCCCGATAATGTTTCTAAGAAAACTGGGTTGTTTGGAAAATCCCTCTCAATAATCGAATAATCTGTATATAGGTGTAATCGTATTAAGCCGATTACAGTAGGCCACTTGCCATTTGAAATTTCTGAGAAAAATTCCCCAAACACTACATATAGGAGTAATACAAATAAAAAATATTATGAATAAACGGGTATATCCGAACTCTGCCACAAAATAAAATTTTACCTGACTTGTATCAATTTGAGGATTACTGAAATGTTCGAACTGTGCCGCAACCATTTAGTTTAATCCTATTAGAGTCATTAGGGTTTATAATAGATAAAATCGGAGGCCCATAGAATTATGTATATTTCTGAAAGATTTCTGGAATTAAATATTTTGAAGAAATCTTGATTGTTTTGATCGATATTTAGGGGATTAGGGGAAGGATGTTGATGCACTTACACTATTGCCTAAAAATCAGGAAGAAGTATTTAATAGTGTTCGTGAATTACAATTACGAACGAACCGAGAAGAGGAATTTCTATTAACAGCAGACCAGGTATTTAAAATTATTGTGTTCTCCTGTTTTTCCAACCTTAATTTTTTATGTAATTCGGATTGTATTTTGATGGATGGGACTTTTAAATACTGTTCAACTTTTTTTTACCAAATGTTTACCATTCATGGTTTTAAAAACGGCTATTACGTACCTTTTGTTTTTTGTTTGCTGCCGGACAAATCAAGTCAAACATATTCAAATTTGTTTTTAATTTTAAGACAAAAATGTAACGAAGTAGGCTTAAATTTTCAACCTAAAGAAGTCGTAGTAGATTTTGAACTAAGCATTCATAACGCTATATATGAATGTTTTGGCAGAGATCAAATTCTTTTTGGTTGTAAATTTCATCTCTGTCAAGCTTGGTTTCGTAAGATTCAGGAGTTTCATTTGGTACAAGAGTACAGACAGAAAGGTTCTGTAATTGGCGAATACTTAAAAGTACATTTCGGTATTATGTATCTTAGTCCTGAGGAAGTTGTAGAATTTTTTTATAATGAACTACATTTTTTGCTTCCGAATGACCTCTACCTCTATCACTTTTTTTTATTAAAATTAGTACATCCCGTTACCTCTGACCTAAATCGTATATTCTTTAGCAAAGCTGCAACTCATTCGTTCAATACAAAATGTACCTTACGGTATACCCTCTTAAAATATATTTTGGTACGTCTATGAAATCTACTTAAATGAATGATTTATTACTCCTTGTCCTTTTTATATAGACTATATCCAACAAATATATACAGAAAAAATTAACTAAGACTTTTTCAAACCAAAATTAAAGAGTTTAAGAGATTATGCAACTCATAATACATTAATTCTTTATTATTATTACTAATGCTTATCTAGCGATAATAATTTGACTAATAAGTGGAAATCACTTGTGCTGTCGTTCTAGCTGTTGCTATAGTTATTCTTGGTTTTCTTGCAAACAAACAAAAACTTTCAATACTTTTATAATAATGTCAGGCTTTGGAAGATTTTCTCTGATTGGATATTGAAGAATCCTCAAGGAATAGCAAGCCTCCGAATACTGTGAAATCAGAAAGTTACATCTGGAGTTATTTTACGAAATTTTGTCATTCGCGCAAATACACATTGTCAGACGATCGAAAAGAATAAAATCTGCTAAATATCTTGCAAGATTGGGCATGAGAAAAATAGATGGAACACAATACAAAGAGAGTGTCGTGAACCTCCTGTGGAATGTTAGTGCAAAATTAATGCGATGAAAACATTTTAATGACTACAAACGTCTAGTGATCCCATTAAAGGTAACATTTTCGAAAATGGGAGACACTAAGCGCAAAGAACCGTTTGCCGGAGAAGAGGAAATTAAGTGCTGCAGTTTTGACTGTGAACGAAATTGAAACCATTTCTTTGAATTACGGTGAACACACTCCAGAAGAACATCAAAAAAGGTTTTATTGAATAGCGGCCGCTGAGTTAACTACTCAGGAAAATGAAGCATCGTCCTATCTGCAAGATTATTATCATGAACAAACTAACAATGACGGTTCTTATACAGGGCGCGAAGAATACAATTCGGTGTTCTCTAAGAATTCTGTCCCGACAGATTGTTTAAAAAGATGGTATCAAAAAGAACCGAGAACATAATAACCAGAAATTAACTGTCTCGACACTTGCTCCGTGGAATCTACTCATATTAGTGTTTCAAATGAAACTCAATGTTTCTAGCTAATTCCACAATATAATGAAAAATGTTGAGAATTCTAAAAAATTGACAATTGATTTGATAACTGAATATCTTCGTCAGAATGACAGAAGTTACATTTCATTTGATGTCTACCTGATGTTTAGTAGATATTTTCGGCTAGACCAAGAAGTGACCTACCTTGTGATTGACTTAATATATGTCAATAGACAAAAGAAGAAGATGTGATATTACAAATATTGGAGCATAGATATTATAAGCCCTATGGTGATATCCTGGATATGATTTTTCCAATTAAGATCAGTATAACTGTGCAATGATATAGAAAACCAGGAAAACTATATCTGCTTATCTTTACAATTATCACTTAAGAATACAGTTTAATAGTGGAGAACTCCCTAGATTCATCTGTTCATTGACGACTTCATATTGTGGTTCTCCTAAGTGTCTTCTAATTTCCAACTCTTCAAGGAAATCCAGTTCTTGTTTCTTATCACAAACATGTAGTACTTCTAGTTCTGTGTTAGGTGTCAATGAATGGTTGGTGTCAAGTAGATGTTTTGCGTAATGGGATTCATCTGGTTGTTCAAATATCTGTATGCCGTAGGTGTTCACTGTATCGGATTTCAAAATTTCCAAGGGTCTGACCCAAATAGACAGCATTACATTCTGGACGGATGAGTTTATATATATCTGATTTCTTCAATGTTGCTATGTTTGTTTTAACATTTAACAATTTTGTACTTACGTTACTTCCTGTTTTAAAAGAAATTGTTGTATCCGTTGCTAAAGATATCATCTTTGAAGTATGATTAGAAATATTTCCTACATATGTGATGATTTTATAAGTTTTTACTTCTTCAATTTGTTTGGGAAATATTAGTTTTATTGCCACGTTATCCTATTTTTTATTAATAAGCTTATTTATCATATGTAATGGATAACCGTTGGATGTTGCTATTTGTCTAATGGTATTAATTTCTCTATCAAAATTACATTTGTTCATAGGAACTGAAACTGCTCTATGTATCATTTCGGTAAATTGAATAATCAAGTACATTATTAACTCTTTGAATTTTCAAATCAAAAAATTGATTGAGTTATTTTCTTCAACTTCTAATGTAAATTTAATTTTTGCGCGTAAATTATTGATGTGGTTGAAAAATATAACTAATTGTCGTTCACTACCTATAAAACAAGCTAATATGTCATCTACATATCTATACCAAAATAAAACATTTTTTAAAATATTACTTTCAAAGCTTTTTCTTTCTAAACTTGTCCATAAAAATATTTACCAAAATAGATGATATAGTGCTTCCCATTGGTAAACCTTCATTTTGAATATATTTGTTATGGTCAAAAGTAAAATAATTCTGATTTTTACATACATCAAATAAATTAAGTATATCTGGTATTATTGCTGGATTAATATTTTTATCTTTTAGTAATTTTCTTACAAGTATTAGACATTCTTTAATTGGAATTTTATTGAACATAAGAAACAAGAACAAAAGCTACATAAACTTGAACACACACAACATAGAATTAAATACTCTAAATATCATGAAACTGTGAGTACCTACATACCAACACACTTTGCACAACGACTTGAAAACATTTCAAACACTAATATCACAGATAGTGAAATAGAATTTGTAAATAAAGGTTCAAAGTACAGCATACCACCAAAATTCACGAATAATATTAAACAAATTATAGCTACAGAGTCAAAAATAGCTTAAAAATCTAATTCAACTAATTTTATTTATAAGAAATTGAAAATTACCAATTTATTCAAAAATATTGAACCTTCAGAAGTTAAACGTTAAACAAAAATGGCATTACAGTTTTAAATGCAATTAAAAAGAAAGTAGAAAATAATAACCTAACAGTTACAAAATCTGATAAGGGGACCACAACGGTCATGTTGAAAACCGAAAATTATAATTCAAAAATATATAACTTTATAGAATTTAGCGATGTAAATGTTCTTAGAGCAGACCCAACAAAAAATGTTTCTGGTAATATAACGGATATTGTTAATAATTCAAATGATCTTTTAAGTGATTACGAAAAGAGGTCCATGATAAATAAGAATCGTCATTGTCCACAATTATATGGCACCGTTAAATAACATAAAATAACGAAACCAATTAGACCTGTAGTTTCTTATGTTAATACTCCTAATAATATATTGGCAAATAAGCTCAACAATATACTTAATAGTTACGGATATCCATTTGAATACTCAATTAGAAATTCAATAAAACTAATCAAAAGAATTAAAAGCTTATATCGTTTGACGTTATTGATATGTTCACTAAAATTCCTCCTAAAGAATGTCTAATACTTGAAAGAAAATTACTAGAAGATAAAAATACTAATCCAGGAATAATAGCAGATATACTTAATTCATTTGATGTATGTATTAATCAGAATTATTTCACTTTTGACAATAACACATATATTCAAAATGAAGGTTTACCAATGGGAAGCCCTAGATCACTTATTTTGGCACACATTTTCATGGACAGTTAAGAAAGAAAAATCTTTGAAAGTACTATTTCAAAAAATGTTTTATTTAGGTATAGATATGTAGATGGCAAATTAGCTTGTTTTATAGGTAGTGAACGACGTTAGATATATTTTTCAACCACATTAATAATTTACACCCAAAAATTAAATTTACTTCAGAAGTTGAAGAAAATAACTCAATCAATTTTCTTGATTTGAAAATTCAAAGAGTTAATAATGTACTTGATTATTTAATTTACCGAAAACCAACGCACACTGATGTGACAACTCCATTTAGTTCCAATCACCCCATGTTACATAAACTAGCATTTTCTGTTCCTATGAACAAATGTAATTTTGATAGAGAAATTAATACAATTAGACAAATAGCAACATCCAACGTTTATCCATTACATATGATAAATAAGCTAATTAATAAAAAAGAGGAGAAAGTGGCATTACCACTAATATTTCCTAAACAAACTGAAGAAGTTAAAACTTATAAAACGATCACATATGCAGGAAATATTTCTAATAATATTTCAAAGATAATATCTTTAGCAACGAATACAACAATTTCTTTTAAAACAGAAAGGATCTTAGGTACAAAATTGTTGAATGTAAAAACCAAAACACCAACATCAAAGTAATCAGGTATATATGAACTCAAATGTCCAGAATGTAATGCTGTCTATTTGGGTCAGACCCTTAGAAATTTTGAAATCCGATATAGTGAACACTTACGTGCATACAGATTAAAACACCCAAATAAATCCCATTACGCAAAACATCTACTTGACACCAACCATTCATTGACACCTAACACCTCCTGTGACCGTTGTGTCTGGAATAACAATTTTTGTAATTGTTTGACCTGTTATAATTTTTGACACAATTTTCTTTGAAGATGTTTTAAAATAATTAATTGGGAAATTGGCATTTCTTGATTTGATATGTGAAATCAATATTAATTCCGAGTGATTGCAATGAATATACTCCGTCGAACATATAATGAATTTTATATGCATAAAATGTTACATTTTTGTCATCGTTAAATTCTGAGAATATGGGTATGGTTATGGAAATGTTATGATGTGATGATCCGAAGGACGTTTAGACAGCGAAAGGTTCATGACTTTCATACTCAGCGAAATATTAATCAAGTATTTCTTGAGAGAAAAAAGATTTACTTACACCGGAATCGATTGATAATTTAAGTGGTGGATTTTTTATAGTAATATAACATAGTTCTCTTTTATCGGATGAATTGTTATACTCTATAAAGGTTTCACAGTGTGAGGCGGATCTTTGTGAACATTCTCCAAATTGTCCTTATTATATTGGAGTTTATAGTAGTCATCATCATTATTTTCTTGGAAAACGTTATCTACGTTTGTTTTCATTATCAACATGTTCTACAGATAATTCTTCGTACACCCACCTACGGTTTTGAGGTGATTGTACTTGGAAATTATTATTATTTTGTCTAGTTGTAGTTGTCATAGGTTCAGGTCAGGGCCCGTTTTTTGGATTATAGTTTGATTTTGGATTTTCATTCTTAGGTTCCGTCCTTCCGAATACTTGTGCAATAGAAAAATATCTTCGATTATCATTGATTGGTCTGGGTTGAACAGGAATAGCACCTTATGGGAAATTATTATTAGGTTGAGGAATAAAATTTTGAAAACTAGATTGTTGTGGTTGAGGCATTCTTTGATTAAAATTAAAATTGTTATTTCGAATGAAGTTACGAGAGTGATTTGGAATTTGTGAATTTTGTTGTACTTGATTCAATTTTAGCCTAGTTTGATTACTGAAGTTTTTAGAGTTCGGTTGAAAATTAGAATTATTTTGGAGATAACTAATTTTATATTCGTTTTATATAAAGTTTATGGCGTCTTACATAGTATGAGGTTCTTTTGTACAAACCATGATACCATGCGGATTTCTTAGACCTGCTAAAAATACTTGTAAATCTTGACTATTATACGTATTTTGCTTGAATACATGTGTGCTTCTATCGTTTTCATGTGAAGCTAAATAGTTTCCTTTCAATTTACTTATTATGGTTCTGAAAATGATTATGTTGTGGTAATTATCGGCATTTGTAATATCGTAGGAATGATTTAATCGATACTTTCCAAAAAAAATTGTATTTCGTTCTTGTTACCATCGAAATCTGGAATGGTTTCGGCATGAACTTTGCTAAAACTGGGAATATTTGCGATTTTTAAGATATTTTCGTCTAAAGAAAATGAATTTTGTATTTGAGCAAGTATTTATATTTCTAAATTATTATTAGATGTGTCGTTAATTAAACTTAAGTCTATGTCGTTCTCGCTATCACTGAAGGAAGAGGAAGCACTTGAGGAGTCTGACACATACAATGAATGAAAATAGATCGACTTACAGTACGGTCTTCATTTGCACTTGTTCCTGAAATTCTTAGGATGGAACTTCATTCTTTTCTTGGTTTGATTGCCACTTCAATATTGAAACAGCTAAAAGTTATCCGCGTTGGATGCTTTTCGTGACAATCCTACTGACTGCGCCAAATATATGTGTTGTTACATGAACTTTGTTTTCAAAATCTTTTATTCACTTAAAAATACAAAATATCGACTTGCAATAAAAACAGTAAAAATATAAATAGTACAAACCGGGTATTTAGATTAAAAATAATATGCAGACTGAATGAAATATATTTACAATCGTATCTATACGTTGAATATGCTTAGGTTGCACCAACGGTCGTAGCAGTACCGGAAACGAGGGGGTACGTCGTCCGTAAACAGAATGTTATTAGCTGTACTTGATGCACGAATTAGTTCTGTTAAATATACGGAGTTGACTGGACATTTTTTGCATATAGTGATTTCGCTAGAATCCTGTATGTCTTACACGTGTATGATGGTGAGTGGAATTATTATTCAAATTTCCATTTATTCTCTGAATAAGTCATTTTCCTGAAATGCATAAATGATGGCTTATGAGTAGATGATCAAATAATCCAATTACCATTATTGAATCCAACACTCGTCCTACCAGTATCTGATTAGTATTATTCATCTGGAAAATAACATTTAATGAGATAATCAATTTCATTCTCAGTAAACAGTGAATTTTATTGTGGTTAGGTAGTTAATTAATCCACTTCGTTCACTTTCAAACTAACAAACCAGCAGTGAACACCTTAATATTCCTCTAATATTGGCCTCACTCAATTTTCCTGTCACGGGATTTATTTGAGCGGGTAACAGACGGAATGTAATAATTATCGCAGTGCGTAGTAATATGATATAAACTCAAAATCGATCTCTATGCAACTTATTATTTCGGAGATGCTGCCATAAGTTTTATATACTTCCTGACATAGAAACCAGAACACCCAGTAAATATCATTTTAACTCTTTGATGGCTTTTAGACATAGGTGGCTAGTATATTGACCACCTGATCATGAGTAGGCCTAGACGCATTGGGGAATGTGTAAGAAATCGTGTAGGTCAGGCGAACTAAACTTTTTTGAGGAATTAATTCCTTACAGGACATGCTCAGCGGAACATGGTAGAAAAAAGAGTTACAAATGTTGGGTACTACTTTCCGACAACGTGATTTTTAGTCTGAGGGTTGGTGGGTGGAATGGTTGTGAAAACGGTTTATTGCATTTTGCGGCGTAAACACTTGTTTTTTTATTTTTAACAGAACCTCAAATTTTTTGAATGAAACGCAAAAAACTGATTTTCTGGTTTTTTAATTTTAACTCGGCCAAAAAAAGTCCAGGCGTTTTCTAATATCGTACAAATGTAGCTCTATTGATGCCAAGTAAGCTCAATTTTTTGTTTTTCTTATGTTAAGTAGTTTCTGAAAAATGTAAAGGTGTCAAAAAAAACAACTTCCTTCCAAGAGCGTGTTCGACCTTTTTTTTTCAAGAATTGTTGCGCTGTTACCAGGGTCTGGGCGAAAAAGAGTTACCACTCAATGAGATGACCGTTTTTTGGTGTTCACAAGTTTGCGGAATAGAACAGTTACTGCGGTTTCACTGCGAAATCAGTTGGAAGAAGTGAAAAATGTCAACGTTAGTGAATGGACCGTTAGAAGAAGACCTCATGCTGCTGGACTGTCATGCAGAAGAATGGCTACAGGTCCCCCGTTTCTACGCCAGCATCGGGCTGCAAGATTGACATTTGCCAGAGATCACGTTCGTTGGAATGATGATGACTGGAACTGGGTATTGTTCTCAGATGAGTCGCGTTTTTGCCTCACTGGGTCATATGGACGTAGACGAGTGTGGAGAAGACCTGGGGAAAGATATGCTGAAGTTTACATTGACGAGCGTCTTCCATTTGGCGGTGGGTTACTTATGGTTTGGGCGGGAATCACTGCACAGGCTCGTACAGAGTTGGTCTTCATAGAAAATGGCTCCCTAACCTCTCACAGGTATATTACGGAGGTACTAGAAGACCATGTTATGCCTTTCAAGGTGACTATGGGGGAACTTGGCAATTTTCTGCAAGATAATTTGAGACCTCATACAGCCAGAATTGTCGGAAAGTATCTGGATGAGGTAGGAATTAGGCGGTTTGACTGGCCAGCCCGCAGCCCAGATATTAATCCCATAGAACATGTCTGGGACGAGTTGGGACGACTGATCCGCAGACACACACCAGCACCAAGAACTGCCCAGGAGCTGAGAATATTGCTGTTGCAGGAATGGGATAACATCGACCAGAATGTGATCCGAACTTAATTCAAAGTATGCCGCACCGGCTTCAAGCAGTCATCAATGGAAAAGGAGGGAATACACGTTATTAGTGTCAAGTGTTTTTTATTTTTCCCTTTTTCCATATTTTCCCTAACAACAAAATGTTGAATTTCGCCCAAAATGTTAATTTGAGGCTTTTTCAGAATAAATCATGAAATCATTCTCTTTAGTATAGAGTATCACATTCAGCTTACAAAAGCACACGCAATAATGTACAGTTTGCGAATACGATCTGAAAACGTAAAATTTCAAAGAACATGAAAATTTTAAGGTGACCTCAATTTTTTGCTCGCCAGTGTATGTGCCCACAACCCATCCTTAAATTTGGATCTTATATAATCTTCATGACTTGTGTCATAAAGAACTGAGAAACTTGGAACTATCTCTATTAAATTATCCATTTTTAATAAATCGACCCACGACCCACGAAAACTGTGCGACACGCTCAAACCGACCTAAGCGAACGTTGGTTGGGGGTGTGCTCGGCGTGGTTTGGGATCAATGTGCGGTACCCTACTTTAAACCATTGTTCACAGAATAACACACGCTTGGATTGTCCGTGGGCTGTGCGTGTAATATGGTCAATATGCCTTACTCCACAAACCGCAAAAAACGTGGTGCATGCAGAGGTGTTGTGCCGCATGACAAACTCTCGTAGCAGCGCACGACGCGCATCTTTACTTCTCTACAGTATAGTTGTTATGGTTCTCAATGAATTTTATATTATACCTTACCATTTAGGAAATTTTCTCCTCTATAAAATGTAATTGGAATAATTTAGTAAACTAAATAAATGTTTTTTAAATGAAACTCTCGGTTTCTAGTTAATTCCACAATATAATAAAAATTATTGAAAATTCTAAAAAATTGACAATTGTTTCGATAAATCAATCGTCATCGTCAGAATTACAGAAGTTACATTTCATATGATGCCTACCTGATGTTTAGTAGCTATTTTTGGCTAGACCAAGAAGTGGCCTAACTTGTGATTGACTTATTATATGTTAATAGAAAAAAGGATATTACAAATATTGAAGCTTAGATATTATTAGCAGATTCCATGAAGTAAGGGTCGAGACAGTTAATTTAATTTAATAAATAATTAGTGCTACAGCCCGAAAAAAAAACGTGGTTTTTGACGTCAAAAAAACAAACTTTTCAATTTTTTGCATTTTTAACGATTTTTCTTCCTTAATGACACCCGATTGAATTGTCTAGAGTGAATACAAAAAGTTGGATTACGCTCTTGAAAAAAAGTAGTTCTTATCGAAATTTGTAAATATCTTAGAAACAACTTAACTTGAGAAAAACAAAAAAAAATTGGTTATTTGGCTTCAAAAAAGCTACATTTGTATCAAATTTGAAAACGTTTGGAATTATTTTGATAGAATTAAAAAGAAAAAAGAGTAAATCAGTTTCTCACGTTTTATTCAAAAGTTTTGACGTTATCTCAAGAATCTATAAGAACTAAAATTGTAGATTTTTTAATTATCAATTACTTACTAAGTAATTCTGAATCACCAACTCTTTTCCGGTTCTCTGTTTTCATTGAAATCAATATAAAAGTTTAAAAACAGCTCTAAATATCGTATTATTCTTAGAGCCCTTCTTACGTACTTACTTAATAAGAATATGCCAAAAAAGTTTAGAACATTTGTTTATTTTGTTAATTATGAGTTTTTTTTGTTAACAAAAAATCACATATCAAATTATGGTTGTGAAAAAATTCTTTTTTGGTTTATTTTATAATAGTTCCGGTTTCATTTGTGATATCGGCATACATTCATTGAGGCCAAAACTTTTTTAGAATATTTGTTAAAACATTTTTTTCAAATAAATGGACCAATTGAATGTTCAACAAACATTTTTTTCGAATATTATTCGATCTAGTAAATTATGGCTTTTTTTCGTTTAAAATTCTTCTTTATCATTTGCATCTACTTCCGCCTCTGGCTCTATTTCCAAAAGTGTATCCAGAAACTCGTCGGTGTAATCGGAATCCATTAATATTGAGGACATAGAATCTCCGTCTTTGCTGCTACTAAATTATATTGACTCACGTTTGTTTCGTTTTCTGGACTGTCCCTAAGTTATGTTTTTAATCTTTGTAGTTTTTCCTTCTTGTTGGGATTTCTCTTTTAAAACATCAATAGCTTGTTGTGACGTCAATACATCAGATCGAGGGCAGAACCGTTTTTTATTTTTGGTTGGTGCGTTTGGAAATTGCTTTACTGTCGATAACAATAAATCTTCCTCCTTTTTAGTTGGACTTGTACTTGATGAACATGGAATTGATTCGGTTTCGTCAACTCTGGCAGCGATATTTTTTCTTTGCATGAAGGGGCAGTTTCGATTACAGTAGCAACCGTAGATTATCTTTTTTGAGAAGATATTTTCGGAGTAGCCCAATCAATGTACACATTCAGGTCAGAAGTGAGACGTCGGGAGATGGAATTTTTGAAATTGGATAGTGAAAATATTATTCTATCAAATCAAAAAAAAAATCTCCAATAGAAATGACCTGGGTTTTGCAAAAAGTACAAATGTTTATAATTTTTTAAATAAAAACTCCTTTGTTTTGAAAAATATAAAAAAAGTTTCAAACAAAAGTTATAGTACATTAGCTACATCTTTTATTTGAAATATTTTTGAATATCTTAATTTGCAACAAAGTAATTTCTCACTATTGCGCATGCGCACCATCTAAAATTCTTTCGATATTTCTATCATCGG
Organism: Galeruca laticollis; assembly: GCA_963921935.1. Classification (NCBI taxonomy): domain Eukaryota; kingdom Metazoa; phylum Arthropoda; class Insecta; order Coleoptera; family Chrysomelidae; genus Galeruca; species Galeruca laticollis. Next base: position 108,236,233 of record OY998176.1, read on the forward strand.
AACTTTGATTAACAATAGTGAATAGAACGGTATTGCAAGAAAATATGAAATAGAGATTATTTGTTAAAGAAAGCCTAAATTTTCAAATAATGACCATTTTATAAAGTTTAGTTTTTTTTTTATAACTAAAATTCACTATGAAATAACACATAACACTTTTTATTTTGACGCTGAGTGCATGAATTTTTGCTCATACTTATTGCAATTAATATTAGAACTAAAAGTCGTTTTGCAAATTCATTCTCCAATATCCAGTTTTTCACAATATTTGAAAAAAAAACCGTACTTTTTAAATATAGGAAAGAATATTAACCTTTAAATTCCAACTTTTTTTAACACTTTGGTCTAACGTAAAAAATTTTAAACTAAAATCCGTATAACTTTGATTATAATTGTTATATTTCTATGAAAATTTAGCTGAAGGTTCTTTAAAGTGTATACTTTGTAGTGGTTACTGAGTTTTATATCTATTAACTATCAAATTCAAACAGTGCACTATTCTTATGAACAGGTGAACAAATTGGCTTTATCATAATAAAATGTAAATAGTTTTTCTCCAGCTAAATATTAGGTATTGGAACTTCGAATACACACAGATGAATATTTGTAGTAGCGATTGCGTATAGTAAGAATGTAACCATTGTTACTTGGAAAAATAATGTTCTTTTGTAATACATCGCATTGTTTTTTTATGATTTAATTTGATTGTGAGAGTATTTTTATTTACAATTTCATTGAACTTGCTGAGGAAATACTCAAAACATTCATCAGCACTGTTTATGGATTGAAGTTCTGATCAATCATAATTTTTTAGTTGGTTTTTTATGTTTGTATAATAATGAACTTTCTTAAGGGTTATTTTATTTGGGGTATTGGTATTTGTTTTTCCTATTTCAACAGCGATTACTGTCATATAATGATATGTGATTCTTGTTTTAATTATGGCAGCAATCGTATCGTTTCTTTTCACTTTTTTCCGAAGTAAAATATGATCCAAATATTATTATGTACTACTGTTAGGTCTCTTATCCGTGTTTATATACTAATGGAAACCGTTCTCATACACGTCATTTAAGTAGCCAATTGCATCGTCACTATCTTCCGTAATATTAATATTAAAATCATGGGCGAGTATATTGAAATCACAATTTTCAACGGAAAGTTATGCCAAATATTGTTTAAAATCTTTTATAAATGTTTTGGTTTCGATATCATGCGACCTGTATGAGGCAGAAATAATTATTTTACGGTTTCGGATTGAAACAGATAATTTTAGAACATTACTGAGTTCTACTTTTATTATTTCATGGTTATACTCAAGACAATTTTTAATGTAAACCAGGACTCCATCACAAGTATTAACGTCTCCACTATTATATAATATATCGTAACCTGAAAGACTGAAATCACTTATATTTCCAATTTTCCTGATTTTTGTCAGAATAACACAATCTATTTCCCTGCCAAATTCAGACAGATATATTTTCAACTCATCTAGATTTTTTCTAAAGCTTCTTATATTCTGTTGTAAAACGGTGAATTTATTATTGTATATATTTTTTAACATGTTATATTGACTAACATAATTTGATTCTATAGTTTTAAAGGGAGTATAATCATTAACTCATTCGAATGTAGAGGTTCATAGATGTTATATTCAACTAAAATTATTTTTTGACTGAGAACCTGAGTGGGTGTGAGGTTTATTTTCCACAATCTCCTTTTTATTGCTTGCAGTAGGTGAAGTTGGTAAACTAGTTGCTGTTGTAGGAGTGGGAGGTTCAGTAATTGTTTTGTTTTCTTCCACCAGAGAGTCTTCTTTCAATTGCTCAATAGTATAGGGATTTTATTCCAATATTAATTTACTTCCCCGTATGTAGCACTTTGAAGGATCTCTTGATTTACGGAAGCGGATTAGATATTGTTTCTCTGTACTCTCCCCTTTCATCCTTATTCAAGTAGTTAGAAATAGCCAATCCAGTACCTTTTAATTTTTTGATGTTTTTAATCACCTCTATTTTCGTTGAAAGAGAAGTTAATTCTCCTTTTACTGTAGCAGTATCAGACTTTCCCAGAGAATAAAAGTTATTTATATCTCTGAAGTTTATTTTTAGATTTCTGTTCAGGTTCTTGCATATAACTCCTACTTCGATGGGATGGTTATCCTCTTCGATTCCAAAAATCACGAATTTGTTCGCTCTTTTATCTTTCTCGATTTGCTCTAATCTTTGTTTGATGAATTCGTTATCTATTTGTAAGGCTTTCAATCTTTTGTTGTGGTCTTCAATTATCATCAATACATTCATTTCAGTAGCATCTAGAGTTCGTTTTAATTATTTCTTTGTATTGTTCAATTCTTCTAATATTTTTTTCGTAGCCTCTCCTAATAACTTTTTAATTGTCGCTCCATTCATTGTAAATTATTTTGATTCAAAGAGTTTAACGTGTATGGTCTACTTCACTAGGTGTAAAATTTATAGCTAGTAGACTATTAAGTTTTTTTTTGAATTTGACCTCTAGTTCTTATCGAAAAGATGTTTAATTTTTTTAACCTTATTTTCCAAACAAAAGATTTTATTGCATACATTTTCGAAGATGATGGCTTATATGTCGTGAAATTATTTATGTTGAAAGCTATCCTTGAAATATAATTTGTTGAAGAGGTTTTCACTCACAGTTTTATGACAATTCTTTAACATAATAACAGTGAATACTCTCACTTTAGGCGACCCACACACATGTTGCTTGGAAATATTAAAAATAAAATAAGATTTATCAAATACTCATCTCAAACTCTCCAAAAAAATATTATTATTGTAAAGCAAGCTGAGGATGATGCAGATATGCTGATTGTTCAAACAGCACTTGGAAATTCTTGTCAACGTTCCTTTATTGTCTCAGAACGTTTCCGTCCTGGCCATCGCATTGACTCCCATAAATAAAACTCTATATTTACTAAAATTGGGATAGCAAGGCCAAGACAATACTGTGTATCCATCAAACAGTTTTAATAATTATCCATTTTGTAAGAAGTGAATCTTATTCTTATATGCATACACAGGATGTGACACAACATCTTGTTTCTTGAATCATGGTAAAAAAAGTGTATTTAAGCATTCTGAAAAAAATCACACAACTGAGCTTGAAGAATCTATGAAAAAATTTTATGCAGAGGATGTCAACAAAAATTTAATTTTTGAATGTGGAATTAAATGCCTTCTGCACTTGTATAAAGCGCCCAAAACAGTAAAATATATTAACCAATTGCGACACGTCATGTTCTCTAAGGCAATTGTTAAACTGAAACCTGTGAACTTGGCTAATATTCCTCCAACTTCAGATATTGCTAAGCAACATTTTTTCAGAGTGTATTATCAAATTCAACTTTGGTTGTCGAAAAAAATGTACCTGGGGTTGGAAAAAAGAAAATCGAATTTTAGTACCTATACAGATGACTCAAGAAGTGGTTCATTCAGAAATTTTAGATTTGTAACGGGAAGACGGGTTGTAAAAGTAGTACTAATTGCAGTTGCAGAAATCTGGTTTGTCATATTCAAATGCATGTGGTTATTGTCAAACTGGCAACTGTACCAATTTCCAAAGTTTAGGATTATCTGGTGATTCAGAAGATGATGATGAAATGAAGAAGAAATTGAGTTGTTTCAATCTGAAGATGAAAACGGCGAATAATTAAAAATTATAATAGTTTCGTATTGTTTCACTTGTACCGATTTCAAAATAAGTTTTTACAATGTTTTTATAATTTTTTTACTATTTAAATCAATGTAAAATAGATTGTAATTGTGTAAATAGAATAAAAAAGAAAGAAATCGTTTGTCATTTTTTCAGTGTTTCCGAAATAATTGTACAGAGTGAGAATAAATATTTTATTGGACTTTTTCAAAGATTTGATTAATATAAACTAAAGCATATTTTTCCGTAGCAAATAGTTAAAAAAAATTTTTTCAATTGTAATTTGTTTAAGTACATTATTTTTCCATAACTCAATTACTGAAATAATAATGCATTTTCTAATTAATTAAATAAAATTAGGTATATTGAGATTGGTTTCAAGTGAACTAATACAATTATCACGACTTAATCAATGGTTTACTTCATAACTAATATATAATTATATAAAAAATCAACTGTCTCGAACCTTACTTCGAGGAATCTACTCATATTAGTGTTTTGAATGAAACTCAACGTTTCTAGCTAATTCCACGATATAATGAAAAATGTGGAGAATTCTAAAAAATTGACAATTGTTTTGATAATTGAATCGTCAGAATGACAGAAGTTACATTTCATTTGATGCCTACCTGATGTTTGGTAGTTATTTTTGGCTAAACCAAGAAGTGACCTACCTTGTGATTGACTTATTATAATTTAATAGAAAAAAGAAGAAGATGTGATATTACAAATATAGAAACTTAGATATTATTAGCCCTATGGTGATATCCTGGATATCATTTTTCAATTTAAGATCAGTATAACTGTTCAATGATATAGAAAACCAGGAAAACTATATCTGCTGATCTTTACAATTATCACTTAAGAAGACAGTTTAATAGGGGAGAACTTCCTAGATTTATCTGTTCATTGACAACTTCATTTTGTGGGTTTCTTAAGTGTCTTCTAATTTCCAACAACTCTTCAAGTAAATCCAGTTCTTATTTCTTATCACAAATATGTAGTACTTCTAGTTCTGTATTAGGTGTCAATGAATGGTTGGTGTCAAGTAGATATTTTGAGTAATGAGATTTATCTAGTTGTTTTAATCTGTATGCTTGTAAGTGTTCACTGTATCGGATTTCAAAATTTCTAAAGGTCTGACCCAAATAGACAGAATTACATTCTGGACATTTGAGTTCATATATACCGCATTTCCTAATTGTTGGTATTTGTGTTCCAACATTTAACAAATTATGTACTTTCTATTTCAAAAGCAACTGTTGTATTTGTTGCTAAATATATTATCTTTGAAATATTATTAGAAATATTTCCTGCATATGTGATGATTTTATAAGTTTTTATTTCTTTAGTTTGTTTAGGAAATATTAGTTGTAATGCCACTTTTTCCTCTTTTTTATTTATTAGCTTATTCATCATATGTACTGGATAACCGTTGGATATTGCTATTTGTCCAATTGTACTAATCTCTCTATCAAAATTACATTGGTTCATAGGAACTGAAAATGCTCTATGTATTATTGAATTGTATGCCGCTAGTTTATGTGACATGGGGTGATTGGAACTATACGGAATTGTCACATCAGTGTGTTTTGGTTTTTGGTAAATTGCATAATCAAGTACATTATTAACTCTTTGAATTTTCAAATCAAAAAAAAATGAGTTATTGTCTCCAGCTTCTAATGTAAATTTAATTTTTGGGTGTAAATTATTATTGTGGTGGAAAAATATATCAACTTGTCGTTCACTACCTATAAAACAATCTAATATGTCATCTACATATTTATACCAAAGTAACACATTTTTCGAAATATTACTTTCAAAAATTTTTCTTTCTAAACTGTCCATAAAAATGTTTGCCAAAATAGGCGATATAGGGCTTTCCATTGGTAAACCTTCATTTTGAATATATATGTTATTGTCAAAAGTGAAAAAGTTCTGATTAATATATACATCAAACAAATTAAGTATATCTGATATTATTCCTGGATTAATATTTTTATCTTCTAGTAATTTTCTTAAAAGTATTAGACATTCTTTAGGAGGAGTTTTAGTGAACATATTAGTAACGTCAAATGAAATAAGCTTAGCGTTATCTTGTAATTTGAATAGAACTAATCAAAAAATTTAAATCATTCAAATTATAAGATAAAGCTAAGCTTATTTCATTTGACGTTACTTATATGTTAACTAAAATTCCTCCTAAAGAATGTCTAATACTTGTGAGAAAATTACTAGAAGATAAAAATATTAATCCAGGACTAATATCCGATATACTTAATTTGTTTGATGTATGTATTAATCAGAATTATTCCACTTTTGACAATAACATATATATTCAAAATGAAGGTTTACCAATGGGAAGCCCTATATCACCTATTTTGGCAAACATTTTTATGGACAGTTTAGAAAGGAAAATCTTTGAAAGTAATATTTAAAAAAAATTTTTAGTTTGGTATAGATATGTAGATGACATATTAGCTTATTTTATAGGTAGTGAACGATAATTAGAAATATTTTTCAACCACATTAATAATTTACACCCAAAAATTAAATTTACATTAGAAGTTGAAAAAAATAACTAAATCAATTTTCTTGATTTGAAAATTCAAAGAGTTGATAATGTAATTGATTATGCAATTTACCGAAAACCAACACACACTGATGTGAGAATTCCATATAGTTCCAATCACCCCATGTCACATAAACTAGCGGCATATAATTCAATTATACATAGAGCATTTTCAGTTCCTATGAACAAATGTAATTTTGAGAGAGATTAGTACAATTAGACATATAGTAACATCCAACGGTAATCCAATACATATGATAAATGAGCTAATTAATAAAAAAGAAGAAAAAGTGGCATTACAACTGATATTTCCTAAACAAACTGAAGAAATAAAAACATATAAAACCATCACATATTCCGGAAATATTTCTGATAATATTTTGAAGATAATATCTTTAGCAACGAATATAACAATTGCTTTTAAAACAGAAAGTAACGTAAGTACCAAATTGTTAAATGTTAAAACAAAAATACCAACATTAAATAAATCAGGTATATATAAACTCAAATGTCCAGAATGTAATGCCGTCTATTTGGGTCAGACCCTTAGAAATTTTGAAATCCGAAACAGTGAACACTTACGAGCATACAGATTAAAACAACCAGATAAATCCCATTACGCAAAACATCTACTTGACACCAACCATTCATTGCCACCTAACACAGAACAAGAAGTACTACATATTTGTGATAGGAAACAAGAACTGAATTTCATTGAAGAGTTGGAAACCCACAATATGAAGTCGTCAATGAACAGATGAATCTAGAAAGTTCTCCACTATTAAACTGTCTTCTTAAGTGATAATTGTGGATATCAGCAGATATAGTTTCCTGTTTTTCTATATCATTGCACAATTATACTGATCTTAATTGGAAAAATGATATCCAGGATATCACCATAGGGCTAATAATATCTAAGCTTCAATATTCGTAATATCATATCTTCTTCTTTTTTCTATTAACATATCTTAAGGCAATCCCTTCTTGGTCTAGCCAAAAATTACTACTTTACATCAGGTAGGCATCAAATGAAATGTAACTTCTGTCATTCTGACGATGATATTGAATTATCGAAACAATTGTCAATTTTTTAGAATTCATTATATTGTGGAATTAGCTAGAAACGTTGAGTTTCATTTAAAACACTGATATAATTATATAGTTTATCAAAATGAAAAAAAATTATCTAAAAATCTTAGCTCACCAATTGAGCTATAAGTTTTTTCAATAAATTTTTTTCCTATTCTCCATTTTTTATTGACTTATCTTTAATCTCATGAAGCTTTTATAAACACGCACGATTGACAGCATTCAAAAAATACTTCTTAAATATTTCTTAAGTAATTGTTTAAAAAGCTAATAATTAAAAAACGATTAATACCAATTAAACAATTAAAATAACTTTTTAAGAAAAAAATCATAAAACGGATATTATTCCAAAAAGATTATTTTCAAAATATTCCATTAGTCCATAATTCCTAAATTAGCTTATGTCGTTATCACAAACGATCCGGAAATATTTTAAAATATACGAAAAAATATTTTTTACAACAATAATTTTTAATTTCATTTCATTTAACTATTAAAGAATAATTAGAAGTACCGGAAAAACTAGTAAATCAACAATATTACTGTTTTAAATGAGACTTATATCATATCTTTTTCTTTTTTCTATTAACATATATTAAGTCAATCACAAGGTAGGTCATTGTCTAGCCAAAAATAATTATTAAACATCAGGTAGGCATCAAATGAAATTTAACTTCTGTCTTTCTGACGATGATATTTAATATCGAAACAATTGTCAAATTTCCTAGAATTTTTCAATATATTGAGGAATTATCTAGAAACAGTAAGTTTTATTTAAAACAGTAATAAGAGTAGATTCCACGAAGTAAGGGTCGAGACAGTTGATTAAATTAACAATTATTATTTTTTATTTTTTTTGAAAAATTGATGAAACATTTTTTCTAACGAGAATTGATTGATTGATTGTCTAGTTTATACGTTAGGTTTTTCCAAATACTTAAATTAATATTCTATACTAAATAAAAATCATTTTTGAGCTGTATTCTCTCTCTCGCGTCGACGAACTAATGCAGTAACGGCCGCGCGGGACCATATTTTCAACATGAAATGTAAATTACTTGTTATAACCTTGAGTTTCAGGAATCAAGAATTTTTTTGGAATATTTTTCCAAACTGTCCACTTATAGTTTTTGAGTTACTAACAAAAAGCTGAGGCTTCTTCTTTGTTTATGTTATTTGTATTGAAATTGAATTTTTTTTTCATCTCCAGAAGATAAAGAATATACTCCTTTCTCGAAATTTGATTCCGCGTCGGATGAGCCATCGATCATATTTTTGCACAACTACGATTTTTCGTAGGAAAATAACTTCTCGACTAGACTGTGTATATTCTCTGATTATTGTATCTTCTTTTTCAGGTCATTGTGTATCCTACAAAAGAAAGTTTACAACAATTTGGAGCTACTCTTATCTTACTTCTCATCTGGGTAGTAGCACTTCTGTTAGCAATGCCTCTGTTTATTGTGAGGCATCTTGTACATCACAGTATACCTATGGGGAGCGAATGTCTCAACATAAACTTCTGTATAGAAAACTGGCCAGTGGAGCATGGTAGAGCTTATTATTCGATATTTTCGTTAATTTTCCAATATACTCTACCCATAATTATTGTCTCGGTAAGTAACATAACTGTAAACTGATTTTGAAATCTAATTTGGTATGACAGAGTTTGATAAATTACTATACTGAAAGTAGAAAGCTGGATAAAATTTTAACTAAAACTTTGCAACAAATACTGATATACGTAACTTAATCTGAAATATGCGAATATTGATGTTAATATGACTCAATTTCTCAAAAAATAATGCTAATAATTACATTACTGTCTTATTCTTCTGAAAGGATGACAAATATTTTCATATGGACTCCTTTTTTAAGTGACAATGGAATTGTTTTCACAATTTTTTTCTCATTTCCAATAATACTCGGTTAAATTTCTCTTGGCAAAGTGTGTTTCTTGATTCTTTCAAAGAATTATTGAGTTCAAACAAGAATTGCTGGTGCATATACGATGATAATCGTTAACTTCTTGTATTCGATTTTTAATCTTATTCTGTATATCCTTATATCCTGCATTTTTATACCTTATGGGTGTTACTACGATGTTAACTGCCGGATGGAAGCAGGTTATTTTCTCAAGGGAAACATCTCATAACTCCCGTAGTGTGTACAATATTTCATTTCTTCCGAATCCATTACGATTTAACAAAATGAACTGCATTCACCTGAATTTGATTGCCAAATAGTCGAATTGCATCCGTAATTAACATTTTTTGCAAATACCTAGGAGTTGTTTATTTATGAAGCTTATTTAATTGTTTCGTCAAATTTTCAATGCTAAAATGAATTTCCTTAAAAATGAGAGTATTTTCTTAAAAATAATACTAATTGCCGTTTAGGGTCGCTTTGTTCTGGTCCAGGGGAAGTCTGAAGAAGTGTATGAGAAAGAATACACCAAATTTCGAGAGTTGTTGAGCAATAATCACATTGAAATTGAAACCATTGGAGGCATAGTATTATTAACTTACTTTCAAGAACTGGTATGTAACCTTCATGATGTCTGAGACCTAGTAGTTTCACTTATTTCTATGAATTTAAATTTGTAGTCTGAAAAGTATTCTCTGAATTGCTAGTTGACCAAATGGTATATGCTCAAATATGTATAACTTCATAACAAACTCGACATTAGACAATTTATTGAATTGGAAGCGTTTCTAAGAAGAATATGCAAAAGTTATGAGCCAACAAAATCTTCAAAATTCGGTCGGGACTCTATAGTCAATTTGAAGCAACATGCGTCTGACAAAAATTATTTATTGCATAAGGTACCTACTTTTCGCATGCAGTACTTCAATTGATAGAGCATAGTACATGATTTAATTACTTATTTCAAGTTATTCTGATTATAGATTATAGAAATGATCAAAATGAAGATAACTGATAAAGACAAAGGTTCTGTTATGGTGGTTACCATTCCTCAGAGTAAAACAAATATTCGTTGACAATTTGTTATTATCGAAAAAAAACAGTTCTCTGCGTTATCTTTAGTGAGAAAATATAGGAAACTGCGACCCCATGATGTTCAAAGATTTTTCGTAAGCTATAGGAATGATCGTTACTGGCTTAGGAGGGAATTTTGGGGGGACATTTGATAACTGCACCATTATTGTGTTGAAATGATCACAAGATGCCCAATTATTATCATTGTGTGTAATGAACCCAAAACTCCTTCCTATAACATTCTAGGGTGGTCTGGGTATGTTTGTGTTTGCTGCTGCTATGGTATCAATTGGAAATATATTCGTGAGAAATAAAAGGTGCTTTTGTCCACCGTTATCTATTCGAAATATTTCTGTTTTGTTTCCTGTACTGCTTGAACATATTTTTTATTGTGTCTATCCTATTTCTAAATGCCCCTGACATTCTATGTTCCAATCATCTCTTCCTACCTTTTCTCTTGAAAATTTTTATTGACGCTTTCTGCCTGATCGTTATTTTTATTATCTCTTCTTTCATCTAAATATACATTTTTTCTGAATATTTCTCTTCCCAGAACCGTTCATCGAATCGTTCACATCCTTGCGCTTCTCACATACTTTTTCAATTATATTCAGCTCTCTTTTCTCATTTCTCATGGTCTACCTTTTCTTATTCCTCCTTTCTTTCTCTGATTAGATCTGCCACTTCTTTGTCTATTTAGTGAGATCATTGTAAATGTAGACTATAATTTTTCCTTGCAACGTAAATAATTTTCATTTCTCAGTATCTTCAATTTAGTGTTAGCATATTCTGTTTCTATGATAGATATTTTATAATTATTATAAATCGAGAAAGGGCATAGGACTCAACGAACCATATTGTGCCCAACAAAAGAGGAATTCTATGTATTGTACTACCACCATGAAACCTAAAGCTAAGAAAAAGAGCGTTACAATAAAATTACACTACGAAATATTCAAACCAATTTGCTTAATCTAGTGAAATTTAGCAAACATTCAAGATAAATGGAAAAACAAAGAACTATATGAATCTAATTTATTTTCAAATACTTTAACAGACGGAGAATCAATAATGTCTTGTGGAATGTCGAAAGGCTTTTGACAAAGTCGTGATGCTAATGAGGGATAATATTATCACTGAACAGAAACTCAGAAATCGCTTCGGCGACTATCGATTCCATAATTTCAGAGACAATAGGTAGTAAGATAATTGGACGGCAGTTATAGGAATTCAATTTGTCACCTTGTTTAAAAAGAGGAGTAACCAAAGCTGATTTCCAAGTGGGAGGAAGATAACCCTGAGAAACAGTTTATTATTATTGCTATTGGAAGCGACATTGAATACGCACACTTTTTTAGAAAAAAAGACGAAATACTGTCAATTCCCGGAGATAAGTTGTTTTTCAGCTTTTGCAAGTAAGACTCAATTTGTGAGAGAATAAAATATTTCTAATGGCATCTGAGGATCGACGACGCCGTAACTGAGGAAGATTATCATCAGAAGGTTCCACGTTAAAAGCTTTGGAGAAGGAGCTAGATAAAGTTTCAGATGACTCATAACTAAAAGTACGAATGGTTCCATCAGATTTACGAAGAGCTGGAAATGCAACTTTAGAGGAAAGTGGCGTGCGGACATGATTATAAAACTATTTACTGTGTTTGCAGTTAACAATTTTGTCTTCGTAACTTCGTCTTAGGTTGGTGAGGTGTTTTTTTAATGTATCTGAGAATTTTTTATGTGGGACGATTTCTGCTATATTATTAGAGCGTTTATTTGCTCTCCACGAGTTTCGTTTATGCTTGATCACTTGTAAGATAGTCCGGTTGATCCAATGTTTCAGTTTATTTCTATAAACGCAGCTTCCAGTTGTGTTACTAGTAATTGCTTGTGTTATAATGTGGAATGCAAGTTACATCAAGAAACAATCGTCTAGAACACCAACTACGTTGTCCCAGTGTATATCTAGGAAAAGTTGATTTATCCTGACCAAGTTAGTCTTAGAAAACGTAGAGGAATTATTACGTTTTGGAACAGAAATTAAGTTAAATTGAACGTGCGCCGCTATGACTACGTGATCTGAAATCCCGCTCGGAGCGAGAGTTAAAATAAAACGTGTTCGTTCACTTATCAACTGTAGTAAGGGGAAATCCAAAACAAAGTTTATGAATAAATATTTTGCGCTATTGCCTTTGGAATTTGACGGTATCGGCCAGGTTATATCGGGAAAATTAAAATCACCGAAAATGAAAGCAAATTCAAGATTTAAGTTTGTCAATAAAACTTACATTATTTGGGGGTGGACTATCGCCTGGGCGATTAATACACGCAAAATGAATAGTGGTTTTTTTGGAAAATTTTAAGCAAGTGGTTTTGCGTTCGCATTTTTATTATTGGGACAGCAAAATGCGGGAAGTCGGATTTACCTGTATGTTTAATGGGCTCCGAAGGACAAACCGTATATCACGGTAATGACTGCTTTCATATTAATAGGAGTTTTTATCAATAAATATGAACCATCACAGAATCACGTGAATTTCTATTATACTATTTTGTGATTCAATAATTTGATAATAAGTTTTGCTTCAGATGTGAATATTCTTAATTGTTTTGCAGTACATTTGGTTACTATTACAATTTTTAAGCAGTTGAAATGGGCATTAATAATTTGCCATATGGTATTATTTGAAAAAATAACAATCTAAAGTTACATTGAAATGATACGAGAGAAATTAAATTTGTTATAATGTTATCAATTGCCACCTTGCAACTGACACGTTGCGTCTTCAAAGGATCCATTTTCTCAATGATATATTAATTCTACATAAATATTTAACATAAAAACAGATCAATGAGTCACTACGATTGGGCTGTTGTAGGTCAACAAATATTTTCCACGTCAGTGTAATGAATATTCATATTACTGCAACCCGCCGTGCTTTATAAGTTTTACGGCTATTGCAACTTTATACTGTATCGCACTTTGTATAAATCGATAAATTGTAGGGAATTTAAGTAATATTTTATAATATAAATGTTTGTTTTCCAAAATTGGTATGAAAGAATGTTATTAAATGTCCATACTAAAATTGAAACTATAAAATGTAATAGATTTTATCCGTCATAGATACCTTATTTGTATTGTTCGTTTTCACTGCGAACCGGCTGGCTGTCTCAAAGAATTTCAATTTCCACGTAGATTTGAACTGCCAACACTGCTCTCAAATCAGGACCATATTGTACGAACTTTCTCTGGTTCTATCCGGCTACAGAAGTGCCATGTTTTGCGTTCTCATTTTTATTAATGGGACAGCAAAATGCGGGAAGTCGTATTTACTTGTATGTTCAATGGGCTCCGAAGGACCAACCGTATATCACGGTGATGACTGCTTTTGGTATAAATGCAGTTTACGGGCTTTTCTTGTATTACTAAAAATTTTGGTTTATTGGGTTGATTATGTTTGTAGAAGCATGAAAATGAGAATAAATCTTGGCTGTCTCTTATTTTAATGAAAATATTCACTTTTAAAAGGTTCACTTTTGGAAGTTATACAACAATGGCAATAGCAAAAAATTTATTTCTAATTGTCATAAAAGTGACAATCTATTGTCATTATTATTTGTTGCCGTTGGTATTGTGTGTCTGTTTATTTTTGTTGCGCTTCTATATTTAAGATTTTCTTGGTTTTCGACAAAAATGAATTTTATTAATCTTGACGATATTTATACCTGACAAAATAATAATGAGATTAAGTATATCGCAAGCGCAGCGTTTGGGTTTAATATCCGCAAATAATGAAATGAAGTGTCCGGTGAATTTTTGTGACGGACATTTCATAATGACATCACAGCCAGATTCCATAGATGGTTTTCGTTGGAAATGTGATGGACATATACTAAAATAAAAAGAAACGTATATTTTGTAATAAAAGGTAAGTATAAAATTCTAGTTTATTATTCAAATCTGTTTTTGATGTCTCCGCTGTTTTTAACGCTTCCGGTAATTATTGATGTTGCCAAATCGCAATTTCTTTTGGAAAATATACGAAAATCATATAAAGAAAAGAAGTAGCAGAAATAGCTACAGTGATGAGCCGGCCATATGGCTAAACTTTGGAATGCTACCAATCGAGTTCAGGCTTCAAATTTTTTTACAGATAGGTCTTATTATAATAACGTTTTATAACAAGTTACTTCAAGTTGCGGAAACAACTACTTTTCGAGATATGAATTTTCAAAATTATTCAAACTAACTTGTATTGTCATGCAGGCACATTTTCAATTTTAAAATATCTCCAATCCGGTTCGGGTCTCATATCTTTTTTACATACATTTATTATTATAGAACCGTTTTATACCAAGTCACGAGTTGAAAAAACAAATACTTTTCGAAATAAGAATATTAAAAATTAATAAAAACATTTATTTTCCATGCTAATACACTTATGAAAGTCAATGTCATACTCGACAACCGACAATAATATATTGTAGTTTCGCCAACCGTTTGGAAACTTTTCCCATAAAAAGAATTCACGTATTTTCCATTTTCAATATAATGAAATAATTTGTCATATTTCTCTAATAATATTGAATAATTTAATTGTATTTATGATTAAATGAATGTTTAATACTATTATAATTTAATAAACTTCTGTTTTGAATATATGTAAATTTCGCACATAGTTTTCCTCATAGTGAAAGTAATATGCATTCATCCTTCCCCTTGAAAAATATCCAATACTTTGTAACGCGCACATCAGGTTATTCAAGAAGGAAAAGGGTGAATCCAATGATTATATTCCCTTCCCCTTCTTGAATAACGTAATATCCAATACTTTGTAACGCACATTAAGTTATTCAAGAAGGGGAAGGAAATATAATCATTGGATTTATCCTTGCCCTTCTGGAATAACTTGATATCCAATACTTTGTAACGTACATCAGGTTATTCCCTTCCCCTTTTTGAATAACTTGATATCCAATACTTTATAACGCACATTAAGTAACTCAGGAAAGGAAAGGGTGAATCCAATGATTATATCCCATTCCATTTCTTGAATAACTTAATACCCATTACTTTGTAACGCAAATTAGTTACCATGGCAACCAAAATATACATTATATAGAAATAACATACCCCCTTAAATCTTTTAGGGCATTTTTACGTTATAGGAGTTTTTTTATAAATCCCACTTGCCCATTTTGGAAATTTTGGGATTTATTCATCTGTGGGTCAATAAAGACCAGCTATTGCGAATGCAATACGAGCTCAGACTCGCGCAATATACGTTAGTGGATTGGGTCAATGTTTGCAGAGAAGTAGTCTCTGACGCATTTATAACCAAGGCAACGAAAATTAGAGGACCTGGTCAAATGTGAAAGAGATGCATACTCCTTATTTTTGTTATGCTTATTGTTTTATTATATTTTCATTGTGGAGATTGACGTCTATTTACTTAAAAAATAACGTCGATTAGTCGTAAAATTATTTTTTATTTGGTGGAGGGGAGTGTTTTGTTCTTTTTATGTTTATACAGGCTATTTAATTACGAAATGAAAAAAATATAAAAAAATCGGATTTTCAGGAAAAAAAATTGATGGAGGGGGGGAAATTTTGATGAGACCGCCGAGTTTTTTCTCCATTTCTATGTTAAGGAGGCTTATTTAGTTACGAAAAACAAAAAGAATTCGTAAAAAGGAAAATGCCCGTAAACTGCATTTATTCCCTGCTTTTACATTTATAGGAGTTGATTATTATATTAAATGAAATTCGGTGATCACTTGAACTTTTTCTATATTTGCATTGTTTTACATTCTTGTTCATGTTGCGACACAACTAAGAATATCAAAAACTGCTTACGGTAAGATGCAATTGATATATTTTAATTTTCGTGATTAATTCATGACAAGATGTGTCATTAGATTTTGAATGCTTTCTTGTAACTTGATTAACGTTATTTATGAATGATGAATAATAATTGAGTGAAAAATGGGTTGTTATGGATATTTTTATAGGTCGTTCAAAGTGGGTGGTAACAAGGAGAGTTATGTGAGGATGTAGCCAATGGGGAATAAGGATTTAAATGAAACCGTCATACGACTGTTGAAAACTCAGCCTATGCATGTATTTTTGTGGACAAAAAAAATTATTATTTATTCCGATAATATCCTCTCTAAGCAGTTTTTATGATGCGATAAGAAATTGAACGCTTTTAAGTACGCTGACAGTAGAGATATAACATAATGGTAAGGTAATAGTTATCTGTGGTTTTTATATGGAATGAACTTTAAAATGGGTTTTGCATGGTTAAATACATATTAAATATGTGTGAAGAATGATATTTTCATTTTATGATATGGACGGAATATATAAATTATGATATACAGGGTGAAGACAAAGTAAGAATGTTAGTGTTAATTCAAATTCGTACACAAGTGATATCGATATTTACAACAAAAAAGGGAATAACATGGACGGAAAAGTAATATGTTATTTTGTTGCATAAACAAGTACAGACAACTCCCCCTTTGCGAAGTTGTCTATCGGCACGAAAGTTAGTGTAACCCATGGTGAACACATATTATAGTTGTGTTCGGTTATATCAATCCCGCAAACGTTCTCAAATGGCAAATAATGAAGATATCAGCTCATTATGTCTTGTTTCTGCGCCAATCTTAGCCTGTCCTTATTTTAGTCAACCACTTATTGTAGAGACAGATGCTTCTGATTTTGGCTTGGGAGCTGTCCTATTACAGCGCATTCCGGAAGAAGAGCGAGTAATTTGTTATTCAAACCGTTCTTCAACTGAAAATGAACGGAACTTTTCGACAACAGAAAAATAATGGCTAGCCGTATTGTTTGCAGTCGAGAAGTTGCGACCATATTTAGAAGGAACTAAGTTAACTTTTATAACTGATCACTACAGCCTTAAATGGCTTTTCAGTATTAAAGATCCGATTGGTAGAATAGCTCGATGGGCATTACGGCTACAACAATACGATTTCGAAATTATTCACCGTAAGGGAAAAGTCTACATAGTTCCGGATACATTGTCTCGTACGGTGCCCATAATTGACACGGTAGTCGATGAGTCTAGTCCTGACGTGCAAAATCGGGACAAGTGGTACTTAAAAATGTGCGATTCGGTCGCAAAATACCCTCGAAAATATCCCTTATGAAGAATATAGAATGGTCAATTACTTCGAAAAACACAAGTTCAAACGATCAGTTCCTTTGAGTGGTTAACGGTTGTACCAAAGGAACAAAGAAGCGATATTATTCAAAGACACTATGACCCTCCTACCTGCGGGCACTTTGGTGTATCTAGAACGGTCATCCGTATTTCAGAAAACTTCTACAGGCCTAAGTTGAGAGCAGACGTTTCTCGGTATATGCAAAGGTGTAAAACCTGTTAAAGAACTAAACTAGAACAAAAATTACCGGTCGGTCAGATGCTCTCAGCACAAGTTACTGTATCGCGACCCTGGGAACTAATAAGCGTAGATCTCGTCGGTCCGCTCTCAAGGTCTACTCAAGGGTTCAGTTTCATCCTGTCAGTATTGTACTGTTTTACCAAAGTTGTCTTGTTTCTCCCCTTGCGGTAAGCCACAGCCCCAGCTAAAGTTAAGAATTTGGAGGACAATATATTTCTAGTGTATGGTGTACCCAAGAAACTAATAGCTGATAACGGGCAGCAGTTCCGAAGTCAAGCATTCCAGAAACTTATGGTAGAGTACAAAGTGAAAGTGTCTCACACAGCGAACTATCACCCGCAGGCCAACCCTGTAGAAAGAGTACAATGGATTTTGAAGACTATGTTGTCTAGCTACATCTCAGAGAATCAACGTCAGTAGGACAAGTTGGTTTCGCTATTCGCTATTCGATCAGCAAAACACGAAGTCACGTAGGTTACGCCCAATCTCGCTAATTTTGGACGAGAAGTATACCTAAACGATGTTGAGAGGACTCCATGTCCTACATTAGGTCCAGAGCTTCGTCGAGTAACCTTAACGCAACTCTATCAAAGCATCCAAAGGCGTGTACAAAAATCGTACGAACGAACTCGTACATCCTATAACTTAAGACATCAGAGCGGAAAGTTTGAAATAAACAAATATGTTTGGAAATGAAATTACGTATTATCAGATGCGTGTAAACATTTCACGGCAAAATTGGCACCGAAATTTAGCGGCACATACAAAATTATTGCCTGTCCATCTCCTTGGTCTTAAGAGTTATCAGATGCAAATGATCGATCTGTTGGAATCTGGATCGCCGAGGATATAAAAGCCCATCCTTCAGACGATGACGATATTCAAGAGAAAACCGAATGGGTAATTTTTTTTACACTGAGGAACATATATCTTTAGTTTTATTTATTTCATACCTAGTAAGTTTACATGTTACTAAACCAGTTCATATATATTTGCTATTGAGACAGTATATTAGTGACAGGTTAAAAGTTTCGTCGAAACTTTCTCTGGACAAGGGTGGTGTGTTACAAGCTCATTATATATCCTCCAAAGGTTAGGAATCAAGCTACCATACCAAGAACACCAGCATTATTTACAGTAAGTTGTTTAATAAATGTACTAAAATCAATTCAAGGACCTTTTAAGAAACAAAACTAGATACAATCTATCCAGGTATATCGCTTCGAACACAAGTATCCATAACTAACTAAAACTAAAATCCCACCACCAAACATGAAAATAAAATGATTTTTTAACTGAAATAGAAGCAAATTCTCATATTAAAATAAATATAAAATTCAATGTACAATTGTTAATATTACTTTCCGAACTAATAACTAGGTCCATTGTTCTTCCTTGAAAAGTTTTTATATCACTATACAAACTAAATCCTTTAAAATCCATGAAGTCTTGAAATATTTCTACTATGCCATTATAATAATTGCTTACATAATTAATACCGGTTATACTTGGTATACTTATTGAAATCTCCAAAAATAATTGTTTTGTCATCCACTATATGCCGTTGCGGAAATTCAAATTCTCTTTCATATACCTTAGTTTGACTTCCCAAAGGAATATACACATAGATTCGAAAGTTTTGCATCACCTGATATCTCAACATATTTTTTTCTTCATCAAAAATGGATTCGATAATAATTAATCAATTAGTTTTTCGTAAAAATGTTATTATCCACTAATACGCATGTTGTAAATATAAGAGTATTTTTGCAAGAAATATAAATTTACAAATTGGTGACTATTTTGGGAAAATAATAAATTAGAATTATTCAATAATGAGTATTTCCACCTCTAAAATCTATGCAGGCTTGTAGACGCCTACCCATACTGTTAACCCATACTGAGCGGCATGAACAAGCTCTTGTACACTCCTGGATGAATTTCAGCGTGCTGCTACTGCCCTGGAAACCATGTCCCAAGCATTTTCAATTGGATTTATATCTGGCGATAAGGCGGGCCAGTCCAAACAATTCATTTACAGCTTTGGTGCGATGAGTACGGTCGATATCGTCCATAAAAACGAAAGCGTTGCCAACAGCTACTCGCCATAGCCTTATGTAAGGATGTAGAATCTTCCTGAGGTATCTATCACCAGTCATTGTTCCCTGAACATGGATTAATTATGTGCGGCCCTTGGATCTAATCCCAGCCCAAAACATTGCACTTCCTCCTCTAAAGGGCAGCACAGGGCGGGCATAGGCGAGCTGGGCTGCTATCGTTGTCTCTTTCCACACACGTATTCGACGGCTAACATGTACCAAACAACGTTAAAGGTAGTTGACATAATCGTGGCAACCGAATAAGCTCTTAGCAAACAGAAAATCATTATTTTTCGGCAATGCAAATTGCAAATAACAAAAATATATTCATACATAGGTATCCTACAATAATTTCGCTTCAATAATACATATTCATAATTTCATAAACTAAACTAATCATAATTATTATAACAATTATTCAATGAAACAAATTTTGCACAATAATCTTGCTAATAGTATAAATTACCATATACCAATAAAGAGATAAAAAAGAAAGAAATACTGAGTTATTGCAAGACAAAAATAAACAGCATAGGTATCCGATACTATATAATAATATCAATCAAACAAATTTAAATAGATATATCACAATAAATTAACAATATTTCACCAGTGTGTACTCGCCGTTACCCAAAAATATCGAAATTGAAACAAAAAAGGTCAAAGCAAAATTTATCTGATTCACAAGTTTTTGTATATAACAATATTACTTGCTAGTTTAGTTCCGTGAATTTGGCGATTGGGAATACGATGTTGTGACGTCTGACAAAAATTCTGCCATTTCTTGACCATGCCGCCTGTTTGCCAAACTTTAGTTTAGCAGCTCGCAAAAGTTGATACGATGTAGTAGTCAAATTCTCGCTTATATAAATATTTGAACTTATTAGTGACGTTCGACCCATAATAATCTCAATTCTTTTTAGAATTGTGGTAAATTTGACAATAATAGTCCTAGGCTTAGTACTTCCTTCATCAAATTTTCCAATTCTGAATGTATTGTGAATATCCCATTGAGAAAACTTTATTTACATAGCGTCGTTAAAAATAGTGGGAATCTTGGCAAGCAAATTTTCATCCCGCTCATTCTTCACTTCCATCAAACTATCAAATTTATTGTTTTTTCCTCAAACTTTTGTTCGTAGACTTCCATTTTGTTGCTAATTAGATTTAATTCCTTATCATTGGTTTGGACAACCGTTTCCAACGATGAAAATTGCAAAATTGCCTCATTCATTTTCTCTTCCAAAGAATCAACCTTTCACACATTTGCTCAAAATGTTCATCAATTCTGGCAGTTAGTTTCGGTAACAATTTGTTAATTACAGATTCTATCAAATTATCATCATATGAAACGGAAATACTTTTGTTCATTTTACAATACCTGGCAAGGATGTACTTAAGAAATTATGGAATTTACCTTGGAAAATTCTAAATCTTTTTGTAATAGATAAGTTACACGAAAACTTACTGTTTATAATTATTCTAATCAAATAATCGTATGTTCTGAAACCAAAACACGTAGCTTTCTATATAAAAATATCACTTATAAACTTTTAAATAAGTCCCATCGGCGCGATGTAAAAAAAATACTGTTTCCATTCATCTGTGGTCTTCTGATCTTACTGCGTGACCTGCTCATCTTATTGGGTCATTGTATATTTCAAAATTAAAATTAACTGTATAATTATGTTTGAATAAGTTTGGTATTCAACTATCTACCAGTACTAAATGATAACTTAACAAAATGAGTTTACTCTAAGCTTCGTTAGATGTACTTTCAATCCACCTGCCTAGCTATTTGAAGTATTTTTTTCTTGTTCTTGCAACCAGACATACAGTGAACAACATCAACATCAGAAGAAACCTTTTGAGAAATGTGACTTTTGGTAGCGATTCTAGCAGCTGGAGACGAACTGATTAACATCAAATATAAGAAACCAGCAGTAAAGTCAAGTGGGATTTTAGCTTTAAAAATAATTTCAGATTGAATGAAAATGGGAAAATGTTTCCATTTCCCGATCCAGTCTAAATTAGTCTCGACAAAGCCACAGGCGCCCTAAGCAAGTAAAACATTTTTTCCATTGTATGCTAAGACAACAATAATTGTATCCAATTTCTCATCAACAATTCTAGATAATTGAAGATTACAAAGTTGTTTATTTCCTTTAGCAACATATATATTCATTACATGAATTGAAATTGGAATCGTAGAATGTATTTTTGTTATTATGGTTATACAATCGTTGATGCAATTACATCTTTCAGTAAATTACCTTCTCCCTCTGTGATATAAACACAAATTATCGAATTTTGTAACTCACATGCTCAGTGTGCGTGACTGTTCAGTTGAATTAACGAACGTGTCAAATTTGTTTTGAATATCATGTTATAAACATTACGTGACACCTTCCTAAGTTCTCCGAAATGCGAATTGGGTATTGGATATCAAACCATGAATTTGGAAAATATTTTTTGTGTTGGAAACTAATTACATTGGACGCCGTTTCTGTTTTCTTCTATTTTGTAGCATATTAGATGGAATTTTGAGGGAAAACATCGTATTCTCGAACTGTCTCGACTTTGAATCCAGTAGGTTAGGAGTTTGTTACCTGTTTCTCTGTTTTCAGAGTTCACAGACAATAATGGTGAGGGATGCCTGTGTCGAAAGACGGATAGTAGAGTGAATTCATAACTAAATTTTTTGAGTGAGCGAACGGAACTCTGTTTAAATAGAGATTCAAGGAATAAAGCACTCAGAGGGCGGTTGTACTTTATGATATTTCTATTAGTCCCTTGAAATTATACATTTAATCATTTTCCAAAGGTGTGCCTTGGGGACAAATAGGCTAGAAAAAAAGTAGTAAGCGATATTGCAATAAATAACACAAAGCAACAGATAACGACACGGCAAGAAAAAGGACTCACGCAATTAGCAGTTAGGAAAAAAGGAAACACTAGAAAAACACATATAAAAACCAAAAACGCAAAAAGGAAAAATCATGGAAGAAATGGAAATGAGGAAATAAAAATATGCACATAGAACATTAGAACGTTGCTAAGAATAGTGAAGATGCAAGAGGTAGGCTTAGAATTGAAAAAATACAAACAGATATTGCTGCAATACAGGAAATAAGATGGAAAAAGCAAGGAAGCATAGAAGATAAGCACTTTAGTTTAAGATATTCAGGTAATGAGAAACAAGGGCAATATGGGGTAGCATTCATTATATTTGGCGCGTTAAGGCAAAAAGTGTTGGAATCCAAGCCAATAGATGAAAGGATGGCATATTTGAGAATAGAAGCAAAACCATTCAACATATCCTTGTTAAATGTGTATGCTCCAACTAAAGGTAGCGGCAAAGAAGACAAAGATGAATTATATGGAAAACTGGAAGAAAAACTAGAAAAAATTCCTAAACAAGACACTATACTGATACTAGGAGATCTCAACGCACAAATAGGGAGAGATGATTATATTAGCCATGTAGCAGGAAAAGAGACGATACACGAGAAAACGAATGACAATGGACAAAGGTTATGTAATTTCGCAGCGAGAGAGAACTTTATAATAAGCAGTACTAAATTCCAGCATAGTAAAAACCACAAAATGACTTGGATATCACAAGACCAAAATGTGTATTCCCAAATAGACCACATATTGGTAAACAAAAGAAAACAAACATCGATAAGAGATATCAGAACATATAGAGGAACGTGAGCAGACTCCGATCACTTCCTAGTAAAGGCTGGAATGAAACAAAAAATAAGGAAAACATCTGATATACATTATAACAACAAGAAATGGAACGTGGACAGGCTTGAAAATAAAAATATAAGAGGAAAATACGCAATACAAATAGAGAAACTCTTATCACAGGGCAAAAACTAACAGGAAACAATAATGTCTGGATGAAGCAATATAAAGAAATGTTTGGAAACGGCAGCGGAAATACAGTTAGGTGCGAAGAAAAACGGAAGAAGACAGGAGTGGTTTGACATGACATGCAACACTGCGGTAGAGAAGAAAGCCAAAGCAAGACTAAAATGTATAAAAACTAATAATCCGGAGGACGGGAATGAATACGAGGAAAAAAAGAAGGGAAGTAATAAAACATTTAGAAAAAAAAAGAATGGATTGATAATAAGATCAGAGAGGAAATACGAAAAGCTTTTATAAAAGAATTAACGAAAACAAGACGTATAAGGGCAAAACAAAAGGCATAAAAAACAAGGAAGGAAGGCTGTCAGAAGAAGAACACCAATATAAACCAACATGGGTGGATCATTTTAGGGAACTAATAAATGAACCACATTACTGGGACGAAGATGAAGAAGTGACAGAAGATAAGAAACAAGATATATCAGAAGAACCCACAATTGAGGAGGTCAATGAAATAATAAATAAGAGCAGAAATGGAAAGGCCCCCGGAAAGGATGGAATAAGCATAGAACTAACCAAATATGGAGGGAACACTCTTCATAAAAGAATATAGTACCTTATTAAAAAAATATAGAACGAGGAGAGGATGCCGGAAGAATGGGAAATTGGACAAATTGTCACTCTACATAACAAAGAAGACCAACATGAATGTGGAAATTACAGAGGAATCACATTATTAAATACTGCGTACAAAATACTATCCACGTTAATTAACAGTAGGCTTGTGGAAAGTACAAGGAAAGTGATAGGACAATATCAATGCGGCTTTACAAAAGGCAGATCAACAAATGATGCTATTTATACATTAAAACAAATAATGAAAAAAGCACATGAATACAGATTAGATATAGAAATGCTATTCATTGACTTTCAACAAGCCTTCGACTCAATCAAAAGAAGTGAACTCATGAAGACGTTAAAAGAACAGGGAGTAAGCGCAAAACTGAGAAGACTAATCAAAATGACCATGAATGAGTCAAGGATCAGTGTAATAACGAAAAAAGGAGAAACAGATCAATTACGGATTAATAAAGGGGTAAGACAAGGGGACTCTTTGTCAACAACGCTATTCAATCTATCATTAGAACACACAATGAGAAAATTACACAAGGGTAGCTTAAGGTCAAGTGGCAGTAAAATAATAGCCTATGCGGACGATATCGTGCTTGTATCCAAAAGAAGAAGAATCATGGAAAATATGCTAAAGGAGAGAGTCACAGAGGGAGGAAAAATGGGGCTAAAAATAAACGGAAGTAAAACCAAGCCAATGAGATTCGGGAACCTAAACCAAAAAGGAAAAATAGAAATTAGCGACTAGGAATTTGCAGGGTTTAAAAAATATGAATATTTGGGAGTTATGATTAGCAATACTGAAGATAGAACTACTGAAATTGAAGAAAAGATATTCGCTACAAACAGAGCATATCATGCAAATAAAAAGCTACTTAGAAAAATTTTAACGAAGCAAACCAAATTAAATATGTATAAAACGATGATAAGGCCAATCATGATGTACTCGGCAGAAACAATGACATTAACAAAGAAGGAAGAGGAAAAACTAAGAATAACTGAAAGGAAGATATTGAGAGCAATACTGGGTCCTGCAAAAATAGATGAACATGAATACAGAATAAGAACGAATCGTGAAATTTTTGACGAAATAAGAGGCGAAGGCATTGTAAAGAGAATAAAAGCACAACGAGTTAAATGGCTGGGACATGTATGGAGAGAAGGAGCTTAATCAGTAACCTACAATATTGTGCAGTGGAATCTAGGGGGAAAGAGGAGACGCGAGAGATCCAGGTCAAAATGGCAAATTGAGGTGTAGGCGGACCTTAATATAGCAGGTGTAACAAACTGGAAGGGAAAAGCAAGAAATAGCAAACTATGGAGAGACATAAGTGAAAGAATTTAAAGGCATAACGGGGTCTGATCCACCCCAATTAAGCGGATCTAGAAAGCACACGTGGCATAACCCCACATGGGGTGTCAAGCCATATTCATTCATGCATGTAAAACTGGATGAGGTGTTTCTGTTTATCAATTAGGTAAACTTTGTGGACTGTAGTAGACATATTCAACTATATCAATAATATCAATTTGACAACGTTAATGTCGAAATTATTAGTTTATTATTTACAAATGAATCGAACAAATTGATTATCGTGTGAAGTTCTACGGTATTAAGATCAGTAGGTAATCAATAACTTAATGATTTTGGAAAATCATTATGTTTCGACTTGACGTGGTGACCAATAATAGCGACTGTATATCCCTCTACTTTGGTATCACTTGAATCCTGACTAAAAAACGATATATTTGATTTAGTAACTCAACTTCACTCAGAAACGATGAGTTTCGATTTTGAGTACACGTTTTTGACTTGAATCCTAACTTAGAAACGATATGTATGCCTTCCCAGCAAACATGTTACACGTGGGCCTCTAGAGGCACTTTAAAAACAACCGACGGACAACATAAGTGGGCCACAATCATGATACGTCGCCGGCCCGGCTAGCCCGTGTCGCGATGGCCACCAGTAAGCCTCCAGACTACCACCCGCTTCGTTACATACCGGGACTTTAGCGGATTGACTAAGTTAGGATGAACTGATATTGCATTGTATAGATTATGGCGCGATTGCGGGTATCCTACTAATCAACCGCCGGTATCCCACTGTTTGGGCTTAATCAATGATTTATGCAAATCTACAGGCTATATATGAACTTATAGGTTTAACAATGAAACATAATGACTAAAACAAAGAAATATAATGAAAAATGAAAAAATATTCCATATAAAATATATATATAAATATAAAAAAATATGTTCACCAATAGCTTTACTGGGTCCGGGCTCACTATCAACACAAAGATTATTACTTCTACGAGATATATTGTCTATTATAACCTCAGCCTCTACAGTCGAGACTTATATCCTTAACAGCATTTTTCGCAAAACGCTGTTTTTGACGAGTGTTCTTTGAGTTATTATGCAGGCGTTTTCTAGAGGAAACATAATATATTATGATGGTATATGATGCAACAAATGATGTATGTACTTACTTTTATGCGTTTCCAGACATATCTGCTCGTTCCTTTGCTCCGAATAGATTGGATACAACACACAAATCTAATAAAATTGTCGCTACAGTGATTAGTTATTAATTACCACACCCCAACACAACACAACTAGGTTAGGTTGATTTTCAACACGTGTTCAACACAACGGCTAGCAGATCAGCAGTAGTGACAACTGCCAAGGTGATATTCAGTAATGCCAATGTTTTATTTTCATTACAGGTCGCATACCGGCATGCATACTGTGTCAAAACGATATCGGCGCGACTATCGCAAATTTTCAACGGGTAATTTGTGGCTAAATTACAAACATCCACCATAAATATGCGTATGTTCAGCCAAGGTGGCAAAACTGATATCATTCCAATTATTTACTCACATCGCTGTGCCGCTGCCGACATCTAACCGCAGCTAACAGCTATGGCCCGTCCATTTACCGCTCATTCATGTTTGCTGGGTTAGTAACTAAGAAACGGTGAGTTTCCACTTTGAACTCGCGTAGTTGACTTGGATAATTACTAAGAAAATATATGTTTGAATTAGTAATTAAGAAACGATTAGTTTCGACATTGAACACGCATACTTGATTTGGATAATTACTAAGAAACGGTATGATTGACTTAGTAACTTAACTTCACATAGAAATGATGAGTTTCGACTTTGAGTACACTTGTTTGACTTAAATACTAACTAAGAAACGAAATGTTTCAATTAGTAACCAAGATTAGTGTTTTAAATGAAACTCACTGTTTCTAGTTAATTCCACAATATAATGAAAATTGTTGTAAATTTTTTAGTATTTTCAACAATTTTCATTATATGGTGTTATTAACTAGAAACAGTGAGTTTCATTTAAAACACTAATATGAGTAGATTCCACGAAGTAAGGGTCAAGACAGTTAATTTAGTAACAATGGAATGATATGTTTCACTCAGTATCTAAGAAGCGATTAGTTTCGACCATAAGTACACCTGGTGACTTGAATAGTAACTAAGAAACGATATATTCCAGTTAGTAGTTGAGGAACGATGAGTTTCGACTTTGAACACGCATACTGCACTTAAATATTAACTAGCGAACGGTATGTTTGACTTAGAGACTTAGCTTCACTTATAAATTATGAGTTTCGATTTTGAGTACATGTCTTGACTTGGATACTAACTAAAGAATGTTATGTTTGACTCAGCTCCACTTATAAACGATGAGTTTCGACTTTGAGTACAGGTGATTGACTTAAATTCTAACTAAGAAACGATATGTTTGACTTAGTTACTTAGTCACGATGAGTTTCGACTTTGAACACAAGAGTTTAACTTGAATACTAACTAAGGAACGATATGTTTGATTTAGTTTAGTTACTGTTTATATAAATTCACTCACGTTAATTCATATAAACACTCCACCACTGTTTATTTACTTAGACTATTATTCACTGATTATCTCACGAGATCAAATTATAGACTGACTTCCCCGCTGGTCGGTATTCTTTATATATAAGTGCCCTTTTTCCAGAATTTTCTAGTATTGCGGCTCACAAAACAAGCGCCTCCCTGGAATTTTTAAGATAAGACTGGTCACACAAGCAATATACCTCACTAGTAATATCTAGAAAATAATAGTCACGAAAAAATAATGATAAGCAGTTCGAAGAAATCCCTGCGCATTCGCCAAAATTTTAACTTTCACACATGTCTTAGACCGAGTCGGCTTCAGGGACTATACTCCCTCCTTTAAAGGAAGTTCCTCCTGGAACTTCTCTGTAGCCGGAACTGGATGTTTAAATCGGCAACTGGACCCGTGTCTGTATGTTCCGGTCGTATGGAAATACCAGGGCACCGTCTTCAACGGGTACCGATAACGAAGGGTATAGTTGCAAATTAATGTGTGGACACCGGTAAATTGGAATACCACCTCTATCATGTTCTTGATGACTCGCCAATCCAACTGGTTCCTCTGTATCCTGGGCATTGCTAGTTTCTCCACGTGGGATTCCAGCACATGATCTCGAAGGCTTCGTAGCGCTTCCCACATACCACGGTAAGTGGATCGATCTGGGAATTCATTTCTAGTTACCAGGTAGGAGACGTACCGCGAATTGTGTTTGAGTTTCAGTGTCTTGCCAGGGGCTGGCATCTGATCCTCAAGTATATCCAATTATTCAATCTTCTTTCGAAAAATGGTTGTCAACTCCCGTGCGTGTTTGTTACTGGCGTGGCGTAGATGTTATGTGCCAGTAAGTACTTTTCCGGGGGCGTGAACAAATCTAGTCTTTGTTCTGTAGTGACTCCGTATCTAACTTTCCCGGTACCTCCGTATGCGCCCATAAATTCTTCGAAGGCTGGGTCAGAATATTTTTGTAGATGGTTCACCCCTTCCTCTTTGTCATGGTCTCCCTCGAATGTCGCTAGTCGGTGATGGTGGACTACTCTCGGTTTTCCATTGGGGATCTTGCTTATACGATAAATGATGTCGTTGATCCTCTTCTTGATTAAGTATGGACCTTTCGATGATTTCTGTAATTTTGGAGGAAATCCTTGTCGGGTTGTGTGAACATCCCTTGTCTCCTTCTTTGAAACTGTGTTCTGTGGCGTGCGTATCGTACCATTTTTTCATTCTGTCACTGGCAACTTGAATATTCATTCGAACCAATTGGTGCACATCGTCTATCTTTTCCTGATAGATCTTCGCCAGGCTGACAGCCAAACTCCAGGTCACAAGTAAGCCTCATTTCACGTTCAAATAGGATTTTCGCATGTGTTTGTCACGTGGTCTCATTTACGGCCGATCAATAAGCCAATGCAAATATGGAAAGGTACTGGTCCCAATCTCTCTGGTGGCTGGAAGGTATTTTTCAATAGCCCTGTTCATTATTTCGACCATTTCATCTGACTGTGGATGCAACGCTGTTGTCCTGGTCTTCTCCATTCCCAGCTTGTCACAAACTTCCTGGAATACCTGGCTCTCGAAATTCTTTCCTTGATCGCTGTAGACTTCCAAGGGCACTCCCTATCGGCTGATAAATTCTTTCACCAGTACATCCGCAACAGTTCTCTTGATTCGGGATCGCATAAATTTCCACCCACTTTGTGAAATAATCCATTGCTACCAGGATGTATTTACCACCATTTTTTGTCGTCGGAAATGGTCCAGCGATGTCTAAGCAATCATTTCGAAAGGGCTTCCAACATTATATTGTTTCATAGGTGTCTTTCTCTTGCGATATGGTCCAATACTCGTAGCAGAAGTCGTACATTTCTTACACCAGTCCCTCACATCGTCAGAGCTATTGTATGTATGTATACTAGCACTACAGACCGTGCAGGTCCATGGCTGATGTTTCAACACTAGCGATGGGTGCTCGGAGTTCCATACGAAACTCTTCTGCGACAATCTACAAGTTCAATTGCCACTTTCGCACAGACTATCCGAATGCCCACCACTTTGGTTCGTTCCAAAATTTCTTGTGCTCTGCACCTATTTCCAATTTGCACATCAATAACTTAACCTTTCCATGGCTTGGTTGACGACTTGCCTCCATCCCATCTTGTCATTTGTCTTACTTTTCCAATTTCTGATATTAAGTCTTCGTAGGTCCTCTTCATCCTCCGCTCTCCATCTTGTTCTGGGTCTACCTCTCCTTCGCATTCCTCCTATAGAACTATATATCAACATTTTCGGTAGCCTTCCTGTTCCCATTCTTCCTATATGTCCTAACCATCTTAGTCTTTGAGATTTTATCATTCCAATAATACCCGGATTTTTATATAATTTTTCGAGCTCTTTGTTTGTACTTCTCATCCATATGCCATCTTGTGATTTTCCTCCAAATATCTTCCTCAATAGTTTTCTCTCCCATATTTGTAGCATTCCTTGTTCTTTTTGGTTTAATGTCTATGTTTCTGAGGCATATGTAATTATAGGCCTTAACACAGTCTTGTAAATCCTGATTTTCGCACTCCTTGATATATTTTTGCTTTTCAATAATCTATTCAATGCATAAATGCAATTATTGCCACGCACTATTCTGTTTTGGATTTCCTCCCCTATATTGGATTTTCGTGTGATTATTGTTCCAAGGTACTGGAATCTATCTATTTCTTCAAATTTATATATCTTTCCTTTGGCTGTTTCTACTATTAAATAATTCCCTTTTATAAAGTCTCGATCTGTCCATTCCATGTATTTTGTTTTCAGTTCATTTATATAGAGCCCTTTTTCCCTGCTTTTTCTGCAATACTTTTTATTACCTGTCTTATTTCCTCTTTACTTCTCGCTAATACTGCTATGTCATCTGAAATGCTAAACATTGATGTCTTTTATGATATATAAGTACAGACCTATTTATGCCTGCTTCTTGAATTACTCTTTCCAATAACATACTAAAGACAGTGGATCGCATTGTCTTACGCCTTCCGTGACGATGAATTTCTCTGACACACCGTTATTTATTTATCAGTTTTCCGCTTATTCCTAGGTCTTCCAGAGCTTTGTACAGTTCCTTTCTTTTTACTTTATTGAATGCTTGTTTGAAGTCGATGAATAGCACCATCGTGTGTTTTCCTGTATTTCTCGTAGCATGAAGATTTGCTCCACTGTGCTCCTACCTCGTCTAAATCCACATTGGTATTCTCCTATTATACTTTCCAAATTCTCCTTTAGAATATCCTTGATATAAGTGGCAAGTATCTTGTATGCCACATTTAATAGTGCTATTCCTCTATAGTTGTGGCATTCATTTTTATTCTCTTTTTTATGTATAAGAAATATTATAGCGTTGGTGCACTCTGTCGGTATTCGTTCTTCTTCCCATATGTTTTGCAGTAGTTTTTCCATTTCTTCACCCAATCGCGTTCCTGCATATTTGATTATTTCCGCTGTTATGTGGTCACTTCCCGGACTTTTATTGTTCTTTAGATTAGCTATAATATAATTTGTTTTATCTCTACTCGGAGAAGGTTCCTTCGAGTGTAGCTCGAAATTTGCTCCCACATTCTCTTCATTATCCAGTTCTTTATCCTTATTTCTTCGCCCATTTACAAGATGTTCGAAGTATGTTTTCCATCGCTCTAAAATTTCTTTTTCGCCCAGTAGCATTTCTCCATCTTTATTTCGAATGTATAGGGGATTTGGATTGGAGCTATTACTCCAATAAAATCTTTCACGGACTCGCTGAAGGGTTTTCTTCACTCCCAGAAGATCTCTCGATGGACTGTCGTGTAACTTCTTCAGTGTCTCAGCTACTCTCGTTCTCGGGATAACTAGCTGCCTTCTCATCTCGGAACCATAATCGTTTGCAACAGCCCTTCTTCCAGTACAAGGGAGTCCCACTGAGCCCAATATGCCTTGAGTGTCGGTGAAAATCTTGACACTTCTTGCCATGTAGGTCGCCGATTTTCCTGCTCCCATTGAATAATCTTCTTTAGGTAAGGATCATTCTCCTGTTCTTATCTGATCCTGGCGGGTGACCATTCTTCGTTGAGTAAAGTAGTTCTTGAAACTGTAGCTTCCCTAGATTCCGCCTTGTTGCAGTGGGTCCAGTCGGTTGGGCACGGCCGTCTGGACAGGGAGTCGGCATTTCGGTGACTCACACCAGCTCGATGTTCGATGTGGAAATTGTACTCTCGAAGTCTTTCAATCCATCCAGCGATTTGGTCCTCAGCATTCTTGAACTGCATTAACCACTTGAGTGCTGCGTGACCAGTCCGAATTAAGAACTTCCTTCTATAGAGATACTGGTAAAAGTGTTCCACGGACTTCAATACCGCCAAAAGTTTACTTCTTGTGACGCAGTAGTTTCGTTCTAGTTTGGAGAGGAATTTATTACTGAAATATCCCAGCAATATTTGTGGCCATCCTTAGATCTGTGAGAGCACTCCTCTAATTCCTACGTTGCTTGCGTCAGTGTGAAGAATAAAGCCTCCCTCTGGTAATGGATATCCTAATATCGGCGTCGTGGTTAAATGCCTCTTCAAGGTTTGAAAAGCAGTTTGACAGTTTTCGTCCCATTGGAAAGTTCTTGTTCCTTCAGTGAGTCGAGTAAGGGGCTTGGCAATATCTCAAAACTTCCTGATAAATCTTCTATAGTATGTACAAAGTCCAAGGAAGCTCCTAATTTGATGTTTGTCGGTTGCTTGCGGCCATTGCTGAATGGAAGCAATTTTCTCTGGATTCACCGCTACTCCTTCATTCCTCACTATACAACCTAAATAGTTGACTCTGTATTGAAATAGCTGACATTCCTTCGGATTTATCATGAGCTGGACAGCTTGGAGTCGTTTGAAAACATCTCCCAAATTCTCCAGGTGCTCGTCAAATTTTTTTCCCAGTACCGCGACGCCGTCCAAAAATACTAAGCTTGTCTTCCAAGACAACCCTCTCGAGACATTTTCCATGAGTCTTTCAAATGTCGCGGGCGCATTACAGAGGCCGAATGGCATGAAGTTGAATTGCCATAATCCAGATCCTGAGTAAAAGCAGTATTCTATCTGTCTTCTTGGTCCATTTCTACTAGCCAATATGCCAATATCCAGACTTCAGGTCCAAGGTGGAAAACAGTTTGCTGCCGGCCCAAGTATCCAACGAATCGAGGTAGAGGATAGCTGTCTTTCTTCGTCGCGTTGTTTAGCTGGCGATAGTCTACGCGGAATCTTGTAGTTCCTTCCTTTTTCTTGACGAGCACTACTGGAGACAACCATGGACTAGTTGATGGTTCCATTACTTTTTTTCTGCCATCTCTCGAATTATTCTTCCCCAGCTTCCTCTCTTTTCGATCGTGGTAGTCTTCGGGCTGATTAACTAATTGGCGTCGGATTACAAGTATCAATTTTGTGTTTGACGGCTAATGTTCTACCAGTCTTCCATCCATTTGGTACGAATAGGTCTCGATACTGCAAGAGAAATCATCTCATTTTCCTTTTCTCAGCTTGATTTAAGGATTGACTAGCTACTGACAACATTTGTTCGAATCTGGCATTGGAATTGTCAGTGGCCGTTGTTTGGCGAACTGTAGACGTCGCTGGTACGCAGGATCTAATCTAGGTTTCCTTCTTTATGGTAATTGGGTAATCGTTCACGTTTATCACTCGTATTCGGATCTCCTTCGCCGACGTAACCAGTCCCTTTCCAATTAGTACTCCTTAGCCAACTCCTTCGTTGTGGTTACTGGGCTCCATCATAACCGGTGAACCTTCCTCCATGATTCCCTGTAGCTGTCCTACTATGATGGTTTCGCTTCGTGCAGTTTGAACGGTATCTTCCCGTACAACTGCCAACACCGTACTGCCTTCATATGGATGAAGAAATACTTCCTTGAAACACACTTTAATGGTTCTGTTTCTCAAGTCCAGCTGGAAACCATGTAGATTCATCATGTCCATTCCCAGAATCACGTCTTTTTCTATGTCAGCTATGATTACCGTATGCGTAAACTTCTCTGCACCAATTCCCAATTGGATTTGTGTCTCCCCGTAAACGTTGGTACTCTTTCTCCTGCGGCGGTCCGCAATCGCAGTCTCATTGGTAGAAGCTTCTTTTTGGAGTTTATTATCTCAGGTCGTATAATGGTTCTAGTTGTTTTTAGGTTAGACACGGTATTTGACAATATTATTTCAAAGGCCACTTAGAGTAAGCATGTTCTTTCGTATTACTTCTATAGACCAGTAGCGTCACCAGAAAAATAAATTTCACAGTCATTAACGAAAAGATTTATCACACATGTTTATGAGAACTTTTCGTCTTTAAATGGAGTGACGAAACCTACAATATTTTAGATTACTCAGGAAACACCCTGTATATGAATGAGGTCAATAAAATTCATCTATTCTGATTTCTAATTTTGAAATTAATTATCAAAAGTTTCATATTTCCAGGAATTTTCTAGAAACAACCTCACAATCTATAATCGTTATTTTTTGTCAAATTTCGATAATCTCTGGATTTCTAGAAAATTTTATTATTTTTCCAAATATTCGAAGCTTTTAAATTAAGTAATTTCTAATAGATAAACTTTTTAGTTCACTTTAGGTACCAACGTCGGGTCTGTGAGACTCTGGCGTAATGACAAGTTGTTAGATTCATCACTTACCCGCGCTGAAGTGATCATTGCTCCTTAGTAGCTGCTAGTTCAGTTGGGATAAGTAATAATTACAAAGTTTAATTAAGTTGATGATTATAATTATCCTTCATTTAATTTGTAGATCACAAGTTTAGTATATAACCCATAGTTTGATGTATATTATCAGTCCAAGATCCCGATATAAAACGACCTTCACCGAGATGCTTATTTGATTAAACATATTTGATATTTAATTTAATATGTCAATAAATATATTGCATATGGGTTGCCTAGCAAATTCCAGTTCAGGATATGATTCAATAATTATCATGAATTATTTTTTTTAATATGCCACCGGTTTGATTATTAAACAAATTCTATACCAATCAAAAGTATGAGGCCCATAGAACATAGAGTATGCAAACGTTAGGTTGCCTATTCTTTTCCGGTCACAACTCTCAGGTTGCCAGGTATAAACATATAAATCGATACTAGCATTTTGGACCGGTCTGATTATTGAATTAAAATTACTTGATGATAAGATTATTTACTTCTGAACACGGTGGTATAGGGTTGCCTGCGAAAAACCAGTCACGAATTCCGGTTATCGAATTTTAAAAAGTGAAATATTGCTACGAGTGAATATGTGCGACTGAGAGGTCCCAACCAACCATCCCATGCGATAGAATAGGACACAGCATAACAGCTGTTTGAAGTCTGTCCATTTATAGAAAGAGAGTGCACATGCTATTTGCCCTTGAGAATGAAAAGGATAACGATAGACTCGTATATGCTGTGCATCATCTTGGAGTAGTTTATTATTAAAATAGAGGAATAGTTATTTAATTTTTTTATCAATTAATTATTTATGTGCTTGTATATTTTATGTGACACTAAAGTATATATACATCTTTAGTATAAAAGAAGGTTATAGTAATACATATATTATACTAATCTAGCAAATTTTATCTTTATTATTGGAAGAGAACATGAAAAACAACAATTAAAAAATAGCTTCTGTTTATTGTGAAGTTTTTAAAAATTATTCAGGTTCCGAGCCATTGGACATATAACATGATCCCCAACTTCTGAACCTTCTTCGTCATCACTCTCCGTTTCAGTTCTTTCGACAGTGTCTTCTACCTTTAAAGGTGTATGATCCCCAATGAATCCTACTGGTTTTAAATATTCATCTAAGAACCGACCGCCGTTCTCATGCTGAAGTTTCTCGCATAATGGATCCGTTGCATTAAGCCACATGGAATTTACGAAAATAGTTCGTAAAATTTTCTGAATTAATGATATCCAGCATGGTGGTATGAAGCCTTTTATTATATATATAAACTGCTCGCTGTCTTCTTGGCAGAGTAATTTTTCATGAAAATGCGATATCTCGACTCATTCACGTTGGTGCAGTTCTTGATACC
Organism: Galeruca laticollis; assembly: GCA_963921935.1. Classification (NCBI taxonomy): domain Eukaryota; kingdom Metazoa; phylum Arthropoda; class Insecta; order Coleoptera; family Chrysomelidae; genus Galeruca; species Galeruca laticollis. The sequence continues at coordinate 108,272,617 of OY998176.1, forward strand.
ATACATACTAGCCGTGAATTCTTGAACGGTTTTCATTTTTTCATCTATGAAAATATCAGCAGCATCTGTTAATGATGCAAAAACTGTTTGATATTTTTAATTTTTTGAAAATAGCTGAAAAGGTTTTACTTTTTCTTTATTATAAAATGCTGCCGTATAGTCGCAACCTGTAAACGCATGGAAGGCAGGAAGACTTTGGCATAATTTGATTCCTAACTTCAACGCTAAGTTGGTGCAATTAATGCTATCAACAGTTTGATTATTAGTTTTTCTAGTTGCTGAACTGGCAAGCCAAAATTCTGATTCCATAAGTTTGTGCATATTGCCTAACAAAATAATCAAAACGTCAGTATCAGAGGCTTTAATTAAAATTTTTGAGCCCGATTCCGCTTTAGAAGCATGAAGTCTATTCCTTGTAATTGCCTCTTCGTGATGACATTCATAATTAGTTTCTTCAGTTTTTTTTTACGGAATTTTCCTGAACTTGATAAGAGTAGCACCGATGGCCAACGGTTAAAAAGATTTTTTTGTTCTGGATTATTATTACCAAATGGTCGTTTCCCCAATAATGAGCCAAAAACAGCACCAGAGCCTCTTCAAAACAATAATTTTCAGGGCTTTACGAGAAAATTTTGGTCTAGTTTGTTGAGTGCAGGAAATTTTGTACGGACTATCGAATTCTTTTCTGCTTGCACGTTCGTAATCTTTGATTGACGGTGACAAGTAGCGATCAAAAATCAAATGTATTTCTGTTGCGTTTGTTGAACATATTTTTATAAGTATTGACTCGGCAATTTTATCAAAAGTTTGAGCTATAGAAGATCCGATTAGATGCAACTAGTAAAAACCATCTATTATTTCAACGTTGATATGTGTTGGCCCAACCATTTCAGTTTTGGATGACAAAATCTTTGCTAACGTTGATTTTGGAGTTTTTATCATCTCTCCACTACATGAAAAGAAAGCAGGGAGCAATGGTGCAAGTGGAAAACTCAGGCAATATTCGAGATTAATATTTTTGTTTAGACGAATTGCCAAAAGTCGCCCAAATACGTCTCGTTCCATTTTCAATAATACTATCTTGTTCTTGTCTTTGGTACTAAGGACTTTAGTCAAACATTGAGAAGCAAAATTGCGGATTTTGTTCCGTTTTATAGGTTTATCGAATCTTGCGTTGCATTCCGAGATAAAATTTAATTTTTGTTGATAGGCTGTTTTCACGTTCAGCAGGAAATCAGCAACTTCTTTAGATGCAGCTTTACCCGTTGAAATGTTGAATTATATATCTTTGTCAATAGTGTCATCAAATGGATTCAACGTACATTTTATTGCTTCAATGATACTGTTTTTTTTTGTCTCTCTTAATTTTACTTCGTTGCAATGAGTGCGAAGTATCATCTTCTTTCGTCAATCCGATATTTTGTTTAATAGATGTTAATATCTTGATCCTCATGCTGTGACTGAGCGCCCATCTTTGACGTGCAGATATTGAGCCTGCAGCAATATTATCAGCCAATTGATTGCTAGCATCAGCAATGATGGTCTGCTCTAGCGTCAAGTCAACCGGTGATCGCGCAAAATTTGCTGCAGTTCGTCTAATTCCAAAGGCGCCTCGACGAAATTCAGCTACCAAAGATAAATTATTAGTATACAAATTGATTAAATTGCTGAAACATAACAAGGACCATCTGGCATAATTGGGTTGGTTTAACGCAAAAAATATATCAGACATGTTGAAAATTGAGTCCATGTACAATTTAAAGTTACTGGTGCGGATACTTCTGGAAAACCGATGGTATAAATGAAGTAACTCACAATACTGGTAATAAAATTGAACAGTTTTCCCATTTTCTCCTATCAAAGTCTGATTGCAGAATTCTTTATAACCGTTTAAAATACGAGTTAATAAATTTGGTAACTCGCTTGTTTCGTTGACGTCATACGCAGCCTGATTTGATGCATTATGTATTTGCGTTTGCAGCAGTTCATCCATCGCCTCAAGTGTTACATTCGTTGTGGATGAATACCGTACAAAATGTAATATTTGTAATGCAGCAGCGGTTAGTGGATGTTAGCGCTTGCAACTATTGAAATGCTTGCTGTCTAAAAAGCTATTCATGGAGCCGCCGGCTAATACTTCTGCTTGCACCAGTATTTCCACTAATCCATTGCCGTCAATTTATTTTCCAATGGCAAAAAAATGCCATCTCTGTGTAGAACGCTCCCAAGTTAACAAATATAAACTTACCGACTTAAAATTCGATCCATTCAAAATAATGATTGCTCTTACTTTCAAATGCAGAAGCTGATTTATTTGAATTTTTTAGCAACATTTAGATAAAATACTGTAGTTTTCATATTCTTATTCGGACATCTAAAAGTAATTCAGTATTCGCTAGATATACAGGGGGGAAAATAAAACCATTTTTTTCTCTACTTTTGACACACCCTGTAGGTTAATTCTGCTAGTAGATCTACTCACAATTAACTTTATCAAGAAGACTGATTTGTTTCCAACATTTTCTTCTTTTTCATTGATCCCGATATCTTAATTAGTTTGTGAAATGTGACGGTTTAAAGAAAATGCGGCTTTCTTAAATTTTTAATTCAGTTTTAGCAGAGTAATACATAATTTTATAAACAAATCAAACAACAAATAAACTAATAATTATTACAAATTAATAACGGATATTTCCCCCACGGGCGCGAATAACTGCCTCAATGCGTCGTGGCATACCCTCTATTAGATATCGAATCTCCATCTGGTCAATCTGATCCCATTCTTGGACCAAAGTATCTCTCAAAAAATTTAAATTACTTGGAGAAGGAACTCGGTTACGAACTTGTCTGCCCATCATGTCCCAGACGTGCTCAATTGGATTGAGGTCTGGGCTACGTGATGGCCAGTTCATCCTTTGAATTTCTGTTTTGTCCAAATATTGAGATACAATCCTCGCAATATGTGGTCGAGCGTTGTCGTGCATAAACATGAATTCGTTTCCTATAAACGGTGCAAATGGAATTACATGTGGATCTAGCACATCACGAATATATAGGTTTGCTGTCATTGCTCCGCCGCTAACAATGACTAAATCAGTACGAGCTTCCATGCTTATGCCGCCCCAAACCATTACCGATCCTCCTCCATAACTGAGTCTTGTGGAAAAATTTGCACATTCCAATGTTGATGCCTCCTAGCAAATTGAAGACGGGCTTGTTCTGTGATTCCTGAGTAACTCCGGACCAGTTTCAGGTCTTCTGGAGCGTAATCCATGTTCTCGTAATCGCCTTCGAATCGTTATTTCGTTAACAGCTACTTGGCGTACTTCTTTCTCGCAAAACGTTCAAGGTTACAAAACGATCATCTCGAATATTTGTAGAACTTCGTCTGCCAGATCCTCTTCGTCTCGAAACACTACCAGTTTCAATGAAACGTTGTACAGATCTCTGGACGCTACACCTTGTAACACCCAATATTCTAGAAGCATATTACTGAGACCTACCATCTTGTACCAGAGCAACTGCTCGTGCTGCATCAGTAGGTGTTAAAACCATGATGTTAAATTATATACTGATAATTAAACTGCAATTGCCAAGTAACGAATATTTGACAGTTGTCATATTGTGAGTTGCCACAGCACTCAACTTATTTTGTAGTTTATTCTCTAACGTCATTTAAATTATGACCATTTCTAAAATGTTGCATTTTCTTTAAACCGTCACATTTCACAAACAAATTAAGATATCGGGATAAATAAAAGAACAAAATGTTGGAAACAAATCAGTCTTCTTGAGAAAGTTAATTGTGTGCAGATATACCAGCAGAATTAACCTACAGGGTGTGTCAAAAGTAGAGGAAAAATTGTTTTCTTTTCCCCCCTGTATATCCAGCGAATACTGAATTACTTTTAGATGTCCGCAAAATAATCTTAAAACTACAGTATTTCATCTAAAAGTTGCTAAAAAATACAAATGAATCAGCTGCCCCATTTGAAAGTAAGAGCATTTTTAAATAAATCATTATTTTGAATGGATCGAATTTTAAGTCGGTAAGTGTATTATTGTATAGCGGTATTTCTTGTTCTTGAATTTGCATTGCCATTTTTGCTATAACTGAATTATATATCACAATAATTTCTGGCTGCTGACAGTTTTCCGCGATTTATTTAGCCATGTTTAATGTTCCATTGACTATTGCATACGACATTCGTGAAGAATTTATGGGAGGCGAATACTCAATTTTTTGCTTCTCACTGGGGTCACTTGATATCATACAGTTTTAGCCCAACCACATAGGAACAGGATCAATTCATGACAACGACATTATCCATAGTATCTATTGCTATTTTTGTAGCCACTTTGCATAACTCCATTGTATTGGTGAGTGATTATACAGTAATCAGCTGCATACTTGCCTTATATTTAGAAGAATATGGTGGACTTTCTCGTGATATTTCATTAAAACGCCTTCTGCTGCGGGTAGGTTCTTCTCCATTTTCGTTGTCATTTACTTGAGGCGCTGATGAAGTTCTAGCTTCATCATCATTAGAAAATTATCAGCTCCATTACTATAGAATTGATAAATAATTCCAACTGTGTCGTGCATTGTGTCCTTTTCAGAAGTTGTGTCAACGAAGCGGTCGAACTTGTCGAACGCTACGTGGGTGCTGAGTCCATTTGCTGCAGTGATGCCTTTTGGTATAACTTTGTTATCATGGATCGATGTATATGTCATTTCGGTTTCCAATTCTCCTGCCAAATTATATACAATCGTATGGTCATACCTATCGAGTATCATGATTACTTGCCGAGGGTTAGTTAAAGACTTCACTGCGAATCCAAGGGTTAAGCTTTTTGCGGGCTTACATACACCCCTAGTGACAGCATAAATAATATCACTACATATTGACGTTATTTCAACACTCATTTTGTCTGAATCTTCATCAGAAAAATAAGGTCCTTCGATAAGATTTCGCATAAAACAAATTAATTGCTCAGGAATGTCACATTCTCCAGGAATGATATTATCAGCAGTTATGTTGCGAGGAGGCGGATGAGCATCTATATTTTTAATGCAGCCTCTCAAATAATATGCAACATTTTCGATTTCATGATCATTTCTTATCTCCAAAAATTTGAAATTGTTCGCCATTACAGAAACGTCCATGTTTGTTTTGTACACAATTTTTTTGTTACGTATTCCAGTTGACGCTTCAATCGTGATACGATCATCAAATTTCTTAATTAATTTTTTTTGCAAAGTTCCACATCGGTAATCTTGTATATCATCGAAATAAATTTCATGATTTCCGAACTCTAACAATAAAGCTTGGTATCTTAAAAATATTTGAGCCAAGTACATAACCTTGATGTTTTCTATTATTTCTGTTTTAATGAAATTCGATATTCATTGAAAGGCCAACTGATGTAACTGTCTATATTTACTATAGCTGGAATCGGTATATTCTTCTGTGGACCGCTTCTCTTTTGATTGATACAGTGCGTAACAAGGCAGATGATACGTAACAGTGTGATGTTGAAGTTTGGAGAGAATTACCGAATCCCCAAAATTTTTTGCAATATTTTCTATCTGCATTGGTACTTTGTCACTATTAGGGTAAGTAAGATTAACCAGCTTCTTCCCACTTCTCTTTTGGCTATGGTCACAAAAAAGACAAATAATTTAGCTTGATGTCGATGCTGTTGATGTTGGCTGCTCCTAGAAGAATTAAAATCATTATATAAGTAAATATTGATGAAAAAACATATAATTGAAAATAAAAGTTCAATTAGATTGTCATATAATTTTTTTGAAAAAGCCTTAAAAAACAAAAATATTCTATTACCTTGTCAAAGTCCCCAGAAGTTTGAGACACGTCTTGAATATCACTCTTTTCAACCTCAGCACAGGAATCGACACTAGGGCTCAACTGTTTTGATTCTTCTTCAGTAGTAGATGCATTGGTATGCTCCTAAAAACGATTTTTGCGATTAAATAAAAATGTTTGATTTATAAATTTTATAAACTTTTTGATTTGAATAGCTGATTGAAAATATCCTCATTTAATTATGTTACAAAAAAACGGAAATCAGATCATTTTCTTGTTCAATTTATAAACAACCGTTTTTGAAGATAATTACAATAAAATAAGTGTGTCGAAAATTGACAAAACCATAGGTGAATTTTACTAACAATTATTTCAACATGAAAAAAATATAGAATTGTATTAGCTAAGATAGTTTTAAAGATTCAATTATTAGGAAAAACACATAGAACTTCTATTAGCTAAGATAATTTTAAAGATTCAATTCTTCTTCTTCTTCGAATGCCGTCCCCATTTAACGGAGGTTGGCGACCACTCTCTTAAAAGCATCTCTGTCCGTAGCAATATGAAAAAGATCCTCAACGCCCATGTCTGTCCATTCTCGGATATTCCTCAGCCATGATTTCTTCTTTCTCCCAATTCCCTTCTTTCCTTCAACTCTGCCCTGCATAATCACTTGTAACAGAGAGTATTTATCATGTCGTAATACGTGACCGAGTTATGCTGTCTTACGTATTTTTATTATTTTTAGTAGTTTTCGTTCACGACCAATTCTATGTAGTATTTCCTTGTTAGTAATTCGGGCTGTCCATGGTACTTTCAGCATACGTCTGTAAATCCACATTTCGAAGGCTTAGATTCTTTTAGTTATTTGTGCCTTTAACGTCCATGTTTCTACACCATATAATAGCTGGGACCAAACATAGCACTCCATAAATCTCAACCGGAGTATTAAATTCAAATTTTTATTGCAAAAAATGGATTTAAATTTTAGAAATGCCGATCTTGCCATTTCAATCCTTACACGGATTTCCTGGTCCTGATTTAGGTCTGAGTTAATGAAAGCACCCAAGTATTTAAACTTTTCTACCCTTTCTATTGCTTGATCGTTTATTATTAATTGATCATTATGTGCGGGTGTTTTAGAGATTATCATGAGTTTTGTTTTTTTTGTGTTAATATCTATTCCCATTTGCTGACATTCCATATTAACAGCATTTACAAGTATCTGCAGGTCCTCCAGACTCTCTGCCAAGATCACCGTGTCGTCAGCGTATCTTATCGTGCTTATTACTTCGCCGCCGATTTTAACCCCTTCGCTTCTTTCCCATAAGGCTTTCTCAAAGATAACCTGAGAGTACACGTTAAACAATGTTGGTGAGAGAATACATCCCTGTCTAACACCTCGTGCAATCGAAATATCATTAGTTTCTGTATTATGGATTCTCACTGTAGCTGACTGATTCCAGTACAGGCTCTTTATTATTTCGATGTCTTTTTTGTCTAAATTGATGTTTTTAAGTTCTTCTATTAGTTTTGTGTGTTGTACTCGGTCAAAGGCCTTTTGGAAATCTATAAAGCACGCGTATACGGTTTTGTTGTATTCTCTGCACTTCTGTAAAAGGACTGTTAAGGCAAACAATGCCTCTCTTGTTCCCATGCCCCTACGAAAGCCAAACTGAGTTTTATCTAATTTTTCTTCACATTTCTTATGTATTCTGTTTTGTATAATTTTTAAAAGTATTTTTAGTGAGTGGCTCATAAGGCTTATTAACCGATAGTCATCGCATGATTTGGGGTTGTTCTTCTTTGGCAGGGGAATAAACGTGGACTTGAGCCATTCCGTAGGTATTTTACTTTGCCTGTATATCTGATTTAGAATAACTGTAAACTTTTTCACTATATCGGTATCTAATGCTTTTAGTAGTTCTGTAGGGATTTCGTCTGGACCAGGAGTTTTCTTACTCTTAGCCGTTTGTATGGCCTGCTCGACCTCTGACTCCAAAATTTCAAGGTACTGGTCCTCGTCTAGCGTCTCTTGTCCATATTCCCTTGTATCGCTGAAAAGAGCTTGAATGTATTGTTCCCATACCTTCTTTATCTGTCCATCCTCCGTTTCTAATTGACCCTGGTTATTCCTAGTGACGCAGGGTGTTCTGTGTTTAGTGTTGCCCGTTATATCTTTTAGTTTTTTATGAAGGTTTGCTGTATCGTGTTTACTATTTAGCTGTTCCAATTCTTTACAGTTTTCTTTCATCCAGTTCTCTTTGGCTCTGTCGATTTCGTATTTTATTTTGTTCTTTAGTTCTTTATATTTTTGCCTGTTTTCATTTTTAAATTTTCTTTTTTCGTCAACAAGCTGAATTATTTCAGGTGTCATCCATTCGTTTTTACTAGCTTTTGTTTCCGTGCCAAGTACCCTACTACCAGATTCCAGCAAGGCATTTTTTAACGTACTCCAGTTCTCGTACACGTCTTCGCTTTGAGATACGATGTTCAGCTTGTCCCTTATCTCTTCATTTAGTTGTTCTTTGCGATTTTTAATTTCATTCAGATTCATTTCAGGTGATTTGTTATGTCGTTTTAGGGTTCTCAGTTTTATGTTTACATTTGCAACTAATAAGTTATGGTCTGTTCCTCCGTCGGCACTTATTCAATTATTAAGTACTTACTATATGTTCAGCACAAAAGTTATTAAATTCTTCGTTATACTTTTTATTCAAAACAGTCTTTTTTCTATAACACGTGGTATGATAACCTAAAAACCCAAGTGACGCATTGGGTAGCACAACAACATTGTATTTAAAGTTTTTTTTTACGAAAAGCCAACTTTAATACACATTTTTTAAAAGATTCATCGTTAAAATCAATTACATCATTATCCGAACCACACAAGAAACACTTTTTTGCCATTTTTTTCAACAATAAACAGTAGCACGTTTTTTCAATTGTAACTATAACGAAAATCTACTTCAAAATGATGCACCGCATATACGAGTCTATCGCTATCCTTTTCATTCTCAAGAACAAATAGCATGCGCACTCCCTTTCTTTAAATGGACGAACTTCAAACAGCTGCTATGCTGTGTCCTCTTCTATCGCATGGGATGGTTGGTTAAGACCTCTCAGTCGCACATATTCACTCGCAGTAATATTTCACTTTTTAAAATTCGACAACCGGAATTCGGTACTAATTTTTCGCAGGCAACCCTATACCACCGTGTTCAGAATTAAATAATCTTATTAAATTAACTGTCTCGACCCTTACTTCAAGGAATCTACTCATATTAGTGTTTTAAATGAAGCTCAAGGTTTCTAGTTAATACCACAATATGATAAAAATTGTTGAAAATTCTAAATAATAGACAATTGTTTCGATAAATCAATATTGGTATTGATTTATCGAAACAATTGTCAATTATTTAGAATTTTCAACAATTTTTATTATATTGTGGTATTAACTAGAAACCGTGAGTTTCATTTAAAACACTGAATAACCTTATAATTATATAATTTTAATTCAATAATGAGACCGGTGCAAAATGCTAGTATCGATTTACCTGTTTATACCTGGCAACCTGTGAGTTGTGACCGGAAAAGAATAGGCAACCTAACGTTAGCATATTCTATGGGCTTCATACTTTCGATTGGTATAGAATTTGTTTATTAATCATACCGGAGGAACATTTGAAAAAAAAATTTTAAAATAATTAATTAATCATATCCTGGACAGGAAGTTGCTAGGCAAACCATATGCAATATATATTTATTGACATATTAAATTAAATATAAAATTTGTTTAATCGAATAAGCATCTCGGTGAAGGTCGTTTTATATCGGTATCCTATACTATATTATATAGTATATTTCTATACAAAAGTCGGTATTTGGGTGACGAAAAATCGACGTTGGTAGCAAAAGGCTTATGGTATTATTAGGAACCCAAGAAAAGTCATTCAAATCCATCCATTATATCTGGGTTCCATCATTTTTCATTAATAATGATGAATAACTGCACTTGACCAATAGTAAAAATGTTGTTTTGTTGTGGGTATAGAATATTAGTTTTGAAATTAAGATAACAGTTTAGTAGCCGGAGTAGTAACAACATAAAATAGAGTCCGTCTCTGATATCTCGTCTATAAGTGCAGTGCAAATATATTGTAGATAAAACTGACTGTCTCGACCCTTACTTCATGGAATATGCTCATATTAGTGTTTTCAAATGAAACTCACGGTCTCTAGTTAATTCCACAATATAATAAAAGTCATTGAAAATTATAAAAAATTGACAATTGTTTCGATATTGATTTATCGAAACAATTGTCAATTTTTTAGAATTTTCAATAACTTTTATTATATTGTGGAATTAACTAGAGACCATGAGTTTCATTTGAAAACACTATATTGTAGATATTTAATACGTACCTCCATATCCAGTGACGATTCATATGAGGAAATTATTTGTGTATTCAGGTAAAAATAAGGACAATCTTGGTAGATTATGAATTTGCAATCAATTGTTGTATGGCAATGGCGATACAAACACTGTATAATGCATAGTATGTTAATTAGCATAATTAACAGGAAAATATGTTCGAAAAAATCAGATGACCTTTGATCCACTAGATAAATAACGGTAACATAAACATTGCGATAACGGGAAAATGGAAAATGGGCATAGTCCATTACCTGACAATATCAATGATGGTTATTTGATGTGACTGTCGGTTGATTTAAGTTTTTTATGTTTCGTAAAGTATGTCATGTTTTAATAATAATTAATACTCATACATTTTTAAAACTGGAAAACAGGCACTTCGCATAATACATTCATTATTAATTATAATAATTTAATCATTCATTATGATAATATCGACTATTGAAATTTCAGTAAGAAGGTATAACGGTATAAGTATATCCAAAAATGAATCATCAATGTTCAACTGATTTGTTATTCAAATAATTAACTATATCTAATATATACAGCAACCTAGGTATGATTTTACATCAATATGCGTTGCTCTTATCACGAAGCTATTTAGATCCATAATGAAATATCTTATTAAAACAGAATAATTGCATAGATGGCCAATTTTGAAAAAAATTTTTCATAGAAATTTGAGCTAGTTGAGTGACACAAGAAATTATTCAAGTTTCATCACTCATGTATTGATTTAACGTAATCAGTTCTTGGGCAATTCATTGAACTAATCAACATAATGTAACATTGGTCTATCTATACACCGTAACTTTTCTTTTCTTTTGAGAAAAATAATTTTCAGTTTATTTCGAACGGTTACATCGTATAATTTACAACAGAGCTGAACAAAGCGTAATATCAAGTAATTGAAGAGTGATTAAAATTATTTACACACAGTATTTATAATCTTATACAGTGCTATTCAAAAGTCCCCTCCCCCTCTCGTATCTTTTGAACGGCTACACTTACATTAATAAAATTTGGAAGGTGGAAATACAGTGTTGTAAACTTCTCTACGAATGGTAACAGGTGACGTAATAGTAATAGATGACGTCACAGTGCCATTCTGGCCAATAATTTTAAATAGGACCTTATGGCTAGTGATATCTCATTTGAAAGACAATGACATTAGCTACATAGCCATATTAATTTTGTTTGGGTTTAAATTAATTTTGACGGATAAATTGAATAAATACCAAAATTATTGAAACTATTTTTTTAAATTTAATTAATCAAATATCGACAATGGATTTTTATAGCAAGTGTTCGAAATGTGCTCCGTCTACTTCCTGACAGTGATACATCGGCCGGCGAGGTCCTATAGAATGGCCACCTCGGTCACCAGATCTGACACCATTAGATTTTTTTCTATGGGGGTACTTGAAGTCCAAGGTTTATACTACGGCACCAGATAGCATTGGCGTTTTGAAAGAAAGAATTACTGAAGAATGTAATGCTATTTTATCTGACACATTCGAAAGAGTACGACAAGAGTTTACTAATAGGATGTATTACTGTCAGGAAGTAGACGGCGCACATTTCGAACACTTGCTATAAGAATCCATTATTGATATTTGATTAATTAAATTTAAAAAAAATAATTTCAATAATTTTGGTATTTATTTAATTTATCCGTTAAAATTAATTTAATCCCAAACAAAATTAATATAGCTATGTAGCCAATGTCAATCCTTTCAAACGAGATATCACTTGCCATAAGGTCCTATGTAAAATTATTGGCCAGAGTGGCACTGTGACGTCATCTATTACTATTACGTCACCTGTTACCATTCGTAGAGAAATTTACAACACTTTATTTTCACCCTCCAAATTTTATTAATGTAAGTGTAGCCGTTCAAAAGATACGAGGGGGGAGGGGACTTCTGAATAGCACTGTATGAAAGTGTTTAAGTTGCAGTTTTGCAGGTATTCCTCAGATAAGGCTCCTCCCGTCTTTAGGTTTTGAGAAACACGGAGTGGATTTTCGAAATTTCTTCTATGGAACTTTTTTTTTGGCTTCTTGAAGATTTTGGAAATTTGTGTTCTATATTTAACGAAAATGCAGATTAAAACACATGCGATTGTAATTCCAATGATTCTTCCTATTGTGCTTGCCTTATATGGGTGGTCTTCGATTTCTGTGATTGGTTTCAATTGTTTTGAAATTCGGGTTCAACGAAGTCAATTTCTGGAAACTATCAATGTTTCTGTCTCAATTTCAGGTAATATGAATGGTTTGCCTTTGCTGATCGCAACATTGGTAATATACTTTTGATTATTGGTCCATATTTCACATTAATCTGGAATTTTGATCAATACCGGAGACGTCAGTGGAATATATTGATTACTTCGGCATTTAGAAAATATTTGATGATGTTCTTCTGGTATGATTAAAATTTCGTGTTCTGTAACTTGTTCTATGATGATTCTTGAACGCTTACTTCTATGATGTGGCATCGTGTCGGATTTTCCCCTCGGAGTAATTGTATAGTTCAGTTGTCTTGGGATATCGGCTTTTGTCTGCAGTAGTATTATTCTTCCAAGAAAGGACATTCTTCTTTTTCACATTGATTGTTATCGTTTTCATGTGTCAAATAAGGGAATTACCACATTTTGTGGTTTTGGATAACGAGGAAATAGTATATTACGTAACTATTGCGGAAAGTGACATTTTTCACACGAGTGGGAAGTATCGTCTCACGAGGCGCAAGCCGAGTGAGATAATCCCACAAGTGTAAAAAATCACTTTCGCACAAGTTATGTACATTATTTTTCCTACGACCACGCGATATACTTTTACCGAATCAGGCATGCACAATCTTGAGTATTTATGTAGATGTGAGAAGTTTTATGTATGTGTATTTGTAATTACTTTATATAGTTTTGATTACTCACATTTGAATGTGGCCCAGAAAAGTGTGATTTTTATGCGATGAAAAAGAGTGCATTCATAAAGAAGTTAGAATAAATATTGGTACATAAAATATTACATTGATTTCAACAAGTAACAACAATTGGAAACAGAACATCAGAAATAAAACTGTTTTTGTTACATAAATATTGCGATTCAGAATTAATTATTTATTTGAATAACTGTAAAAATTAAAAGTAAATTGATTCAAATAAATAATTAACTCTGAATCGCAATATTTATGTTAATTCTAAAAGTCGATAAGTTACATGTCATAGCTCCTAGTATAATTGTGTTCACTGTGTAGATAATTTTAATATAATCAGTGTAAAAAAACCTTTTGACATTTTACATGAATTGTTCGACGCCTACTTTTTCAAAAAAATTATGAGCACGACGTTTATCATCTTGCCTACCTGTAGGGGAGTGAACTTATTAATTAGCTGTTTTAAGGATTCATTGTTCAAACTATGCTCCAAATAATTGAAAACGGATATTTTTTGTTTTAATAACATGGAAGTGCAAGAAGTGTCGATGTATACACACTTTATTTTTAAGAATAAATAAACTGTTGTGTATATTTTCTTAGGGCTATAAGTATCTTTGATAAGAATATAACGTAACAGCGATGGAATTGCCGTCGGTCTAAGCGTCCGTACACTCGATTTCTGACAAACAGTAAGGTGGTTCGAACCGGGGCTCGGTGGTTTTTTTTTAATTTCAAATGAAATAGTATTATATGGACAAAACAACTTAGGAAATACGCATTTGACATATACATAAATTTGCGGGATAAATAGACTAGCATTTCAACATTCAATTTGACAGCATATTTATCCGTACACGTATGGAGAAGTTTTTTTCCGTACGCGTATGAATAAAGACCACTTTCCATAGAACTAGACAGTGCGATATATGTCATTTTCCTATGTGGTCATAGGAAAATATGATAAAATTCGTAAGTCTTGTCTTTAAGAATAGATATATGAATCGCAAAATCTAGATTAGAGTTTGATACTGAAACTTGAGTGCCTAAAAATTGGTAGTAAGTCAATAGATTCTTGAATTTAGGAGTTTATTTAGAATCGTTTATATTGTGTAAATATTTAATCATTTCAAATATATCCGAGTCAGAAATTATAGAATTATGTAAGGAGTTTAATTTGGAAAATATTGTAGCGTTTTCTAAATTATCTGATAAGGTAATTGTAGTTTGAAAATCTGAATTCATTTGTGAAATAAGTATTTGAAAGTTTAAGTAACTTACAAGAGTTTCTATTTCATCATAAAATGATGCTCAAAATTATTTATTATTATTTCTTGATTGTTATTTAAACTACTTATAGATTTATTATAATGTTCAATACGTTTTTTTATCTAGAGATGTTTGTAAATTTACTTCTTGAATGATATTTTTCTGTAATATGGCGATTGCTATGTTATATCGCTTTTCATCGTCTGCATCTAACGTGTCAAAAAGCCATTTGTCAATTTTTCCGACTGCATTTAAAACATTCCTAACATGCGAATATACATAATTTAATTTTTCTTCTAAAGAAATAATTAGAGACTCTGTTCTTATTAAAATACTCTGCGGTAAGCTATGGTATGATATAGGATTGCTACTATTAACTATCTCGATACTATCTTCAATGATATAATAATGTTTCACTAAATTATGTACTTGCTTAAAAACTATCCCTAAATCTACATAATGTAAAAATGCATGTTTATTATATATTATTCGAGAATTTCCTAGCTGGACAAGGAGGATAAGGTTTTCAATTCTCGTAATCGAAACATATTCTTCAATACAATGTGTCTGAAGTATCAGGATGTATGTCATTGTCAATATCAGGAGTTTCATCGTTTGATTCCTGTTATAATTTTTTAGTTACTGATCTTGGTTTCCTGGTTAAATTTTTATGGTAGGTACCTTCATTGGTTTTAATAAGAACACCTTTTTGACCAAGAACTTTTGTTTTTTTTGAATTTAGGTAATTGTTTATTTCGTTGATTTGTTTTAATATAACACGTTTATTGGTTCGAGAAACTTGGAGGACTTTCACGTTTTTCTATTAATTCTTGGATTATTTTTTCGTTCGTACTTTCATTATTTTGTTACCTTTCTCGTACACTTTTTTGCAACTTTCTTTGTGGCCTTGTACATTTGTCGATATTATTAAGTGACCATCTAAGTCGAAAGGATCACGGTTGTTAACCCTTAACCGGCGTGGTCCGAAATTTTAACACTTGATGCGTTGCGGAGTCCAGGGAACTCCAAAATATAAATAGTGTATTTCCTGTTGCATACTGAAATAGTGTTTTTTTTATGTTGTATACATAATCAAATACGTATAAAAAACTAACATTGTTAATTTTCAACCAACTTAGTAACAAACCAGAGCAAAATATCTCAAACTAAAAATATTAATAGTTTAACAAAAATAAACATAGTATTCCTTTTATATTTATTTTTACAGTACGCTGTAAAATATTGACCATGATCCAAACAAGTATATAAAGAAATGAACGGTTTTTAAGATTGAAACTTTTCCGCATCTGTGGCCCTGAATAATATTCTATCATAAAATTGTCACATGTATACACTTCGGGGGATCTATGTGCTAACAAACCGAAGTCTGTCCAAAAATAACCAAAAATGTAATATATCTGTATGTATAGGACCCGCTGTACTCGCTCTAGTCTGCTGAAAAGCAATAGGGTACATATGTGAGACACCTTCAACAATATTCAATAATAAAATTGGTTACTTGTATACACTCTGGAGGCTGTCTCTTGCTAACAAACTGAAAATTCTCTAAAAATGACAAACATTTGGTACTTCAAGTACTATAGAACCCGGTGTCCTGGCTTTAGTGAGCTTAATATCAATAGGATTCTTCTATAAGACGCTCTGAATAATATCCAATCATAAAGTTGATCACTTGTATATACTCCGGAGGCTGTATCGTGCAATCAAACTTAAATTTCTCCAAAAATGACAAAAATATCGTACGTAAAGTACTATATCACCTGTTGTACTGGCTCTGGTGAGCTGAAAATCAGTGGGGTTCATCTGTGAAGTGTCCCGAATAACATTCAATCACAAAATTGGTGACTTTATGAACTCCGGAGGCTGTATCGTGCTAACAAACTGAAATTTGTCAAAAAATTACTAAAATGTCGTACTTCTAGTACCATAGCACCCGTTGCTGGCTCTGGTGAACTGAAAATCAATAGGGTCTATCTGTGACATGTCCATAACAATATTCAATCATAAAATTGGTGAATTGTAGCACTCCGGTGGCTGTATCGTGCTAACAAGACATGTAACGGAAAGTGGCCGACAATAACGACGACGACGACATACACACAGAATTTTTTTTCTAAAAACCGTTTTATTGGGTTGTTTTTAATGGAAAACGTAAAAATAACTTATAAAGAATTTTCAAATTTCCAACTTTTTTTGGGGTAAACCAATACTTTTCTCGCATATTAGGTAGCTT
Source organism: Galeruca laticollis (assembly GCA_963921935.1). Classification (NCBI taxonomy): domain Eukaryota; kingdom Metazoa; phylum Arthropoda; class Insecta; order Coleoptera; family Chrysomelidae; genus Galeruca; species Galeruca laticollis. The sequence continues at coordinate 108,289,345 of OY998176.1, forward strand.
GGGCGGAAAAGTAATATAATATTTAGGAATCCTCCCGATTTTCAATCCATTGAACAGACACTTTTCTCGAACATTGCAAGCAAATTGGTTTTCTGCATTAAACACATAGAAACCCAGTGCCTCTTTTTAATTTTGGGTCATATATAAAACAATACTTCCTCCGATTTCTAGGGAAAACATCTTGATCATCAGCTGGGGTTTCAAGTGCCATCTTCAAAATTCTTGCAATGCCTTCTTTTAGCTCTCTTGATAAATGTGCACATTGTACTCCTTCATGAAGAAGTGGTTCATATAGTTGTTTGGCCAGTAATTTCAAAAAATCTAGCCTCTCCAGCTGATCTGCGTTGGAACAAGATTGATGATTGATCTAAGCATTCACTGAAGACATATCCACAATTCTGTAAAACAGAGCCATTGGACAGCGTTGCGTCCTTCTACTAGAGGAATATTTAGTGGTTTTCTCGTGTACAGCATCCACTCTAGATTTTGTGTTATTAAAATATGCAATAATTTCAGGCAAGCTGCCATCATCCTGTTTGCAGTGATGCATCGAAGAAATAAGGATAACAGCTTTATTTTTCTTTGGTACTCTGGAAATAAACCTTTTATTACTTGTAAAGCTATATAATGTAGATCCCACCTGTCTTAGTTTGGATGGTAGAAATTCTTTAGATATTCCTCCTTTGTTTTTGTTCATTGTTTCAACGTAAGTAGGCTTATTTTGCAAAAGATAAACAGTGAGCTCTATTGGAGAGTACCAGTTATCGTCCGAAATATTTCGGTTACTTACAAATAGTGGTTTGGAGAGGCAAACAACAGCTTGCGTTGGAATAGCAAACAGTTTTTCTTCATATGTAATATTTTTTAGGGAGTCAGCACCCTTGCCACAATAAATATGTGTATTGTATATATTGTGGGTCTGGGCATCAACAAGGCATTGGACTTTCAGGCCATATTTTACGGGTTTCATAGGTAAATATAATTTAAATTTGCACCTACCCCTAAAGCCGACCAGCATTTCATCGACAGTTGCATTGGCTCCTAAAGCGTGACTTGATTGAGAGTTTTGGTTAATTTTTTTAAATATATGTATTATCGCTGCAGCCGGGTCAGTTTTTACTTCTAGGATTCTCTCTTCGTGAGTGTCGAACCTCAGGCAAGCTAATAAAACAGCAAATCTTTTTGCTGACGTTACCAATCGAAAAATTTCACGACCAGTCCCGTCTGTTGAAAAGATTGATTTAGTGGCCTTATTATTAGACTTGAAGGCAGCAGTTGATAGCAGAAGTCCAAGAAACCCATTCATTTCAATGGAATTTGTTTCTTGGGACTCTGTGCGAAGCTGACTGCGTGGTTTATTACGTAATCCCTGAATTTTTAAATTTGTGTATTGCACAACAATATCTAGGATATCTTGCGAGAATATTTGCCTCCATGCTTCCAGCGGTGCAATTTCTGGTACAACATTTTTATTCCCTGGCAACTTCGATATGCTATGCGCTGCTGTTCTCACGTTTCGGGTTGGTTCGGTGGCCGTTCCTTTGTATCTGGTCTTTCCATAAAAATATTTTTTTCTTGAAATACTTGTGTACTGTCGTTTCCACTTTCGGTAACCTGCATTCCATCTTCCTCGTCAGAATCATCACCAGAAAGCTGACTCTCTGTTTCGTGATCGCTTGTAATAGCACTTTCGATAGTAGTGTTGCTTTCGGCATCGCCATCTTGGTCTGAACCTTCTGTATCACATTCCTCAAACCATCTTAGCACACATTGCTCAAAGTTAGAGTCTGTAGGTTTAACTGTTTTTGTATTCTCAGGCATAGCTACTAAATTGAAAGTATTACACAAATTGCGCCGCGAAGTCCCCCGAACTCTAAGATCTTCGTTCCATGTACTTGCTTTGATAATAGACTGAAGTCGACTGAGCTCAGGATGGGTCTCCCCACCATAGGAAGGTATTAAGAAGTGCGCCTACCGCTTGATCGACAAATACGAAAGTTATCACAATATCATACTTTCTTAGATTCCCAGGGACTCCGCAACGCCTGTTAAGGGTTAATATGGCATTTAATAATTTCAAAAGTAGTGTATGTTGTTACTGAGTGGATAAAATTAATATAACAAAATATTGCGTTCTTTATTAATTCATCGGGATTCATATTTATGTTTTCCTCTTGTAGACATCTATAGTGTTCTATCAAAGTTGAATGAAATCTCTCAACTGGAGAGTTAGAATTATTATTTTTTACAGTAGTAGAATGTGAATGAATATGATGTAGTTTGCAAAAATCTTGGGGAACAAAGTTTTTAAATTTTGTTCTTCGATCTGTCGTGATTTTGTTGGTTAGGCCGTGGTGGGAAATGAATTCAAGTAGTTTTTATAGACTACTGGTATTCCTATTACACTATCTAATGGGTAAGCTTGACCGTAACGTGAAAATAAGTCTATGATGGTTAGATATGACTTGTTTGCCACACTAAATACATCTAAATGAATATGTTCAAAAGGTTTTGATGATGTGGGTTGTGATGTGGTGAATGTGCCTTAAAATACTAACACCAATTTTCCACAAAAATAGGTTCGTGTTACTACCATTGAGCCTCGTGGCAGGAACGGCATCAATAAAATGTCTTCATACAAAATCATTGGTTGGTTTATTATGAATAAAACTGGTACCTACATAAAGTGAACTACGTTACACTTACTAACACATAACTATAATAATTATTCGGGTTTTAAATTCTACATAACGAGTAACACTAACCTACGTCTACTATTTTTACTACTACATTAGGATATGACTGTATATCACTATATCTGCACAATCAGCTGGTCAACGGCTTATATTCTATAAAGATCAAGGTACTGCGATTTCAGTCAAGGTGAATTTCATGCCTGAACGCTGCGTTTGTATAAATTATGATTTGGTTTGTATATACTTGTTATCGAGCGCTGTTTACAATATGCTTGCAATAACTTTTAATTTAAAATATTAATCGTCTTATGACCTTCATGTTTCAATTTCTATAATCCCTGAAATCAATTATATAGGGATACAGAGTGTTGAATTACATTTTATTACTGGCGGGTTTCAATCGTATTTATTTTTTAGACAGGTTTCACAATTATTAATACATTTTTCAATATCGTCGCTCATTTTTGGCCAATAATATAACGAACTAAGTGATTTTTTCACTTCATTGATACATCTGTGTCCTGATTCATAAATATGATTGTATTAATTTTTTTTTGTTCTCCTGTGGTTTCTACGTCTTTTAAGACTTTAGGGCAATGAATAAATTTAAGTATTGAATTTTAGAACGTGTTTTAGGCAGCACTACGAATATTTTAATCAAATATTCGTTTTGGAAATATAAATCGTAGTTTTGTTTGGGGTCAATGTACTCTTTAATAAATTTGATTATATTTTGTTCAGTCTTAAATTTTGGTATTGTTACATATAATCTAAATTTTTCAAAAAATTTTTCGTGCTTAATTTGATTGTTCATTGTTTCTCCTAGCCTGGGGTAGATTTGATTTTTATACATATTGAAAGGTTTTTCGGTAATGCAAATATTTAGTATTGGGTTTTCCAAAGCTGCATGTATTGTATCTATAGTTTGGTTAGTTTCTTCTTTATTTGTTTGTTCTATAGGTGTTGTTACGTCAGAAATGATATTTATTTGTTAGCTCAAAAATTTTTAATTCGTCTGCTAGATCTATATCATCTAAATTCGGAAGAATATGATTAATTAATAATCGATATCATTTAAATTGTTTTAGTCATAATTTACAGCAACATACTCAGTTTCAAATGCTTTTAAATTCTGAACATTTCGCGAAAGAGCATCTGCTACTTGATTATTTTCTCCTTTTAGATACTTAATCTCATTTAAATTTTTTCAAGTATTAATTGACAAAGTAATAGTCTTTTAGTGGAAATAACCATTGTAATGGTTTGTGGTCAGTAAATATCGTAAAGCGTTTACCAAAGAGTTGAGATCGGAAGTATTCAAATGCCCATACTATGGCTAGCAATTCTTTCTCTATTGTAGCAAAAGTTAATTTCAGAAGAATTCAAGGTTCTAGAGGCATAACAAATCGGATGATTATTTTGAAACAAAACAGCACCTGTTGCATAGTTTGATGCATCTGTTGTTAGTTCACATGGTTTTTCTAAGTCTGGGTATGCTAAAATTGGTTCTGATATTAAAATATTTTTACAAGTATCGAAAGATTTAAGAAATTCGGTTGTATGTTTAATTTTCATATCTTTCTTTAAGAACATCGTTAATTTTGCAAATTTTTTCCATAAATTTTTGTTAATAACTGAGAAGACCTAGGAAAGATTTGAGGAAAGGTTTGCAGGTGTATAATATTTATATGAATACATAAATATCTTATGACTCCTATTAAGTTACTATTAGAAGCCCAGATCCAGTTGGACTAATTATTTGTCTATTTGGGTCTTCAACCGAAAATATTTGCTTCATATCTTTCTCTCAAAAATAAATTCACCGTTCCTCTTAATCCATTTTTTGGAAATATCCTCCACCTCACAACTACTCCTTGAGGAGAGTACGGATTGTAATTGTAATTTTCTCTTTACTAGTAATTATTATAAAAATTATTGCCATTCCATGAACATTGTAACATTCATTACTTAGTGTTCTGTTTTTATTGCTTCAGTTCAATAATTTCTAGATCGTTGTCATCAAATTTATCTCATCCGTTCGTATTGCCACTACTTTTCAAACATTCTAAATATCTGATTTATACATACCTGGTGCGGCAACCATACGCGTAAGTCCAATTCCTCATTTGTCAAACGAGATACGAAAAAAATCGTTAATATGAAAAATTAAAACTCACATAAAAGCTTATTTTGAAAATATTTTCAAACATTCCGGGTTACTAATATTGACAAAGCTAACCACACTTAATATTTTTTCAAATAGAACAACCTGTATATTTCCACATTTATTAAGTATTCTCGTTATTCAAATTAAATTTGTAGTTCTCTAAAACTCCTAAAATTTTATTTTCACAACTAAGTGAGACCTTACAACTCGAGAGCTATATAAAATCTGAGTACTACCATTTAGTCGTCTCATAACTATCCTGTTTCTATAATACAGGGTTTTGCAATATTATAGAGGCTAGTTTGAAAGATATAAGCTGTTCTATATTAATTTCGCACCAATTTCAGCACCCTGTAGCATTGTAGACATTTGATATAAAAAATATATTCACACCTAGAGATATTTTAATATGACCTTATATTTTCTGAACTTATTGATGTATCAAAAACTTCGTTATTACATACAGGGAGGGTAGAAACTCGGATTATTTTCTCGGATTTATTAAATGTAGTATTGTAATAATATCCTATGTTGTGGTATTTCATCATTTCCTAAGCATCCTTTATTTTCAGTCAAATAATAATTGGATAAAAAAAATAGATGAAATTTTATAGTGTTGATCGTAGAATTATTCAATATAAATAGATTTTTCTAAATAAACTAGAAAATAATATGAACACATATTAGGTATTATTGATTTACACCCAAACATTAAATTTACATTAGAAGTGGGAGAAAATAACTCAATCAATTTTCTTGATATAAAAATTCAAAAAGTTAATAATGTGATACTAGCTTATTCAATTTACCAACACACAGTGATGTGACTGTAGCATATAATTCCAACCATCCATCCCGTGTCACATAAATAACAGCATATAATTCAATTTGAACACGGGTTTGACATGCACAAAACGACTCTTTAAACACTAGTGTTGAAAATGCGATATGTCACATCTCGTTTATCTTTTGTTTCCAAAATGTCAAATTTAGTGTATCTTTTGTATGTTAAATTTCATGTTCCGTGATAATTTTGTTTTTCTGTGTCAATTGATTTGTCAATCAGCAGTCGGCCATCGCCCTTCATGTTATGAATCTAATTAAAGTATAATATATTTTTTTCCTTCCTATGAAAAAGTATAGTAAGCTCCTCGTATTAAAACGTCTTTAGTCACTCGTTTAACAAGGCATTCCTGACTAAAGTAACCTTTTTGACACTTGGAACTTAATATACAATCAAGTATTACTGCAATAGAAAGTCCAACAATCAATAAATTATGACTAATTAGTTTTGAATGAGATCAATATAATAATTAAGATATTAACAAAAAATTGAAATACAGTAAAGAGGATGGCGTGCTTGATATTGATATGATATTTTAACAGTTGCTATTTACAAAATTAGAGTTATGAAAATATAGTTAATTGCACTCCACTCCACGCTTTTATACTATATTTGATTTTCTTGATATCTCAATTTCTATATTCATATCATTAGTCATAATCGACTCGGATTTTCTATTGCAGTAACACATAGGCTCCTCTACTTAAAAAAATTTCGAACCTCAATATCAGTGACGTTATCAGAACGTTTTTTTTTGTTGATTACAAGAACTATTTTCTGACTTACAACAGCACTTCAAATTTCAGGTGATTGTAATGATTTTAGAAGAAACAGCTCGTTTTGACTAATGTAAATTGCAAAATAAGCAATATGCAATAACAATATTTTTCAAACTGACAATAAATACTTTTCAAATGTTGAGCCCAAACACTGTCAAGAAGTACCCGGTTGAATATCCAAATTTGAAATTACTTCTTGACTGACAAAAATAGTCTTTGTAAATTAGCTAATTTTCTTATCAATTGTTTGAATTACTACTAAACTTGTAAGAGTGAGGATCTAACCGTCCCAATTACTATAGATCAATAGAACCCGGAAACTGGAAGGCGAGCTGTAGTAGTAGCGAGAAGAGCTCTGACAGGGGGGCACAATAAACCTTAGATTTTAGTGTATTTTCATCCCGTTAAAATCTAATCTAATATGCATTCCTTTCCAAATAAAATCTCAGGATTTCCTTTATATTGAAAATCGCCTCCGTTTATATGAGAGCAACACATAAGAGCTTCTTTCGGGAAATTGTTTTCCTGTTATTTTCAATACAGCTAGCCACTTTCTCTACATTCGTACGAAATTCTCAATTTCACACTTTAAGAAGTTAATTTATTCATTAAAACAAATGATGTTGAGTTACGCAACTGATACTCACCTATGCAATGAAAGGTTAGGATTCAAATAATTCACTTTTTCACAAACACAGCACGTTTTACACAGTGTATTAGCACTAATATATCAATTAAACAGTATATAGCACTCAAAAGTATTTCAGTTCAACAAATTTATTAAAAATTCTTACTCAATAATTACTAAATAACAGCAGATATTTTACCGCAAAATAATACAAATCCAAAGCCATGTTTCCTAGCTTAAATTTTTTCATACATTTTTTGACAAAAATTATTTTGTTGTTGACAAAAATTTTTTGTGAAAAATATTTCCCATTCACCAAATTTAATGAGAACTAGACCCGGTTTCTTATTGATATTTAATAATATGATGTATAAATCAATCTTTGTGTAATGTAACATGTATTCAGATAATCAACGGTAATTGTAAAATTTGACAACACTGAGGTGTACAGTAAGTTGGCTTCGACAATATTCACACATGCTAGGTCCATCTTTCATTATTCGTCCAAGGGGTAACCCAATCGTATTAGAATGGATCACGCAGGAAGCAATGAACAATTAGAATAAGAAGAAAATATTCTTCAGTTTCAGCGATAATATGACATTCATGAAATCAATGAATATTGAAAAGACTCTAGTGAATATCTAGTTATTGTTTCTAATGATCTATTCAACATTTCAGTGACTCAAAAAAAGTCCTTTTTCCTCTACTGAAAGGAATACCGTTTGGAAACTTGAGAAATATCAAGATTCACTCCGCTGTGAACCGAATAATGAAAATTCCATTTACATTGTAAAAAATTTATGGAGCTCATTGTATTCAATTGAAATTAAAACTCATTTTCATTCAGAAAGTTTCATTTTCTAGATAAGACTTCATTTGAGATGACAACAGACATCAATGAAAAATAGCTTAATCAACAAGTATATTGATCACAAGTGTCTCTAAAAATTGTGACATCAATGTTGATTATATACAGACAATTGCTAAGGATAGTCGTTCAATAAATTAATTATTCTTGCCAATTATTTCATTCTAAATTAATGAATTAACTTGCAAGCCACAGTTTCAAATTTCATGCGAAGCCCGGCAATATATAAAAGGCAAAAAAAGAATTAATGATGCTGTATATTTCAGAATTATGCACAGAAATCTGAATAACCTCCCTTAATTGAGAATAATGACATAACTTTATTATTAGGGATTTCAGAATTCGGGCTGGCGGAGTTAATAGCGTATAGAGTGTTTCTTTTGCAGATATGTTTTTCCCTGGGATATTAAAACCTATATAGTGCCAATTTTTTTTCCTGCAAACAAAAAGCGAACATCTTGAATACATATAAAAAAAAAGTCTCGGTGAAATTCTGTGAAAGCACAACTTGAATCCAACCTACAACAATAATCTTTTCGTAATATCTAAAAAGTTGAAAATGAACCAAAAACATTATTTGTTTTGAGAAATATTCTATACGTAAATTAATGCAGATCCACATGTCTGGAACTAATTTTGGAAGTCAAAAATGCATGCAGTTCAAATGCGTTGATTCTGGAATCATTTTGGTAGAGGAAAACTCCACGTTTGGGGTGGAATGTATGGGTTAATCATTAACATTGAACTTGCTGTCAATGGCAGAGCTCCATTTTGTGGCTCGAGTATCTGATGCTGCCTCAAGAATATAACATACTTTTCATGGTTGAGCTGGGAATCAAGCTATAGCCAGTCACTGATTAATATATTTCGTCCCACAATCATCAATATCGTCATCAATAGTGGAAATTAAATTGCCGAAAATGTTAAAATGCTGTGTAATAAGTGGTGAACGTGATACAAAATAAGATGTTAAAGTGAATAGGTTGAAATCTAATGACGCATGATTTCACACTGCACATTATTAACACCAAATTGGTGAAAATTAAGAAATAATTAAACCAGTTAACAATCATTGACAAGTAAATAAACTGGCTTTCATTAATAGGCAATGTTGTCACTTGTATGCATTGGTAGAAAATACTGCTCACCGTAAGTTAGTTGCGAATAAGTATACCTGGCTGTTCGCAAACTAGTTCGAACTGAAGAGTGTGAATAGGTACGTATTTTGAATTCGATTCGCTCTGTACAGCGCATCCAACGTAGAATTTGAAATGTCATCAAAACCAATCAAAATAATATACACGACCCACCTTTTCCCCGCCTAGTAGCTGGCGAGGGCATTGATATAAAAAAGAGTGTTGAGTCTGATGTGTCAAAGTGAAAAGTCGAGAACGGTGAAGTTCTAGAAAGGTGTTTTTGGGTTGAAATGGTTTTTTTCCAATTCTCACTACGGAAACTAACGGTTTGTGTTAAAATAATAGAAAGGTCTATTAAAGATTCCAGAGTGATAACAACGCGAGAGCAGTGAATGTTTCAGTCAATTTGATTTTAATGGAAAGGTTCAATTTGGTTTGTGATAGCATTATGGATAAATTGGTTCCGGTTCACTTAACGACCTTCGGAACTTTATGTTAATTTTAATTTTGTTTGATAGCTTGTACCCTTACCGTGTTGTTGTTACTCCAAGAAGTGAGGTTACATTGCCAAAGGTTCGCTTTTCGCCGGAGAGCATAAGGTCATTAGTTAGTGAGGAATATTTGAAAGCTTGTCCTTTATTATTTTTTGAGGCGCCACTTGATTAGTAGGACATTCAAGAAATTTACTGATTAACCAAGAAACCAATAATGAAAACAATTAGCTATTGTAACTTTCAAATATGTTATTTATGTCGTTTTGCTTTTACGTTTGTGAATCAAATAAAACACTTTGTTGCCAATGAAACAGTTTAATTAAATGGATGGTACCTTGAACATATGTTGTAATAATATGTCTCAAACATATGAGGTGATCAACTCTATTTATGAAATGATAATCAGTTATCAATGATTAGTTAATTTGAAATGTATAACAATTTCTAATGTTATCAACTAACTGAGATCAAAATATACAATACACTAAATCTTTAGCAACCCGTAAATGGTATACCAGTTACCGCTTTACAACAGTAATAATTAACCATATACATACAAGTAGGTCAAAAGTATCTCTAATATAATAAGATTAAACTGAAATATAATTCCAGTGCGATATACAATAACAAAGTTGATATTTCAACTCTAAAGAATTGAAAGAATGTAATGTTAAAATTGTGAATTTGATAGACGTCTTAATAAAATGTGAAATTACTAAACAGTAGAAAATAAAAGTTAACGTGTGATTCAACGTTAAAAAATGAAGTTATAAAATGAATAATGTGCTCAAAGTTCAGATAAAAACAAATAAAACTTTAAATGTTACTTGCGGTTAGTGTCCAAACTATTAGACGTCAATTGGCTTGACAAGCAACATCTGACTTATGGAACAAGATTCAGCCATGCGGTTGATAATCGACGAAATTATTCGGCAGTCGTCACCAACAAACATAAGTCCAGCTTCGTCCTTTGAACTGGAAACGCCGTTAGAAGCTCTTGTCGCTCTATAACGTTAATCTTAATCCGATGTACGAAACATCTCAACAACCCTGAACGGAGAACTTTGGTCTGTCAGCTATCCCTACAAGAATATATACCATACAGGTATCATCCGAAATTGAAGCTCCTTGAAATCTGTTCTTGATCATCCTATCATTGATAACCATCACTCATAAAAACTATCAAACCATCAATTGGCAAAAAATATTGTAAAAACTGCTTGTAAAAACTATGCAGTATAGAAAAAAAACCCTAAAAAGAAATTGGGGGTTATAGCCGTGAAAATATATACAAGATGAAAGCTTACCTTGTTACCAAGGGTTTTTCACCACTATAGTTCCCAAAATATATGGATTAAACCATGTGCCACCGGCCATTTTATATACTCACGACTTGTCCTCATCGATACCCCGACTTAACCATTCGACAAGTATCAGACAAGGGCCTTCAACAACTTCCCTTTACTTTACAATTGACATCAGCAAACAGTGTTACCAATGGCAGTCAAATAAAATCCCCACATTAAATAATAAAATACTCATGGATTGGTTAAATCACATGAAGAATATTAATAAAAATATTACTCTAAACACCCATTTAATTATTTACATCCCGTTATTCCAGGATATGCTTAAATAATTTTAAAACCCATAGTTAATTCCGTTATGCAACCAACTATACAGAAATGTGTATAAAGTTGCATACTCAGTAGGTGGCTTAATTGAATTAACGTACCTCCGTGAGTTACTCACAATACAATACAAAAAAAGCATTGTATTTTTATAATGCTACAAGCTTACCTTAAATAAAGCCGATTAGAACAAAAATTTCGCTGGATCATCCAGTAATTACTTTAAAAATCACACATTAAGTTCGAAAAATGGTACTTTTTCAACACTAGTTAATGCTATTTTACGATAAATATTTTCACATTAAATTGAAAAGGTTATTATCTTGACCTGAATATAAGTCTGTTTCACAAAAAAAAACGGAAGAAAATACTTAAATTTTGCCAATTTGTAAAACTATTCTTGGGCGTAATTATTTTCACTTGATACTTATAGGTTATAAATTAGACACTGACTTCTTTTGCCTAGGCAGCCAGGGTCACATATAGGATACTTTTCTGTCATCATGTGAGTTTTAGCGGCGTTGGCGAATGGTGTTTATTTTCTTTCAGTTGAATTAATTTTGTGTTGTAATAGATATATGAATATATTCGTATTATAGAAGTATAAAAGTAATTGTATCTATACTTAATAATGAAAATTCGAATAATAAATATCGTTAGAATGAACTGTTTATCTTAGATTTGATTTATAGGTTACATTCAATAAAAGAGATCGATATAGTATGTGTGTATCGTGGGTTGCAGCTATAGTAATCCGCGCCTGCGCTCAAGTAACGTCGACATTCCGCGAAATTTTTAATTATTCAATAAATGATTCCTTTCCCTCTAACGACAATACGCGGAACGATGCCGACGTTATTTCCAAATGTACTTTCCTCAGTTTGAGGTCCATGACAAAAGTGTTATTATATTGATGAGTTTATTATTAAGATAGAATTGGTTGTTAGTAATCGCAAGTGAAAAAAAAATGATAGTATTATGATAATATTTTAACAGTAGTCAAAATGGAAGTCGAAAACATTTTCCAACTGAATTCGAGTATTAATTTGAACGATGAGGAATTGTTAAATAGGCTCTAGAATGTGAACTTGTTACTGCGGATTATAAGACGTGCCCGAATTGCGAAACGACGAACAGGCGCGCTCACTTCGCTCGCGATATCAATCTGCTTCAGTATTTCAAGCGGAAATCAAATCTTCATTCATTCAAATGATTATCCACATTATTATGTAATGACACGTGCTCAAATAGGTATACTATCAGGAATACATACACAATTTGCAAATGAAAAAATTGAGTGAACAGCTATCGACATATTGTGAAAAATGCGCACCGTTTCGACGTCTCGCAATTCTCGCGCGCGAATTGCGAAACGTCGAACCGATGCGCGCGCTTCGCTCACGATATCAATCTGCTCTAGTGTATCAAACTGAAATCCAATTCTCAATAATTCAATTGATTATCCACATTATTATGGAATAATACGTGCCCAAGTAGGTCTACTATAAGGAATACATACACAATTTGCAAATAAAAAAAATTAGTGAACAGCTATCGACATATTGTGAAAAATGCGCGCCGGTTCGACGTTTCGCAATTCTCGCGCGCGAAATGCGAAACGTCGAACCGGCGCGCACGCTTCGTACGCGATATCAATCTGTTTTAGTATCTCAAACGGAAATCCAATCTTCAGTAATTGAAATGATTATCCACATTATTATGAAATAATACGTGCTCAAATAGCTATACTATCAGGAATACATACACAATTTGCAAATAAAAAAAATGAGTGAAAAGCGATCGACATTGTGAAAAATGCGCGCCGGTTTGACGTTTCGCAATTGGCGCTCGCGAATTGCGAAACGTAAAACCGGCGCGCACGCTTCCCTCGCGATATCAATCTGCTTCAGTATTTCAAACGAAAATCCAATCTTCAATAATTCAAATGATTATCCACATTATTATGAAATAATAGGTGCTCAAATAGGTATACTATCAGGAATATTATACACAATTTGTAAATGGAAAAATTGAATGAACAGCAATCGACGGATTCTGGAAAATGCGCGCAAATGGGAAAATTCAACAGATTGTGCAATTCGCGAATAACCGATCGCGCATAACCGATTTCAGCTAATTGAAAGTTGACCGGTGTAGATTCCATGTAGGGTTACTTTAATTGTTCACATTTTGTGAGTGGGGACGGTCACATCTTGCAAATCGATGAATCCGTGTTGACCAAACGAAAATATGTTAGGGGGCACATGATTCCAGAGCAGTGGGTGCTTGGTATCTATGATGTCACGGATAAACGGGGCTATGTAATATTTGTTCCCAACCGAACAACCACTACTCTAGAATTAATAATTTCTCGTCACGTATTGCCGTGTACTGAAATATGGACTAACTGCTGGAGGGGATATAGTGGCCTCAAAAACCTGGAAGGTGCATCCCCTCAGATACATAAGGAGGTTAACCATTACAGAAACTTTGTGGATCCTGTAACGGGAGTGTGCACGAACCATATTGAAAGCAACTGGTCGTGCCTTAAATAATATTTGTCCTCAAGATTTTTATCGGAATATGTGGATCAGTTTATGTGGTGGCAAGTGTTTGGTCCCACTCCTAGTGTGCAATTCAATAATATTATCGAATAAATTTCGGCGCGTTATCCTCTGCAGTTTATAGTTGAGATTTAGTTAGGTTAGATTAGGCTAGTTTAAATATTCATAAGTAGGTTAGATTGAAGTAGGTTAGGTTGACCCAATTCACATTTTTTAAGATATCTCAGGTACAGAGCGCGGGCAGATTGGTGGTAAGTTTTAGCAGGTAGGCTATCGACTATGGCTGTTTAGAGTGACGTGTCCTTGGCCCATTAAGGGTTGAGGATGAAATTATAGTTGGTGGAATCCGGCAACTTGGGACTCCTTCCCAAGGTCTTTACAAGATTTCCCCCACAACAAAAAAAAGGTTAGGTTAGTAATGAAACTTCGGCGTATTATCCTTTCTAGTTTACTACATTGTTGAGTTTTATTTGGTCTATATACTTAAGTAAGGTGAGTAATTTTTTATCTATATATTCTAGATACATTTTGAACTTTCAGTAGGTTAGGGAGCAATATCGAATTGAATTATGAAAAGTACTGTATATTATACTAATTTGGCACTAAAAATTACATTAAAATTTTACTACAAATATTTGTGACTGTTGGTCGGATTATAATTGGTTCGAGGAGTGGAAGGAAACATAATCATGGTATATTCCCTTCTCCTTCTCGAAAAGGAGTCTTCTACAACCTGTAATGAATCTAATTAAAATGATAGTGTACGTCTTAGACATATTTGAAATAAATATTTGTATGTACTTAAGATGATCTTTAAGGCTTCTGATGGTCCAAAAAGTGTATACATATTTTATATGTACATCCTATTCTCTACAGATCATACTAGCACATTAACAACCATCTTTAAACTCGTATTTGTGATGTCATTATGAGCCATACAAGTTTGCTAGGGACGACAAATGTTCCAGAATAAATTATAGGTAATCTCAGATCTCTTGGTATACCAGAATTTAGTGAAAAAATTGCACAGGGCTAGCGCGAAGAAGGCACAAAACTAGCGGAAATTCATCACATTCACAATTGCACTCACTTTTAACGAGAAGAAAATGAAATCACGATCATATTACTTCGTTGTTTTTAAAAATTTAAAATATTAGGTTATGTGTTATGTTGATTCGCTTCTTCTTTTCTCGCCTTGTCTATCGCCCAAGTTAGCTAGGTTTTTCGATCGTTTGATGGAAACTATATTTTCTCATTTGTTCAAGTGAACATTAGTCAAATGTAAAATTATAGCAATATAAATATAAAATATGACTAACATTGAATAGAACAATCCACTAGAACTGTGTTCTCGCAATTATTTTAGAAATACTCCTTTAATTATCAACAATACGCTCGATATAAGAAGAATACTGATACTTATCGGGACATTTACCTTTAAATGTTAACTAAAAATACGAATATATACATAATTCATTATATTTACCCTAACCAAATAGAATATACGTAGTAAGTTAGTACCTGTGAAAAATACATAATACGTCCAAAGAAGTACATTTTCAATAGATACATTTTACATCATGAAGATAGTATAAAGTATTTCCAAGCAGACACGAGTCACGAAAATGAGAACTGGCAACACTCCTCCTAAAATTTGTGACCATCTGATATCTAGACATAATAGTCAATTTTTTTTGAAAAATGGCGGATTTTTAGTACTATTAATTGCGATTTCCTCTTTCAAAAGTGCATGATCCAAGAATTTTTTCTCTTAAAATGTTCTATAACAATAGGGCTTTCTAATAAAAAAAAATCGTTGCAAAATTCGGAAGGTCGCAAAGTGCACCGGACCCGATAAATTCTTCTGATTACCTCATAGAGAAACCGATTTTAAAGGATATTTACACCTACAGTAATTTACAACAAATAAGTTAAATTTGACTCATTTCAATTTGACAGTTGTCTTTCAAACCCTTTCAAAACGTGTCATTATCAAAGTTGATTTTACGTATATGTGCTCTGTGCCAGGAAGCAGTTCGACAGGAAGAATCAAACAAGGTTGTACGTGAGTACTGTAATTTATAACTATTATATATTGTTGCTACACATATTCTGTGTTTCGCTGCGCTCTACCACCTTCGGAACGATCCTAGTGAGTAGTAATATTAGGTGATTTTGTTTTTATTTCAACAAGAATCCATTGGTCACGTGGCCAAATTTTAGATTTCAACAAAAGTCTTTTCTGTACTAGATTCAAACTTATTTACGTTTAATGTTCTTACATTATACATGTTTCATTAGTTTTAATATTAATGAAGAACGGCCGTTCAATTTAGTTGTGCATATTTTTTGTTGAATTTTCTCAGTATTTTACAGGAGATCAAACCTTTCATTTTGATAGAATTTTGTAAATTCATAATCTCCTTTCTTAATTAAATTTTTTGTTAGTTGTTTCATCCGAGTTGTTTTTAACCAATCCTCGTTTTAATCCCAAAAATCATTAATTTAACGTACTAATCAAATACCAGCGCCATTGGTTAATACAGTTGCTAAATAAAGATCTTGAGTCTAACTTTTTTATTTGTTTTGAGCTCAACCTCAAACATTGGCATTGAAATATTGAATTAAATTATGATTAACGGATAAAGCAGAGCATACACGTTAAAGTAAAACAACCACAGCAAAAATGATGAACACTGGAATAACCATTTCACTGAAGGAAATTTTGGATAAAATTATCAAAAGTAAAAATGGACTAAAAGGTTTAATAGAGGCATCTGAATCTATGTTTTTGTTAGGTAAAACGACTGAATTGCAAAAAGAGACCCTAGAGCGTACGCAAGCAGTAAAAAATTTAAAACGTGAAAACAAACAAAACAGTGTTACTATTTTTGGAATCCAGAATACTAGAGAGAACTATAATATGCAATATATCTGTTCACAAATCAAATCATTACTGGAGGTAGAAGTAACGCCCCATGAAATAACGATTTTTACACATTAGGCAAAAATAATAACACTCCAATAAAAATTGATTTGGATTGTTCTTGGAAAAAGCGTGAATTATTGAAAAATTGTTATAAATTATGAGGCGAAAATATAAGTATCCTTTAAGATCTAGCATCCAAACAAAGATACGAATCTAGTATTCTAAGAAAGCATCTACCTTCAGGCAAACAAGACAAACACAAAAATTGTTTTATCTAAAAAAAAATTATTTGTAGACGATAAATTTTACTTTGTCGAGGATCTTCTAGCTATTGAGGATTTGGATAACCAAGAGCAACAAAAACCAGTTAGTACTCCTCCCACACATCCTTCAAACAAACAACGTTCTACTCTGGAACCAACTATTCTACCCACTTATAAGGATTTAACTAGCAGCACGTCTCAAAGTGCTGGTGCAACAAGATATATTTCTAGTTCACCTGATACGCTGGAAACTGTCAAAACAAGCCTAGTAATGGGAACCAGGTCCCTAAAACTAGGAATAATTCTCAGAAATAACTTAGCGACAGCTGATTATTTCACACTACAATGTAACCATGTTTATATTATATGTTATTTCTTTTATTTGTATTGCGTTCGATCACAAATTTTTAAAGGTGTTCACAGTTGCACATGTCAATGTACGTTCGTTACATCCCCACTTTGTAGATCTTCAGATCTATATCGATGATGTGGACAGTGAAATTATTGGAATCACAGATAACCCACAGATAGATAAGGCACTGATTGTGGCGCCATCTAAAGAGCCTGTCGACTAAACAATTGAGTGACGTTGAAAAGATTTCTGTAATTTTGTTTTGGTGGTATATTCAAATCTACTGTATTTTAATTATTTTATTTCAAAATAGCAATTTATAGTCCATCATTCGACGTTTCATTCAATTGAACCCCATTAACTCAATAATATTTAGATGTTGAGTTACGTTAAATGAAATATCAAATGATAGACCATAAATGGTTAAATTGGAAACAGTTCATTCATTTTGGTATGAAAATACAAAACAAATAATTTGTTTCACAAAGCACTTTTCTTTACAAACAGAATATATAATGTAAAAACAATGCAATAATTTAAAATAATTTGAGTAACATACATTCTAGATTGGAGTATCATTAGATTTTTGAATGCTGTTAAATCAAGATAAAAGTAGAAACTTATTTATGATAAGTTTATAATGATTTATTTATTTATTTTTATACTCCTATAAACACACAGAGCTGGACAAACTAGTGGAGTATAACTGCTAACTACCTAATTAAAGGAAGTGTTAGCAATGAGTAGTTAACTACAACTTTTGGCAACTTTCTATGAAAGAAAATATTTAAGTATGATTACTGTGACTGTGAGAACAAAAGTAATTGAAATATTTTTAAAGGAAACTTAGTTAACTACTGCCGAGCTCTGTAAATACGAGGCACCAAGTAATAACATATAAGAGTGCTAAACAGCACTTATTACTGTACAAAATTTAGAATAATATATCTAACATTTCATTTCCACTTGAAACCAATCCTTATTCCTCTACTGGAAGTATTAAATAGGTCTTCATGTCTCTTAAAAATCCCACGGTCTTGTGGAAATCCTTTCTCGTTTCTGGATGAGCTTCTACAATTAACAACAGATAGGTATTTAAGTGAACGCACAAAATAACAACAGTAAATAAGTAAACACACAAATGTGCTTGAAAATTTATATCAACACAAAAAAACAAAATGTGCTTACTATTGAAATGATAATCAAAAAATGTTTAAATGTTTATATTTTGGAGTTTTTGATTTTTTTATAATTAATAATTTTTTTGATTTCTTAATTATTTCTTGACTTAAAGGTTTCATTATTTCTTGTTTTTATTGGATTTATGGTTACCGCGAGACCAAATACTTAGGCGTATTGGCACAACAAAACTTGATACTTAGTGGAAAAATATTGCTTTTGCAATTTGTAAAGCATTCATTTGTACTTTGTAAATGCCTTCATTTGAATGTATTGGAATAAAGTTGGGCATTAATTAAAATTATCAATGTTCACTACTAACTGATCAATTAAAATAAATGAGAAAAATATAATAAACAAGATTGTCAATTTTACAATTTTTACCTGTTGTTTTATTAATAAGTCCATTAGTCAACTCTTCATTATCACCAACTGTTTCATTATCGATTTTGAATGATCGTAGTTGAAGATTTTGTAATTTCTTCATAACAAAGGTGAGTTTGAATATTCTCTTATTTTGAGTGCAATTCGTTTTCTGAAGTTTCCTGATCTTCTTAGCATGTTGAATATGTTTTAATGCCAGCTTCCTTAGTTAACGTTTCCGAAAAGTATCTCCTTGAGATGTGACTAATAGTGTCAGTGCTCCTAAATTTTGCCTCTTCTTGGAAGTGCTATTCATACTTCTTTCAACGTGAGACGCCTGTTTTCGCTTCTTATGAGCACAGCTTGTAAACATACAATTACCTCCTTGAAATGATGAAATATCAATTTTAGGAGCATATTTACATCAGACACCTCATGATTTATTGGTAAAATAACTGGTTAATTATTATACACAGGCGAAACACTTACCAAACTAGGATCACATTCTCTGGCCTAGAATAAATATTGATGAAATTAACTGTCTCGACCCTTACTCCGTAGAATCTACTCATATTAGTGTTTCAATTGAAACTCAATGTTTCTAGCTAATTTCACAATATGATGAAAAATGTTGAAAATTCTAAAAAATTGACAATTGTTTCGATAACTGAATATTATCGTCAGAATGACAGAAGTTACATTTCATTTGATGCCTACCTGATGTTTAGTAGTTATTTTTGGCTAGATCAAGAAGTGACCTACGTTGTGATTGACCTAATATATGTTAATAGAAAAAAGAAAAATATGTTATATTACAAATATTGGAGCTTAGATATTATTAGCCCTATGGTGATATCCTGGATATCATTTTACCAATTAAGATCAGTATAACTGTGCAATGATATAGAAAACCAGGAAAACTATATCTGCGGATTTTTACAATTATCATTTAAGAAGACAGTTTTAATAGTGGAGAACTCCCTAGATTTATCTGTTTATTGACGACTTCATATTGTGGGTTTCTTAAGTGTCTTCTAATTTCCTGCTCTTCAAGGAAACCCAGTTCTTGTATCTTATCACAAATATGTAGTACTTCTAGTTCTGTGTTATGAGTCAATGAATGGTTAGTAAATCTGCAGGAAATATTTTTAATAATATTTCAAAGATAATATCTTTAGCAACGAATACAAGAATTCCTTTTAAAACAGAAAGTTACGTAAGTACAAAATTTTTAAATATTAAAACAAAAATACCAACATTAAAGAAATCAGGTATATATAAACTCAAATGTCCAGAATGTAATGCTGTCTATTTGGGTCAGACCCTTAGAAATTTTGAAATCCGATACAGTGAACACTTAGATTAAAACAACCAGATTAATCCCATCACGCAAAACATCTACTTGACACCAATCATTCATTGACACCTAACACAGAACTAGAAGTACTACATATTTGTGATAAGAAAAAGGAACTGGATTTCCTTGAAGAGTTGGAAATTAGAAGACACTTAAGAAACCCAGAATATGAAGTCGTCAATGAACAGATGAATCTAGGGAGTTCTCCACTATTTAACTGTCTTCTTAAGTCATAATTGTAAAGATCAGCAGATATAGTTTTCCTGGTTTTCTATATCATTGCACAGTTATAATGATCATAATTGGAAAAATTATATCCAGGATATCACCGTAAGGCTAATATTATCTAAGCTCCAATATTTGTAATATCACATCTTCTTCTTTTTCCTATTAACATATATTATGTCAATCACAACGTAGGTCAATTCTTGGTCTAGCCAAAAATAAATACTAAACATCAGGTAGGCATCAAATGAAATGTAACCTCTGTCAATCTGACGATGATATTCAGTTATCGAAACAATTGTCAATTTTTTAGAATTTTCAACATTTTTCATTATATTATGGAATTAGCTAGAAACATTGAGTTCAATTTAAGACAATAATAGAATAAATATGATTAAAGTTAAAGGCTTTTAATAACTAGATATTCGAATATACGCAAATGCCATTTCCACCTTAAATTCTTTTCATTTAGAAATTTCAGAGACGAAACATGGGAAAAACTATTTAAACATTGCAATATAATATAGCAATTTATATTATATAGTTATTTAGTCTAATTACAACTATAAAATATGGTAACATTGGTATAAAATCAAGTTGATCACTTACGGTTGAACAAGAAGTAGCAATTTAGTAATTGAATATGTAAAATCGTGTCTGTATCATACTTTTCGAATTACGAGTATTTAATAAAGTTAACGTTTCAGAATGTTGATACTAGAATTTCATTATGAGTATTCCAGGAGACGTCACTGTTTAAATACTAACCACTCTTGTTCGCTTCCGAATAAAATTGTTTAACGCTACCTAACTAATGCAGTATAAACAATATATACTAAAGTACCTACTACTAATAAATACTACACTGTATTCAAGTACCTATGAAAAATAACTCAATATGTTCCTTGGCTTTGTAGGGGATTTTTTCATTGGAAACTTAATAAATATTATATTAGACAAATAAACAAATATTCCTTATTACTAAAATCGAAATGATCTTCACAAAAATACATTTTTGTTTGAGTAGGAAATGGAAATTCAATCATTTCTAATATTATTGACGAAAAATTTATATTACAGAAAATTTTATTTATAGCCGAAATATTAACTTTGTCATACCAAAAGTTTGCAATGCACTATTTTGATGAGAAGTACATTCAATGTTTTTATTTCGTTTCAATTTTTTTGCAGGTTGCGTACGTGAGAATATCGTATAAACTGCGACACCGTTTTGCTAGCGGATTTACAAGTGAAGAAAATTCCCATGGAAATCGACGTGAACTTCGTGGACGTCGCCTTCATAAAACAAATCTTTTGCTTGGTTCGATAGCCTTCATTTTTTGTATTAGTTGGCTGCCTTTGAATGTGTTCAATTTGGTGGCAGATTTGTCAGTGAACCAATCTTTCACATCACAGCCAATGATGGTAAGTTTGTATTATTGAATTATACGTACATTTTAGAAATTTTATGGTTCATCGCCAAACTACCTTCCCCAATCACGGAAATTTCCAAGTTTTACGTTAAGTCTTTGTAAGGTACAATCTGCAATAATATTTTATTACAAATAAAATCTTGAATAATTGATACAATTAAAATGTTTTTTTTTATAAAGAGCAGAAAGTCTGTAAATTAGTAATTTACGAAACTACTACAAATAATTCAAATCAAAAACTTACCAACTATATAAATGCAATTCAATTTTGGAGTTAAAAACACATATAAAAGATAACGACACATTTTGTAGTATATGTATTGTATATGTAATTATTTTTCATGTTGAGTAATCGCCAGACAATGTTCCCTGGCGCCCAGGGCGAGTTACAGTATTTTCCGAAACCTCTCCCTCCTCCCATGACACCAAATTAATTATTGCAAATATTTAGAAATATATTCAAATAAACATTTATCAACAAAATAAGATTAAAAACATAATATCTTTCGTTGAATAAAACAAATTAATTAAAATCCTTAAACATCTTCTAAATAGTATAAAAATTAAATAAACAACCACATTCATTAAATAAAATCACAGAAAATATGCCATTATTACTTAAGTACTTAAAAATAAGTTTTCCGGCTTTTTCCATTGACAGATTCGTCAATTAATTGGGAGTAATAAAATTGAGAACATAATATATTTTGTTAAATAGAACAAATTAATAAAAATCCGAAAATCTTCTAAATAGTATAAAAATAAAATAAACAACCACATTAATTAAATAAAAGCACAGAAACTATGCCATTAATACTTAAGTACTTAAAAACAAACTTTCCGGCTTTTTGCACTGGCACATTCGTCAATAAATTTCTAGTAATCCAGTTTTTTAGCAATTGACTGATCTATAGAAATCAGTGCCAAATTGCTTAATCTCTCTTGGCCCGTACATGATCTCATATATGTTTTTATTAATTTTAATTTGCTAAATGATCTTTCGCAAGTGCTATTAATTTGTACTCTAAGAGTATCTGAAACATGTCTTGGTGTGAAAAATTTGTAATATTTTTTAGTTATTGTTAGTATTGTTTTAGCAATCAATATTTCAGATAATAACTTGTCACAATTATTGTATTTGAAATATTTTGATGCAAAATCAGATGCAGCCTAAACAATGCTACGAAAGCGCCCCTTTTCTGTATGGCACCCGTGGCCACCGCTCCCTTCGCATCTCCCCTTAGTTGCGAGCCTGGTAATCGCTGTACTCAATCCAACTGTTATTAAAAGATAACGATATTTTAGAGTGGGTAGTGTCAGCAAGCGAAATGATTTCTTCTTCAATAGTTAAAAGTGGTAAAATATTATAGTTTGTTATAGTACAGTACATAATTGATTTGTTAAAACTGGAAAATACTAATGTTAGGAAATTGAAATTTGTAGCAGAACGATCACTACTATGTTATGCAACTGTATCTACAACACCGTCTTCATGTCGAGGCCCAACCCACCGTCTGCGTCACCGCTATTACTAGTAGGATGGCGCCACCCGAACCGACTCAATGCACACCGGTAGTGATGCAGCTTCAGATTAACAAATGAAATAGATATGTTTGTTTTGATATTTTCTTGCCCCAAACATTGAGTCACATTATAAGCTCACTTGCGGACACTTCGTCTGCTTTGCCATATTTACAAAGTGTCTTTAGTAGCAAGAAAAATGAAATTAGAAGTTTCATTGAAAATGTGTTAAAAAGTTATGCAAATGAAAAAAAGTCATACTAATTTATGCATTTGAGTCGCTATTTTTAAAATTAATAAATAATACTTGAATTTTATTTATTAAAGGCAAATTCTTATATAAATTTTAAACAAGTATTTGTTATATCCTTAGATACCTTTATGGTTATAACTAAGAGTGGCAACATTGCTCAAAATTTTAGTACCTGTTCAATGTGTCAATAGTAATCTATTTAGTAGTTTTGTCCTCGTTCAATTACCATATAAACAGAGATGCAAATATCGTCAGACTGTGATCGACAATCATTCCGATTGCGTCTTAGTATTGTACTAAATAATGTCAAATGTGGTTTGTTTATACGAGCGCCATTGCGACTAGAGAGTAAACATTTGGTTCTTTCGTTTTGATGATTTTTTCAAAACTTTAAGTGACAAAATAAACTTTTAAGATAATTAATTTAATGTTTTTGGATTATCATGGTTCGTCGGTACCAAGTATGACCGAAAAACTGTCGAAATTACCAAGGCCATGTAGCTACAATACCATCCCCACTTTATGTAATTCATTCATTATTTCACTACTGACGTTTAGAATTGTTGGCCGAAAAAATTAACGTGTTTATGAATGAATAGCCATCTATATGTTTGTTATTACTCGAAGGATGTAGCCTCGTTCAATACATAGTAGTATTGTCAAACAATGAATAAGAACCAACACGGATTACATGTTGATTGTTGTTGGTTGACCGCATTGTTTATTCTAGTTTTGCGTCATTTTCTAATATTTTGTTTATAACTAAATAAAATTATTAGGTACTACACTGGCGCCCTGACGTAGAGCACGAGTTGAGGATTCCTGGATGAAAGTGAGATTTTCGTGAATACTTCTAAATTTTTTTGTCTTGTAGAAGCGTCAGTCCGGCTTTTTTCCAGTTATAACAACAAAAATATGTTCAGTTTGATTTCATCAAACATTTCGCGTCGAAATAAACGTATTGCTGCCCTGGATACAAGTGAGATTTTCCTGAATACTTCTACATTTTTTTGTCTTGCAGAAGCCAGACTCTCACGTTTGCAGAGTGATTTTTCGAGCTGGGTTTTCGTCGGTCCTGCTTTCTCTAGTTATAAAAACAGGAATATTCGCTGTTGACTTTATCCAGTCTGCTCTCACCAAACATTCAGCGTCGAAGTAAACGTATTGCTGCAAGCCAAACAATTATGGCGATGCCTCCGTGGCAGTTCCAATAGCTTTTTCAAGCCGTAGCTGGCATGAGGACAGAAGCAGATACTCAGAAGAAAGGGAGTTTGAGCAAATGCACAGCCCGATTTGACGGAACACGCTGTCATGAGACAGTCGATAATTCCCTAAACACCGTAGCAGTCTATAACGAAATGTCCCTCTGGCAAGTCCTGCATAACAAATTTCCCTAGATATCTTCAAGTCCCCTCAAGGAATGTCGACACCTACTGACGAATTTATTTGTAAAAATTGAGAACTTGTTTCCAAACTTCCACAATGAAGACATTCCGAAGAAACACAGATTCATCTAATCTACGGTCTTATGTACATTAAACTTAGGGGAAAAATCCCAAGAGGAGAAATCACCTCTTTTACTGACTTGCTGACAAATGCTAGACAAGTTGGGCATCTAGAAATGGAACGCAAGGTTACGCCTACTTTACAACGCAAGGAAACAACCAATAGGCTACCGGTAAAAAAAAACAAATTAAAATGCACCTTTTGTAATTTTAAATGTCACAGCATACAAGAATGCCGTAAACGAGCAATGCCTTTCCACGGACAATACTAGAACCCTCGTGTTCACTCCATCCAGCCAATCAGAGTGCTCTCGAGATGTCAAAGCGTTCATTAACCAATAGCGTTGCGATACTCTAACAATTATACACCACAGATTAACATATGCAGAGACCCTTCACTGGGAATCGAGTTACAAATATGTGTATCAGGGGTAGTGCGTTCGTAGTAACACCAGGGGGACATACTTCACAATAACAAAATAAATACTTTGACGTAAAGTTAATTAGGAAATTTAATAAAAAGTGTTCGCATACTCTCAATATTAACTAATTGAGACAATAAACACAACTCTTCCGCCTGAATCACACACCACTAACTCCAACGTGTTGACTGTCGAGGACAGACAATAATTTGCGGAAGTTCCAATTATACCCTTATGCAGTTTCGAGTTAGAGACTACTTGGAGGAACCATAACTTCCTTTACCGAATAATTCGGTATGCGAATGTCAACAACGATGCCTTATTCCGAGATCTTTCTTCGTCAACCTAAAAATCGAGAATTCTATTAACATTCAAACACTTAATCGTATGATTTTTAAATATTATTTTCGTGGAATCAACTCATATTACTGTTTTAAATGAAATTTGCTGTTTCTAGGTAATTCCAATATATAGTGAAAAAATGTTAAAAATTTGACAATTGTTTCGATGTAAAATATCATCAAGAATAACGAAAGTTACAATTCATTTGATGCCCAGTTGATGTTTAGTAATTATTTTTGGCTAGACCAAGAAGTGTGATTGACTTAATATATGTTAATAGAATAAAGAAGAAGATGTGATATTACAAATATTGAAGCTTAGATATTATTAGCCCTATGGTGATATCCTGGTTATCTTTTTCTCAAATTAGATCAGTATAACTGTGCAATGATATAGAGAACCAGGAAAACTATATCTGCTGATTTATACAATTATCAGTTAAGACAGTTTAAAAGTGGAGAACTCCCCAGATTTATCTGTTCATTGACAACTTGATATTGTGGGTTTCTTAAGTGTCTTCTAATTTCTAATTTTTCAATGGAATATAGTTTTTGTTCATATCACAAACATGCAGTACTTCTAGTTCCGTGTCAAGTATCAATGAATGTTTGGTGTCAAGTAGATATGTAGGTGGTTTTATAGGCCGTGATCGACAATTAGAACTATTTTTTCACCATATTAATAATTTACACCCAAAAATTAAATTCACATTAGAGTTGAAGAAAATAACTCAATAAATTTTCTTCATCTAAAAATTCGAAGAGTTAATAATGTACTTGATTATTCACTTTACAGAAAACCACACACACTGATGTAACTATGCTATATAATTCTAATCATCCCATCTTCTTCTCCTTTCTCAGCCTTTCTTCATCCACTCCTGGACATAGGCCTTCCCTTAACCCTTCCATCCGTCCCTGTCTTGAGCTTTATGCCACCAGTCTCTATCGGCGAAATCCCTAATATCATCCACCCATCGCAGTGGGAGTCTACCTTTGCTTCGCTTGGTCTCTCGAGGTTGCCATTAGATAAGAAGAATTTTCGCGTCAGTCTGATAGTAAGGATGTTTGTAAAGAGTTTATAGAGATGGAACGAGAGGATAATAGGTCTGTAATTTTCGACATTGGTTGTATCTCCCGTCTTGAGAAGTAGGATCACTTCTGTATCCAGCCAGTTTTCTGGCACTCTACTTCCATGCTTGCATTTGTTCAAAAGTGTGATAATAGATTTCTTCAATTTGCTACCTCTCAACTTGAGCATTTCGGTTGTTATGTGGTCTACGCCCGGGCATTTTCCGTTCTTCATCTGTTTGAGAGCACTTCGTAGTTCTTCTGTTGTTATAACAGGTAGATCTTCTGAGCCCGAATTAGTCAGAGGGTGTCTCACATCTTTATTTGCCAATGATGACGAGTAAACAGATTTATAGAATTTTTCTATTATTTCCTGATTCTCTGTGACTATAGTACCGTTCTCATTTTCCATCTTATTGATTTCTGTTCTTCCGTGGGAGAGTTGTGTCCTAAGTACTCCCAAATTTCTGTTAGTTTCTATAGTTTCCTTTATTAGTTTTGTGTTATGTGGCCTTATATCTTTTCTAACCAAACCTAATCATCCCATGTCAATATAAATTAGCAGCATATAATTCAATGTTTCATAGGGCTTTTCCAGTTTTTATGAACCAAAAATGTAATGTTTAATACAAGTAAACAAATAGTAACATCCAACGGTTATCGATTACCTATAATAGTGGCATTACAACTAATATTTCCTGAGCACACTAATGAAATGAAAAAACCTTCATATATGCAGGTAATATTTCTGATATTATTTTAACGATAATATCTTTAGCAACAAATATAACAATTTCATTTAAACCAGAAAGTAATGTGAGTAGAAAATTGTTAAATGTAAAAACAAAAATATCCCCATTAAAGAAGTCTGGTACATATATACTTAAATTTCCATTTCTATTTGTGTCAAACCCTTGAAAATTTTGGAATTAGATACAGTGAATACTCACCAGCATACATATTAAAACAACCAGATTAATACCACTACGCAAAACGTCTACTTGATACCAAACATTCACCGACACCTGACACAGAACTAGAAGTACTACATGTTTGTGGAAAGAAACAAGAACTGGATTCCCTTGAAGAATTAGAAATTGGAAGGCACTTAAGAAACCCACAATATCAATTGATCAAACAACAGATAAATCTAAGGAGTTCTCCACTTTTAAACTGTCTTCTTAAGTGATAATTGTAAAGATCAGCAGATATAGTTTTCCTTATTTTTTATATCATTGCACATTTATACTGATTTTAATTGGAAGAAAAAATCCAGGATATCCCCATAGGGTTAATAATATCTAAGCTTTAATATTAGTAATATCATATTTTTCCTATTAAGATATATTAAGTCAATCACAAGTTAGGTCACTTCTTGGTCTAGCCAAAAATAACTACTAAACATCAGGTAGGCATCAAATGAAATGTAACTTCTGTCATTCTGACGATGATATTGATTTATCAAAACAATTGTCTATTTTTTAGAGGTTTCAATAACTTTTATCATATTCTGGAATTGACTAGGATATCCCCAGATGGCTAATAATATCTATCTTTAATATTTGTGATATCATATCTTCTTGTTTCCATTCATATATATTAGGTAAATCACAAGGTAACTCACTTCTTGGTCTAGCCAAAAATAATTATTAAACATCAGGTAGGCATCAAATGAAATGTAACTTCTATTATACTGAAGATGATATATAACATCGAAACAATTGTCAAATTTCTTAGAATTTATAACATTTTTTTCAATATATTCTGGAATTGTCTAGAAACAGTAAACTTTATTTAAAACAGTAATATTGTTGTTTTCAGTTGGCACCTGAAGTTAATGAGATTTGTTTTTGAATCATTTAGTTAGTATTATCAGTATTTCATCTTTATATTGTAAGATAAGATTTTTCACCTCCATGTCACATAATACTTCTCTTAGCTGTTAAATACATGTATTCATTGTGAAAATAGATATTTTACCCAAAATGTGTTTTTCATAGACTAATCGCATTTACCTTTTGTGAATGGATCGAGACCGGTTCGCTTAACCCAGCGCCTCGGCACAGTCAAGTGCAAATCGGTGGCATGTACAAGATTATTGGCTGCTGTGAGCGGAGGCTCGCTTTTGATATCGCCCGATAGAGTAGGCATGTTTTTGAGTTGTGTCTCTGTTAGCCACGCCTTTGTTTAGTCAAATCGAGCTACATGTTGTCAAATTAATTTTGGTAGTTGACGATGCGCGAGAAAGCCATACAAGTAGACAACGTTGTAAACGCAGTTACCGGGAAGAGCAGGAGAGTACATTCCGCATAAATAAAATTTGAAAAACCCTTCCGGTAAATCGCCTTTAGAGATGGTCTAATAAGTATACTAATAATATAAATATTTCGCAAATATTTACTATGAAATTAGAACATCCCTTCACACTTTTTACAGAGTTGGGACTGGCAAAATAAATAAATCTTGGTTCTGGGTGCCTCCAATTATTGTTTATTTAGGACCATGTACAGATGTGCTACAAATATTGTATTACTCTAGTGGAATTCGTCTCTAATATATATAATTTTATAACACCTATTCACATTTTTACATTTGTTGCGTTTATTGTATTCAGTCATACTACCTACAAACAAACACTATAATGAAAAATATGTGTTAGATGTACAGATATCATCAACAGGAAAGTAATGATGTTCATCTACAAATGATTCTTCAAAATCACATTCTATATCAACTTCATCATCCTCGCTATCTCCGTCTTCGGCCAAATTAATATTAATATCATCTACAACAGTTTCTAAAAGTGGTTTATTGTTAATAATTTCATGTCCAATATTTTTAACATGGTCACATCTAACTTCCCAATCATCTGCAGAAAATGTGTCAAAAAATTCATCACAGAATTCTTTACCCTTTGTAAAATTGAAGGTAACATTTCGTTTGGCCACACGTTCTTTAAGTGTCGCCCAAACACTTCCGATCGGAATTACGTCCGGATGATAAGGAGATAGCCTTAAAACTTGCAATCCATGTCGAATAAACGATTCATCAATTTTTTATAAGTTTTATATTGCAGTTCGTACATTTTTGCAGCGTTATAAAGATCCGGTTTTAATATTTGTACACTGTAGAATATGTCTCTTTCAGAAAGCCAATTTTTTAATTGTTGTTTAGCCCAAGCAGTCGTAGGTAATTTTTAATTCAGAACATTGTGATTTGGGGCGTTATCAATTACCACAACAACGTTTTTTGGTTGGTTTGGAATAAGTTTTTCTTGTACCCACTTTTCATAATTTTCGTACGCCATTTCATTCAGAGATTAGCGACTTCCTGCGAAGCTATAACTAACTGCTAAGGTTTGGTGTATGTTTCTTAACGTGGGCACTTTTTTCACGGATATGTGATAATTTATTATGCACCTTCTAAACCGAGTTTTGTCGAATTGATCCATACGGATGCTGGACGTTCTTCTTTGTTTAGTAGGCACATAGAAGTCAGTATTACTTCTCGCCAAAGCTTCTTTCTGAATACGGGAAAGCGTTCTTTGGCGTAGCAGCAGAAACGTAATAGAGATAGGTATGAAATGAGTATAATAATTATCAGCTAAAAACCGATTAATTTAAATAAGTATCTTAGACAAAATAAACATGTGACTTTTTATATACTCCTGTAGACATAAACAGAATAGTAATTTATGCAACAAGTGCATAAAGTGGTGCTTCTTTTCACGAATGGAAAAATTGACGCATGAGCCGCAGGCATGCAAAAACCATAAAATGTCTCATTTTGGTTGCTCTAAATGGACTAAAATTGGCATCGATTTGTTTGTAATGATGACATAACGGTGCATAAAATTGACACATGAGTACATAGAGTACTTTGTCCCACCATAATGTCACTTTCTTAAATCGTTTAACAAATAAATATTTGATGTACGAAAATCGATTTATAAAATTTACTATCGAGTGTAAATTTTTTAAATAATTACTTTGGCTTAAAAGTTTTATTGCAATAATTAAAACTTACCTTTGTTATTGGAATTGTCGACTTGCCATTGTTTGCCTCTTCGATCATGAAATTTGAAACGTTCATTATTATTTCACGACACTGCTCACTCAACTTTTTATGAACAACTCCACTTTCTGGAGTCGCCATAACAAGTTAGTATTGCACATCCCCGGTAATCACACTTTTATCTAAATTGTACTGTCGAAACGAATCTCACGAATTCTGCCATCGAAGTGAGCTCTTGCAATCCGCAAACGTCTTTGATACGGCGCATCGGAAGATGCCAATCTTACGACTGTCAAAATCAATTTGCCAACATGTACACTATTAGTTAAAATTCAATGCAACCCTGTTTCCTTTTTACTTTATCACGACCCAGTCTACAGCCAGATTATTGTTATTACTAAATATTCTGTTGGAGGAAAATATTATACCTCACGAAGAACTTGTTCGATTTGCGGTTGCTTCTATTCTGCTGTTCGATCATGTTCTTGATGATGTGATGTTTTCATTAAAATGGGAATTTAAGGAATAAACAAAAAGTTTAAATACAATATAAAGATCCTCGTACATGTTATTTTACCATAGTGCGGTAGGGAGAAGAAGTGATATAAAGTATGAGATTACGCAACAATACTTCTTAATTTATATTTTTGCATGAATCCTTCATTACAGTTCCATTTCTTTTGTTTCAGATTTGCTACGCAGTGTGCCATATGATGGGTATGTCATCAGCATGTTCGAATCCAATCCTTTATGGTTGTCTTAATGAAAATTTTTGGAAGGAATTCAAAGACATTCTGTGTATAGAAACGAGCGTGGAAACAACAGGCCAATCCAAGAGAGTTTCCTTCAAAAAAAACTCCCACAATTCTCAAAGTAAAGCGAAACCCGATTTAGTGACCGGAGCTATCGACTATCAACTTTGCAATACCGTAAGCACAGATGTGACGGTGTTGACGAAGTCCTCATAACCTTTAAAGAACTTCAATTATTGTAATAGTGAAAATGATGTGGTGGACGATTTCAATACAGTCGATTCTGTATGAATATATGTATTGTGCAAAAAGTGAAATAATGAATTTTGTAAAAATTATTATCCTGTTTTACTGCTCACAAAATAGTAGTTATCATTGTACCGAAAGTATATGTAACAAATAAATGGAAATAACAATTTAAATACCACATATTTCCGGAAATAAAGAAGAACTTTATTTTCAGTCACATATTTAAATTGTAATAGTAATGTTTTGTGAAATATCAAATATTTCTCGATAAACGGAGGTTTCCGTGGCCAGTT
Organism: Galeruca laticollis; assembly: GCA_963921935.1. NCBI lineage: Eukaryota > Metazoa > Arthropoda > Insecta > Coleoptera > Chrysomelidae > Galeruca > Galeruca laticollis. The sequence goes on from OY998176.1 coordinate 108,321,677, forward strand.
TCAGTTTGAGAGTGAAACTTCCTGATGGACAGGTTTGCCTGCTTCTTGATCTCCCTGTGTGTATTGTAAGGTATACAGACTGATACATTGGACAATATTACGGAGAGGTTTGAGTTCAGTTGCTGGAGCTTTGTTCACTGGTGGTCAGAATTTTATTGTCTACGTATAGAGTCATACATTTTTTATTCGACAATAACTGTCCATAACGTCAACCAAAAAGTAGAGTCTTCAACTCAATATGATGCGGACTCAATACGGATTTTCCTCTTCTCACCAATTTCTTCATATTGTGGGACAAACATCTTATCAACCATTGATAGAAAAATCATCCTAACATTCTTTAGTTCCAATCTTTGAAGAACTGCATTCCTATTCATCATTTATTTGATAAAAATTTCCAGCGGAAGCCATTCCGACTGTTACTTTTGGAAGATACATTTTCTTAGATTATCCATAATAATAACGAATTTTCCAGTCATGAACACAGTCCAAAGTGAAAGCGAATGAACAAAATTGTGACGTGATAGTTCTTTACGCATTCCATGTACAACGAAACGAATATTCGACAATGATTATGCGAATTTCATAACTTAGTTCAAATAACTTTAACGCATATATCAAAAGACATCAACGCTAATTGAGGCACCACAAAATTCTATGGATAGATTACAAAAAATAGTTTTTTCCAATGCGTAATTTTAGTAGTTTATTCAAACAGGTATATCGGTATAAATTTTCTTGATGTATTCCTTTTCATTTATATATTGTACGTTCAATGCCACAAATAAGTTAATGTTTTTTATTTGGTTAAGATGGGATTTATTTTTGAAATTTGTTGCCGTTGATCTAGCTGTAGCTTTTGCTGTTTCAGTGTGTAGAAATGAAGAATGTACTACTTAGATTAGTGCCGTGCGCAAAATGTTTTTTTAACCTTCAGCGGCTACGGTTAAAAAAATTTCTTTAACCGCTACAGCGTGGTCTCACAGACGCTCCTAATTTCCATCAATCACAAACGCGCAATTTTGAATAACAAATGTTTTCTCGATGAGAGAAACGAATTTTTGATGCCACCAGCACTCATGCTTCTTGTTAAAATAGTAGTAAGCAATGTGATTTTTCTATTTTTTCCGGAAAAATTAGATGCCCTTATGATATTACTTACGAATAATACTTAGAATTTAGTTCAAATAGAACTTAAGACTATAGAAACCCTTATCGTGCTATCATCCAACATTTGTAGAAATATTGCTATTGGCCAACGGCGAGTCCTTCAGCTGGCACTATAACAGGCGCACTTTTTGTCCAAAGTACCTTGGTTTTGTTGTTATATGAAATGATAGCAGGTTTTGTACCTTTAGTAGGATTTGACTTAGTGTGATGCGTAGAGGACATAACTAATACGGCGACAAAAGCATTATATCTTTCCGAAATACATATAGTGAAGAACCTTATTTTCTTGATTTATGCGGAAGAAACTGTGGTAGTATATTTATTATTTTTAACGTTCCTACGTTGTTTGGACCTCTTTTTTTAAGTTCTTCGGCAATCTTCATAGAGCTAAATCAATTGTCTCCCGTTACATTGCGATGCGATTTTTCTAAACATTTGTATAAACGAATAAACTATTTTGTGGGCATACCACATCGATTAGACATTGGACCTTGATGCAGTATCTTGACGGATTGTTCGGCAAATACATTCTAAATTTGCATTTACCTCGAAATTGTATAAGCATCTCATCAACAGTCACATTGGCATCCAGGCTATAATATCTTTGGAAGTTGTCTATTCGTCTACCACTGATATGGCTGCAGGTGGATTGGTAAGTTTCCTTTCATTTCTTGTTTCTGCTTCATCAGATATTGGACAGATAAGCAAAAACTCAAAACTAGTTTTGGCATTTTGGAACGAAATACGTCCCTGACTGTTCCATCAGTGGCAAACAAACAATCCAGACTTTCATTTCCAAATTCGAAAAGTGCAGTGTAAATAAGTAGACCCAAAAACGCTCTCATTTCAACTTGATCTAATGACCTAAGTGCTGGATGTGATGTCCCAATATTTATATTTACTTCGGTAATTTTTTTATTTGTATCAAAAATAATTTCATTGATAATTTTATCCGAAAATAATAGACTTCATACTTCTCCACGATCTGGACATTTCCATGACGCTTTGCAACAGCCTTGATTCCTGGAAGTGTATTAATAATATATAGACAGATATTTATTAACTACATTTCAATAAAATGCTAGAAGCACGTCAAAAAGAAAATACATACAAAAGGAATACACAAAATATATCTTAAGATAAGAACAAAGTGAAATGTCACAGCAGAGATACGGTGTTGAGATTGCCTCGACAATGCATAATGTAATCATCAACAGAGTAGAAACAATATTTAAAGAAAAACTTTTTTAAAAATTTTGAAAAGCATTGGAGCCCAAGGTTTTTACATTTGATGGCAAAATGTTAAAAAGCCTAAAGTTTGGTAAATTTGATTGCGTCTTATTTAGCCGAAAGCAGCTGCATCTGATAAGATGAGCATTACGAATGTTGTAGTCGTAACAGAATTTCTAGACAACATTGACTGTTTCCCATGAATTCCAGTTAGAGTATGAAATAAGAACAAAAACGGTAATGGCATAATTTTATATTTTATGAAAAACCGTTGACACTGATCCCTGAAACCAAGATCAGCAAGCACACTTATCGCCTTTTTTGCATTCTAAATACTGTTAAAGCATCGGAGAAATTACCCCAGAGGGGGAAAGAAAGAGAAATACGTAGTTTTTAGTGTACTTGAATTAGTAATATTATTCAACTGTCGTAAAATGAATGAGGAACTTGAAAGTTTTTTGACTAAATGCTCAATATGTGCCTGCCAACTTCGCCTGTGGTCTAGGCCTAATCCAAGTAATTTTACATTTTTTGTTTTTTGGTGAAATGACATTTATAATTATTTAATTTTAGTTTGTTCGATGAAACCATTCATTTGCCCTGTTACTGACGCATTCTAGAGAGGCGGCTAAATTCGTATTATCTTTCTCCGAAATAATAAATGTTGAATCGTCTGCAAATAGAACCGACATATAGGGTAACATAAAACGGCTCAGATCATTAATATAAATGATAAACAAGAGGGGGCCTAAAACCGACCCCTGAGGGATTCCATGACTTACCTCCAGAAAATTTGATGTTACACCATTCACTGTAACACATTGTTTTCTCTTTGACAGGTAAGAACCAATAAGCTTCAACGGAATTCCCCTAACTCCATAATAATTTAATTTTTCTAAAAGAATGTCGTGAGAAACGCAGTCAAATGCCTATGAAAGATCGCGCAGCTTTATGGCCGTACGGTTACCATGTTCAAATCCTTCCACTACGCCACTCACAACATTAAGAACTGCATGGGTGGTGGAGCGGGAATTTCTAAAGCCAAATTGGGAGCTACAGAAGAATTCGTTTGATGCAAAATAGTCATACAGCTGTTTTTTTATTAATTTTTCAATGAATTTACTGAATATTGAAATAATACTGATAGTGCGATAATTATCGATTACGGAAGCATTGCCTTTCTCAAAAAGAGGAAGCACTTTGGATAGTTTAAAGATATGGGGATAAATACCGGTGTTAAAATTAAGATTTATGAGTTCCGTAAATGGTTTTGCAGCAATAGAATTGGTCTCCTTCAAGATGCGGCTATTGAGCTCATGAATATCAAGACAATCAGAATTTCTCAATGAATTAATGGCTGATGAGACCTCAAAGTGAGTGACTGGGTGTAAATAGAATGAACCGCAAGGAGCAGGAAATTTTTTAAAACATAAGAGCTCGGTATTATAAATGTCAGGAAGAGATTGAATGATATTGAAAGCAATTTCACAAAAGAAGGTATTTATCTCATTTGGTGACAAATCAGGAGTTATTAAGGAGTATTTCGATTTCCCGTCTTTCATAATTAATAACATTCCAACAAGCCTTTGCTCTATTTTCAGACGACATGATAAAATTATCATAATCTAATTTATTAGCGGATTTTAGCCTGTTATTATACACTACCCTCAGAGACCTATACTTTTTTAGATCTTCTGGCTGTTTTCTTGCATCGGCTATAAACTTCAAAGATGAAAGTTGATTTCTTAGGTACCTTAAATCATGTGTAAACCAAGACACTGGAGAATGTTCAGTGCCTTACTTAGCTTTTCTTTGAGGCAAACTCCGAACTCAAATTATGAAAAGTGTTAACAAGGAAAGATGCCAAAACGTCTACATCTGATAGTCCCGATATAAAAGGACTCCAGTCAATAGTTGCTAGATGATGTTTTAATATATTTAGTCCTTTATTTGTAATACAACGTCTCATAACAGATTGCGACGCATTAGTTGGACTCATATTATTGTCTATGGCAATATATTGAGCCCGATGGTCAGGAAAGGAAGGCTCGAAAACACCGACCAAAAATTGTTGTTCCGCGATATTGGTAATTATATTGTCAAAACAGTTGGACGAGGTAGCGGTAATCCTTATATCCTCTAAAATGGTGATCGCCATGCCGTACGACTGCAGCAAACATTTTAACTTATTCAAAACACCAGTTCCAACCTTAAAATTCAAATTAAAGTCCCCTAAAATTACCAGCCTTTTATATTTGTTCAATAAGTTCTGCAATACATGTTCAAAATTTGCGAGAAACAGATCAATGCTGCCGGATCTGTATAGTGCTATAACTGAGATTTCTATTGATGGCAAGTAAATGGCCGTAAATTCTGAATTATGTTCGCTGTTAAAGTCGTCCAAAATATGTTGCCGTGTTCGCAGGTTGGTAGGTGGCTCTTTTTTTGACCTAAAATCACAACATGAAAATAGCAAGCCATATAAGAACAAAAAAGCAATTCACCATTCACACACATTTTTTCTTGATAAAATCCTTCTTTTTCTACAATGACTTATTTGCCCTTATCGAGGCGCTTTCTTCACTTAGAGTGTCGTGTCCACTTTCCAAGTAATCAGCGTCTTCTAAGTCGCCTTCGATATCCAAATCAAGTTTATGGAAATCTGCTGGCTCATTCAAAATATTTTCTGCGCCTCCTTGAAATTTTGGTTAATCTGGATGCATTCTTGAATGTCCCGGAACACCAGCCATGAAAAAGTATTATTAATTTTTGAGAAATATCGAATCATAAAATTATAATCAGAAATAAGAACACCTACCTAATCTCTATGCTGTGGTCTACCAGACCACTGTCTATCTTTGGGATATTATAGAATATCACAGCTCGCGCCGCTGAGAGGGCGTGAGACGGTCGTCTACTGAAATGTACATTGAGCATCACCTCAACACACAAGCGTTTTCAAAATGATGAAAATAGATTCTCACGAGGTGCCTGGCAGACCACTGTGTAGCCGTTAAAGGTTAATTAGAAGACTTAATAGCTTCTCCTTTCGGTTCCATATGAGGTCCCCCTAATAATGGTAATTACATTGACGAGCTTGTCTCGGTTTTCGGCTAATTTGAAAATATTGTCGACACTATCTCCAATCGCGTATGTTCTTCAGCCATGATATCTGTTTCCTTCCAATTCCTCTGCGGCCCTCGATTTTACATGCCATAGGTACGATAACTTTCCTCTCTTAACAGTTTCATATAATTCTCGAATGGCATTCGCTCTCCCTAATACTGTTTCCTTGATCTGCATAGCTGTCCATGGTATTCTGAGTATTCTTCTATGCACCACATCTCGGATGTTTTCAGGCGATTGACCGTAGTAGTCCAGTTCTAGCTCCATCTAACAGCACAGGCCAATGATCCATCCTTGACGCAATTTTAGGTTTAAATTGTAATTACAGAAGAATGATCTTATTCTCATAAAAGTTGGCGAGCTGTTTCAATTCTGTACTTGATCTCTTTATATGGGTCAAGTTCTTCAGTGATATATCATCCAAGATTGTTGCAATCACTCTTTGATTCCAACAATAAAGTAGGGTCGACCTTTCAATTGTCGAAACTCAGTTGACTATAACTTATTGGTGCCGGTTAAAATTATTCTTGGTTTTTAAAATTTAGCAAATAAAATAAACCCAACTGATTTTAATAACAAATATACTTAACTAAAAACTTCCTAAATTACATTCACAATAACTGATACTTTACAATAGGTTTATGCTAAAACACATTCATCCACAGGCCTGTCATTCACCCTCAATTAAAAACTACAACAATTAAATTATTTTACATTCACCAGAAATATACTACAGAGAGATCGAAATGGGGTAAAACTATGGAGTCCTGTCTGTTGGCGTTGAGACAAGTAACAAAATTATAAATCCACTTATCTTTTAAAATTGTTAGCACCTCTGTAACAATTTTTCAAACATCAAATAAACCATTCTCCAATTTTTTCTGGTGCGCTGGTCAAAGGCTCCCTTTTTTCTTAGTTATTTATCAATATACCTATTGCTTCTTTTTCAACCTCATTTATCACTGAATTTCCATTATTCCTTCTAATAACTTTATCGGTAACTGCCATTACAATACCACTCTTTTCTTAAAAATTGTTCAATAACATGATTTTTTGAGTATTTCAAATAGCGACAATAAATGTCATCATTTTTAGACTACTTATTTCTAACATAAAATACTGAAAGTTTCTCATTCATAATTTGACAGATGTCAAAATCAATATTCAAGTGAGGTTAGATTTTTGACTTCTCCAACAAAGATATTGGTATTGGCTAACTATCTCAATGTTTTGTTGCTCGACCTTCACCGAAGCATCGGCATATGGTTGGCTACTCAATATTATGAATTATGTTTCAACGACATTCATTTTTAGACCCAATTCCTGTCCTATCGTGTACACACAATTCATCAACTGTTGAACGCCCCGTTTACTATCGCACAAGATGACCGTGTCCCCAGATCTAATTGTATTAATCAGGTTCACAATTGATCTTTACTCCTAGATCCTTATGATGCAAAGCCTGTTTGAAAATTATATCCGAGTAGATGTTGAATATAAGTGGGGAGAAAATGCATTCCTGTCTGACGCCTCGTGGAATGCAGCACTCGTGGGTTAGTTTTTCATCGATTTTTACAACTGATTTCTGCTTCCAATACATGTTTTCTGTGATACACTACCTATTTGGCAGTTAACAGAACGAGCCGAAGACAAATTCTGAGCAGACAAGTTCTTTGAAGGTTTTATATAAACATGAATCTGTCATATGTATTAATCAGTATGCACCAAAATCAAAAGCCGAAAGAACTTGGCCTTCAACTGAAAATTCATCTAAATTTGATGGGAGTACTAAATTTCACGTTGAAAACGCTGACAGCCACTATGTACATAGTGGAGACGTTCCTGGCAATACATTTGGTAGAAAAAAGGGTATTGCCTTTGGTGGAAAAACAATTCTCTTCAGGAATCAATGACAATAACAGGTGATGTGTCACTGCTAGTTTATCATAAATTCATTAGCCGATACCAAAATTTCCATATATTGTCAGTAGGAGCTTTTTGCTGGCAAAACTTGTCGATCCACTCTATTCTAGTTGTAAAAATAACTTCATTTGATAAGTATGTATCGTCATTTGGGGTGAGGTCGGACGATTTTTGCAGTTTATTGTGAATAAAAAGTACAATTTTTGAAAAAAATATCCGAAAAAATAATTAATAATCATCCATGTCTCCTTTGTCAAATTCCATAGTAAAATTATTGACATTTTTGTTTTCCCACCTTTTTTGTTTAGATAGAGAGTGTTCGCTATCACCCCTATGTGTGGGGCAAAGGCGGACGACCTTCTGTTAAGCATTAAAAATCGTCTTAGTATTTGGACATTAATAATCAATGTATCATGTTTATAATGAAATTTTATAAATTTTATGGAAAAATAAGAAAAAAACATGCAAATTAAAATATTTTATTCTTGAAAAACATAAAAAACACAAAATTTATATAAAAACATCAACCGCTATTTACTAATATAAAAAACATAAATTCTGGATAAAATATTAATTAGGTAATGCCTTATAACTAATAAACTTCATTATCAAAAATATTTTTGGCTCTTGTACAAAAACTTCAACAACTCTACTGTATTTTAATATCCTATAATGAAGTCAAATGTCAAATCTGAGAAATAATATCTTCGGCGTCTTAAATCTTTAACTTTTTTTAAAACTTTCACGATTTGATCTTCCTCTATGATGCTTTCATCCCTAACTATTGGATATGTAGAATATTCGCCCATTTTATTTGAATCTTGTTTTCTCAAAAAATTAACCAAAAACATATTTTTCTTCCCTTCCCACATCACTTCAGTAACACAGCCAACATAGTAATTGTTTTTTGTATAAGTGAACTTAACTACTACGAAATTGTCTACTTCTATTGCAAGGTTAGGTTTTGAAGAAATATATTTTCGGTATATTCATCCTACATTTCCATAGCTTCTTCTTGATCACTCCCATTGTCACTTTAACGTTCATTTTCGAGTTCTTCATCCTCACTTAAATCTTCTAGGGCTATTTCGGCCTCACTCTCAAATGTTGACATATCCATATTCTTTGAGGAAATGCTTTTGCCAAGAGCCACTTGCAATTTTTTCCCCGTTTCTTCTTCGTGGCGTCTTGAGTAACACTAAGTCTACTTTCATGGAGGAACACCTCAAGGATGTTAGTCCAATGTTCCGCATTTCCGTCTTCACTTTTATTTCTCTCGGAATCAGGTATCTTCCTGAGAACAACATCTGGTGACAGCGGAACAATTCCACAGGCTCGGGAGCCAGACTTAATATTTGTTTCCATATTTTCGATGCCTTCGATGAAAGCGCAGGGAACTCCGATTTAACTACTACCACTGGGTCACGTTGACCCATGCGTAATTAGTGATTTGTCAGTGCGCCATTCTACGGAGATTCTATTGCCTGGGCTTCTCAGTATGCTCTAGGTAGCCAGAGAGAACACATGCAGCGGTGTTTTTAGTTTAAATTAGTTATTGCAAGTCTGTTAGAACGATCATATTGGGTCAGAGTGACCCAGTTATAGTGTAAAAGTTATATTTGAGTCAGGTAGGTAATTATTCCCTACAAAATAGTATTCGCTAAATATAACTGTACTTCCTAATAGCTACTTTTTTTTTAGAAAAATGAATAACCGTCCTCTTACTGGAAAGGAACTCGTAGAATTGGCTGAAAGTGACGAATTTTGGCCAGATGATGACAGCCCTCAAGAAAATAATGGAAATATACCTCTTTCAAGCAGTGATAAACTAGATGCTTGTAAAAATATTCTGGACTGTGGAGATGAAAGCGACAAAGAAGAAGAAGATGAAGAGATACAAAGCGATCATTACACTGATAGTGAAGAAGAGTGGGAACCTGACAATAATGAAAATTTAGAGAATGACGATTCTCTTGAGAATGATACGGTGGTTGAAAATAATGAACAAATTGATGAATCCCAAAGAGAAAATATAGCGCCAGAAAATGAACGAACAAGAAAAAATCATTGGTATGCTAATAAAGACAAAATGAAATGTAAAACACTCTCAAACAATTTAATTAAATTTTTAGCATGCGTCAAAGGTTTAGCACGTAAACATCCTCCTACAACTCCTATAGAAAGCTGGAAATTACTTTTTGATGACTCAATGATAGAAAGTATTGTGCAATTCACGAATCAATGTATTGACATAGTCGCTGCTAAATACAGTCGATGCAAAAGAAAGAAAAATGGGCGCCGATCATTTTTCCAACATTTATCAAAAATACAGATAAACTGGAAATTGAAGCGTTTATTGGTCTCCTTTACCTTCAAGGTTTGTTCAAGTCAGGCCATGAGGACTTAAAAAGTCTATAGGCTACGGATGGTACAGGAAGGGATCTATTTAGAGCTACTATCCCACTAGCCAGATTTTCATTTCTTTTATGCTGCACTCGTTTCGATGACGAGACTACTCGAGCGGATAGAAGAAGAGAAAATAAATTGGCACCAATTTCTGAAATGTTTGATAAATTTGTCACTAATTCAAAGCAAAACTATACACCTCGTGATAGCATGACTGTAGATGAAATGTTAGTACCTTTTAGAAGCCGTTGTGGATTTCGAATGTTCATATTCAACTAACCCGCAAAGTACGGCATAATGGTACAAATTCTTGCAGATTCTCAAACAAAATTATATGCTAAATGCTGAAATTTACGCTGGAAAAGATCCTACAGAGAAAAAAGCAAACAACTTTTCTAATCCAACCCAAGTAGTTCTTCGAATGGTGGAACCAATAAAAAATACTTCTCGAAACATAACAGCCGATAACTGGTACTCCTTAGTTGCACTAATGAGAGAATTAGAGAAATTCAAGTTGATATTTGTTGGTACAGTGAAAAAAAACAAAACATTTATTCTGTTATTCTCATTTCAAGTACCTACCATGATGATAAAGTGGACGCACAAACCAAAAAACCAGATATAATACTATATTACAATAGTACTAAAGCGGTAGTGGATGCGCTTGATAAAAAATGTGCCAATTACACAACTTCACGTAGAAGTCGAAGATGGCCAATGATCATTTTTCATGCTCTTTTGAATATTGGAGGTGTAAATAGTAGAGTAATTTATCAATTTGCCTCCGGTGGTAAAGAAATTTCAAGGTACTATTTTTTAAAACAACTTGGACGTAATTCATGTATACCGCATATGCAAAGAAGGTAACAAACTTCGTTGCCACGCGGTTTGAAAACTATAATTTTTAATTTGATGGGAGATACACTTCCACCACCCCCAGCACCTCAATAAATAGGAGGAGCCTCCAAAAGAAAAATATGTGCAATTTGTCCCGTCAGAAAAAAGACAGGAAAACCAGCACCTACTGTCAAATGTGTAATATTCCAGTGTGTATAGAATGTGCAAAAACTTTGTGCCCAAACTGCGCCTAAGTTTTTTTTTATTAATAGCTATTGTTTTCTAAATATGTTTCCATTTATGTGTTTATAAATAAATGTCAAAATATTATTTTTTATTGTAGTAGAAAAACTGGGTCTCTGTGACCCACTCATAGTGTTTACGAAATAATTTTAGGGTAGTAGTAGTTAAGGGTTAAGAATGCAGCCTCTGTTTTTTATTTTCCAATCAGCGACAACAGATCGCCAAACTTTTTTAAATTGTCCAAAAAAGACACGTCCAACGGTTGCAGCAGATGTGTTCCATTCGGTGGCAATAAAACAAAAGAAATATCATTTTGCTCGCAACACCATAAAATATGAATTGAAGTGTGAGCTGCCAAAATGTCCTCTATCAAGACCTTCCTCCCTGGAAACTTCTTAAAATAGAGTAAGAGAATCTAGTCAAACCAATAGACAAAAGTCGCTAAACCAAACCAGCCGGATTTGGTACGATTGTATACAGTCCCAACAGGGCCTCTACCCAAGTTGGATACAAATGTATAGATTTGTGGACAACATATGGCGGTAAAACTATCCCTGATCCACTAATAGCCATCATAATTGATATGCGTGACTTGCTTGAATCTACAATCCTTTCTACCCCCTTATATCCTCGTTTACAAAATACTTTTACTCTCCCGGATAATCAGACAAGTTGCTTTCATCATAGTTGATGATATTAGAGGGTGGGATATTTTCTATTGTTTCGCCCAGATTTAAGAAGTAGCTTTTTATTATTTCTTTTGTTATATTTGCTCTTGAGCGTTTAATATTTTGAGCAAATCGTTCCGTTAAAATTGGGTTCCGACAAAAGATCTTGTGAAACCAGTCAATTCCAGGATAAATGGCTTCAAACTTCTTTATTTTTTCCCCTTTTATGTCTAAATAGTTTTCAACTAATAGTCTCATATCTTGTCTGGTAAGAGGAAATCCCCACTCGCTGAATTTTAAAATCCCTTGGACCAAAAGCTTTTCTTCTCCTTGTGAAATTACGCATTGCCCGCCATATTTATTCGTTTTCATTTCCTTTTCATTATCAAATAGGGTAGATTTTGGAATCTTATAATACTCAGCAGCTTGTCTCACACTTTTCCTTCCTTGTCTTATATCTTCCACTGCTCTAGTGAGGTTTTCTTCGCTGTAGGTCTTGAAATTAGTGGCTATTTTCTTTTTATATGGCCTAACTATGGTGTCCGCCTTCGCCCCTATACAATGACTTTTTTACTAAAAAACCATTATTTAAGAAAAAAAAACCCAAAAGCCATGGGTTTACTTATAACAGAGCACATCACAAATAAGAGCTTATTTGCAGTATGTAGTTTTAGTATTCTATTGTGTCGAACAGTTTCTTTTTTGGTTTTCTAATTTTAAGTAAAAAATATAATTTATAAAATCCTTATCACGTGCTCTGCTCCAAACTTATTCAGCGAAAATGCAACACTCTCATCGAAACTCGGAGCGAAACTAACGGTATAACGCCGGTCGGTTAATTTTGTGGTGCCATATTGCAAAAACGCCGGCCAATACCAGTCTGTCCGAGTTCACCTCCAAAAATTTCACCCCGATAGACGGTGAATACCCTGCTCGGTTTCCAATTTACCATTAGTTTGTCAAAATATTCCAGACCTAATGCTGTACCATTCACAAAAAAACGCTCACTATCAGAATTAATCAATGTCGAATTCTCTACGAATTTTGAGTTATCAGTGAGAATATTGCACTTCTTCTTCACCTAGAATATTGCTTCAGAAATGTTTGCGCTGAATCAAAAATTCCTCCTCAAACTCAACTCTCTAGTCATTATATTCGACAATTACGTATATTGAAGATTACAAATTTTTCCAGAGAACTTCAGAATTTATTATGATTTTCTTTTTCCTGCTATTTCATTATGATTTTGTCAGATATTCAGTTTTTATGATAGATATTATATTAGCGAGCCTCTCTAACGCCCCAATCAGACGATTTGTTCTGTTGTTGTTCGTTTAAAATATAGGCATCTGGTGATACCGAAAATCCAAATTGAGCCTTATATATCTCACCTTTATTTCGACCTAGTCATAATTATTTATATTGTTCAAGCATTCGTGCATCTTATATGGACCAAAACTGATGGATTGCAACGTTATCTGATAACGAGATACTACAAAATCTGGTCCATGGCTCCGACTCACGGGAATGACAAGAAACACACTAGAATCTAGTTCGGTGTCACATTAGTTAATGTATTTCAACACAGAGTGGCGTCCGTTGTTGATCCGACAATTTTCTCAAAATATATGCCTCGGTTGAATGTTGCAGGATTTTGAAAATATATATGATCACTGTCACGAGCTGTAATATGCAAAGGATGATTTTTATGCGAACACTGAATGATAATTAGTACAAGCTACAGAGATTTGGAGTGATCATTTTGGGTAAAAAGTGAAGAAAACCAGCTGCGCCATTGATTGGAGAATTGTCTCATATGATATAGTGAGATCTTTTTCACTCGACTTATTATTCAAAACTGTACTCAGTGAAGCCAATTTCAGGTAAATCATGCAGGTGATCTTTAATGTGATAATTGTAAGAGATTTAGGTAATTCTACAGTAACAGGTGTAATACAGTCAGTTTCTAATAAGAGTACAGAAGCAAAAGCCTAAAAGAGTGAAAACGTTGTTAACAACTTCATGCAAAAAATCACTTCATAAGTTTTTTGCTGATAAAGTTAAAACTGTAAGAGCAATCGTGAGAGAAATTGTAGAGAATAATTGTAGAAAATAAGAGGTCGTACAACTCGATTTAACCATTAGTTTAGGAGAAAATCGGGAAAAAGGGCAAAGTGCAATTATTTCTAAAATTAATAACAAACTTATTTTTTGAGTTGTAGCGTAGATCCACCGGCCAGTATTACTTTTAAATATAAACTTTATATGACTAAAAATCATGCACTGTCCGATGCTTAGTTCTATATCTATGGCCATTTAAATTTTTAACTATGCAACATTCCAGCAAGCCTGAATGCGATTTGTACGGTCCGATTTCAATTTACAAAAAGATTTCGAGAGTAGAATTTTCATACTATGTTAGAATTGAAGCTAAACATCATGAGAAATGGCTGAACCCGCGAGAGTAGTTGAAGAGTGGGGAAGAGTCGCGGTAAGTAGAAGCATGTATATGTAATAAAGTACCGAAATAACACAAGTATTTCATTATTAAAAAAATATATCTTTTAGCAATGTAGATGTAAATGGTTTTGTGCATTAAAATAAACGGTTTTACGGATTAAAACTAACTTTTCCGCATCTGTGGCCCTGAACAATGTTCTATCATAAAATTGTTACTTGTATACACTTCGAGGGATGTATCGTACTAACAAACCAAAATTTCTCCAAAAATAACCAAAATTTTTGTATATCTGGATTTAGAGGACCCGCTGTACTCGCTCTAGTCAACTAAAAATCAATAAGGTACATCTGTGAGACACCTTGAACAATATTCAATCCTAAAATTGATCAATCGTATACTCTCTGGAGGCTGTATCGTGCTAACAAACTGAAAATTCTCCAAAAATGACGAAAATTTGGTACTTCAAGTACCATAGCACCCGTTGTACTGGCTTTACTGAGTTGAATATCAATAAGGTTCATCTTTGAGACGCTCTGAATAATATCCAATCATAAAATTAGTCACTTGTATATACTCCGGAGGCTGTATCGTGCTAACAAACGGAAACTTCTTCAAAAATGACAAAAATATCGTACTTAAAGTACTGTATCACTCGTTGTATTGGCTCCTGTGAGCTGAAAATCAATAGGGTTCATCAGTGAGAAGCCCTGAAAAATATTCAATCATAAAATTGGTGAGTTGTTGAACTGCGCAGGCTGTATCGTGCTAACAAACTGAAATTTCTCAAAAAATTACAAAATGTCGTACTTCAAGTACCATAACAACCGTTGTACTGACTCTGGTGAACTGAAAATCAATAGGGATCATCTGTGACATGTCTTTAACAATATTCAATCATAAAATTGCTGACTTATCGCACTCCGGAGACTGTATCGTGCTAACAAGACATGTAAGGAAAAGTGGCCGACGACAACGACGACGACGACAACAACGACATACACACAGGATTTTTTTTCTAAAAACCTTTTTTTCGTGTTGTTGTAAACGTAAAAATAACTTATAAAAAAACTTTTTTTGGGGTAAACCAATACTTTTCTCGCATATAGAAAGGTTGGGCGGAAAAGTAAAAATATTTTCTTTCAAAAATGTTGAAACCAAAAGACTGGTTAAGGGCAATTATAGCAATTATAGAAAATAACAAATCCCTATCTAAAAAAAACTTTATATTACAAACTATTTCTCCTTATAATATGGAATCAATTCTGTAACAGATTATTTTAAGAATTAAAAAATATTTATTAGGTAATTATTAGAGTAAAAAATTGCAAAAATAGTGAGAATAGCATGAAAATATTAAACAAAAAGTACTTGAGCAGCTCAAAATTTGGAATAAATCAGCATATTAAGCAAAAAATAAATTTATTAACCAATGAAAAAATTTGATAAAATAAGTAATAAAAGCAAATTAAAGCTCAAAGTAAGTTACGGAAAATATAATGGTGCGACCATCACCTTCTTTTAAGAAACAATGGTTCCTCGGTCTAGTGATCCTTAAGGCATTAAATTATATGTAAAGGTCGACAGGTGAAATAAAAATCCAATTTTCAACTCTCAAGCTTCGTTTTTGTCTTCAATGGGGAAAAGTAAGTGTTGGACCGGTCTCTATCTTCTCGTAACTAACTAAACATTAAAAGGCATGGAACAGCGCAAGGGCTTCGAGGAAAAAGAAAGAATCAAACTCCAGAAAAAGCATAAAAACAGCTGAAGAACATCTTCATGGTTGTTTAAAAAATCAAGCAATAAGCATAACGTTCAAATTCCAGTCGCTAATTATTATAATTCTTCTAAAATATCTATAATATTCATCAAACATATCTTCATATTCATCCCCCGTAGTAGTATCTTCGTTAATATTCACAACCACTGGTTCTATAGTGATTCCAATGTGGTTGTCAAGATCCCACATCTTCTTCTCTTCTTTTATGACATGCTTTATACAATTTGTCCATAATTATGATGTCACATTACTTACAGCATCATTAAAAAGTTCTTTAACGTCGTTTAGTTTAAAAATGACATTTTTTTGGCTACTTCATTTTGTATTTGAGCCCAAATAAGCTCTATTAGGTTCAGCTCGCAATGGTAGGGCGGCAATCTGAGAAGAATTACGCCTCGCCTTTGTGCCAATTCATCTACTGCGTATCGAATATATTTGTGTTTGTGCAGCCGCGCCAATTTTAATAATTCTACTTTTAACAAATTGTTATCAAATGGTATATTTTTTTCATTAAGCCACTCTGCACTGTGGGCTTCTCTCCATTTGGTTGTTGGTAACTTCTCGATTCGTCGGCTGCGATACGGTGCGTTGTCTATAACGACAACAGGACCTGGTTCAATTCTTAAGAGAATCTCTGAAAACCATGAGGCGTTTACCTTTTCCAGATGGAGCTTTTAATCCAGTCGATAGTCTTTTTATGAATACTTGTCTTTTGTTTTTCATATTTAAATCTTGACAAACTTTTGTAACTGTGTGGCCCTCATTTAACCCCGTTTCATCGGTGTAATATATTCTTCTGTTATCTTTTCGATACTCTTTTATGGCTTTTAAGTTATTTCTGCGCATAAAATTATCTCCTTTTTTCAATTAAGGCACTATTTCGGCTTCGCTTCAGATATCTAAAGTTCAAGTAACGTAATGTGCGTAACAAAAGATTTCTTGATATTGGCGGCAAAGCTTCATTAGACTGAAGAGACGATGCAATTTTCTTTAAAGTTGGTACCTCATTTTTAAAATAAAATCCATGTACTGCGCTACGTATCATCTGCTTTTGTTGATCGTCTAGTTAAATTTTTTTCTTCCTCTAGTTTCAGGCGTCGACGTATTTGACTCACTAGTTGATTTAATTACTTTGTATACGGTGCTTTCCCCTTTTTCGTCAAAATACTACATAATGTAACTACTTCACTTACCTCTTTTATAGTTTGAAAATGTTTAGTAAATCTTGTTAAAGAGCCTTTTGCTGACGTGCGTTTAATTTTGTTTTGATTAGACATGGTAGTTGAATAATTTATTTATGAAGGTTTCCGTATGACACGTAAAACTATGCCCAATTTTTAATAAGAAAACTTTGATTAAGTTGAGGCACCTCCAAGTGACAGAAATAAAGTGTAATAAGTGGAGTCACTCTCAGAGTTACTGTTGTTATATATATAGTGTGAAATCTTACTGAAAAACGTTGTTATTACGTGAAAATGTAATAGGTATGTGTCGAGCAGAGTACTGCTTATGAACGAGATCACAGTGGGAATATAAGTAAAATGGAAAGCACTGACTTCAATAAATCCTGATGTAGCTAATTGTATAAAAGGTTTTGTGTCCTTCAAACACGTTTTTCATAATCGTTTTTTCTTCGGGCGTTAAATGATGACACGCTTGTACTTAGATTCATTATCAATATATTTCTAATCTCAAACTCAAAATTCAAAACCCAAAACTCAAAACCCAAAACCCAAAACTCACAAAATTCAAAACTCATAAAGTAGCAATACTGATCGTTACAGTATCAACAACTGAATATAATACAATCAAATAATTTGTTTTATTATTTTTTTTGTAAATAATTTAAAAAAAAAATATGCTTTTACCTCTTCACGGAATCGATGTCTACGTTTATGGACGTCTTATAAGTTGGTATTGAGGATTGGAATTTTATGCAGTTCTAGACTTTGTACTCCGGGAATAAACGCTACAGTACTCTAAAATAAAGGCCAATTTTGTATGAATTATTATTTACTTATCGTTTGGTTCACAATAACATGCAGGCGGCCTCAGAAAAGGGTATTATTTTTATAGTCAATTCATTTTATTCTTAAGAATTATTTTGTTCCACTTTAGTTTGATTGTGAACCTCACTAAAACATTAGTCACTCTACGTTATTTCGTTACTTTATTATAAGTTACTACGTTATTATTTAAACCAAGAGCAGCATAACACCAAGCAATAAATATTTCAGCTATTTTACTGGAAAAGCGGAGGCTAACATGTAAGATTTTATTAGTATGTAGAGATGCAGCTGGAAACCGTGACATATGCACAAAAAAAGCGTCATTATTGCACTATTAGAGCTTAACAAATCGTTTCTGAGTATTTTTTTATACGTTAACCCTCAACTACTATCCCCGAGTATGACCCAACGATCTGTCGATACACGTGATTTCAGGCGAATCCGAGGAGTGGGGACGGCATGCGGCGAGATATGCTCTAGCTAGCGACGACGGATTTTAGTCTTATAAGTGCAGAGTAGAAAGATTGTCGCTTTGGTATATTTTTTAGCGGTAGTGGGTCAAATTGACCCGTGGATAGTTTTTAGGTAAGTTTTTTTTGTGTTAACCTACATGCTTTTTATGGGATTTAGAGCCAAAATCAGGGTAGTATACAGTATACTAAGTCTCGCTATTTATTTTTGTAGAATATGGAAAACAAACCACTAAGCGATTATGATTTATTGCAAATTGTTGAAATTATGAATTTTGGGTGGATTTGGAAAAGGAAAAAACACGACAGGCGATTTGGACCTTGCATCATCAAGTACCGCAACTGACAGCGAAGAGAGACGTATTGCCTGCAATAAAATTTTGAACTAAGGCGACGAAAGCGATCCAGATGAGAGCGATGCTGAACACGACTCTGAGAGTGAAGTTGAATGGGACAAAAATGATGACGAAATTGATTCTTCAGAAAATTCATCGAAGGACGAACATGAAAATACCCAAACATTACGGGAAATTCCATCGTGGTACGCAAAAGATAAAACCAAGTGGTCGAAAACGGCACCAACAAGGGGAAAAACAAAAAAGCAAAATAATATAAAAGTGCTTCCTGGTTTGAGAGGTCCAGCTCGACTAGATCCCCCAACTCCTATGATTGAAAAAATGGTTATACACACAAACTCAAAAATAAGAAACATGCAAGGTCAGTATAGTGAATTCAAAAAAAAGAGAAATAGTAGATTATTGTTTTCACCAGTTTTTATCCAAGAAACCGATGAAGTAGAATTAGAAGCATTATTGGGTCTTTTGTATTTGCAAGAGTGTTTCAAATCTGGTCATGAAGAACTCCGGTCTCTTTGGGCTACCGATGGGACTGGTAGGGATATACTTCGCTGCAATATGTCTTTAGCGCGATTTTCTTTTCTGTAATGTTGTCTTAGATTTGATGATGAAGCTACCCGCCGCGAAAGAGTAAAAGAAAATAGGTTGGCTGCAATTTCAGATATTTTTGATCAATTTGTTGACAACTCCAAACAATGTTATTCGCCTGGAGAATTTTTAACCGTTGACGAGATGTTGGTACCGTTTAGAGGACGGTGTGGCTTCAGAATGTACATACCAAGTAAGCCGGCAAGATACGGCTTGAGAATGCAGATCTTAGCAGATTCAAAAACACATTACATGGTCAATTCGGAGATATACAGTGGAAAACGAAATGAGAAGTCCAAGTTTTCGGTACCAACAGGAACAGTATGTCGCCTCGTTCAACCTGTCGCCTTCACCAGTAGAAATATAACAGGTGATAATTGGTACTCATCGATGGAATTAACTAATGAACTTTTAAAACAAAAGCTAACCTATGTCGGTACGCTGAAAAAAAATAGGAGATTTATTCCATCAAATTTTTTACCATCCAAACAGCGTGAGCCTGGTTCTTCTGTTTTTGGGTTTACTTAAAACCATATCATTGTGTCTCATGTGCCAAAATTGAACAAGGCTGTTATTTTAATATCTACTATGCACAACAACAATCCTGTGTATGAAACAACAAAAAAGCCAGATATTATTTTATTTTATAATGAAACTAAAGCTGGTGTTGACGCATTGGACCAGAAACGCTCTAACTATCCTACGTCTCGTAGAACCCGCCGCTGGCCAATGACAATCTTTCACATGATTTTAAATGTATCAGGGATCAACAGCAGAGTATTATATCAATTTGCTACTGATGGAAAAACAATTTCAAGACTGGACTTCCTCAAAGTACTGGGTCGTAACCTATGTGAGCCTCATATGAAGAGGCGTATTTACAACAATAAAATACCACGCAAGCTAAGAGATTTAACAGCTGATATACTTGGGGTAATTATAGATGTTCAAGAGGTCCCTCAGCAGCACAAATCAGCATCCAAACGGAAGAGATGTACTTTTTGCCCCACAATAAAAGATCGCGAGACTAACACCTTTTGCGATTCCTGCAAATTACCGGTGTTTCAGCAATGTTTTAAATAAATGTGTCCAAATTGTAATTAAATTTGTTTTACTATTTATCACAATAAATTAATGTGTTACCATTTACTTTTTATGAATAAAATATGTTTTCATCCTTAAATTGTATTTTTATCAGTACTTTTAAAAATGGGTCAGTTTGACCCGTGGGTAGTAGTTATGTATCTGTTTTGAGTGGGTAGTAGTTAAGGGTTAAACGAAGCAGAAATTAAAGAAGCGATAAACTGAACCCAGTTATCAGTTTGATCTCAATAAACACTGAAAAATTAAAAGATTTTATCAACTTTTGCCCCTACCTGGGCAGCGTACATGTACGAGATTATTCGGAGTTATTTCAGATCAAATAACCTACTTTGATGTTAATATCACAACAGCTTATTGTATTGTAGTGAATCAAATATTTAGATAGAAATCAAACAGCAGAATCCGAAAACTCCTCCTTCGAGCTCCTGCCTGGGCAGCGAACACGCATGAGATTATTTCGTATATTTTATATCAAACTTATTATTTTTTCAGTCGAATTTCTTCAAAGCATTTGAAGGGTTCCTCAAGAATTCACCTACCTAGGCAACGATCCTGTTTGAGATTCTCAAATATATTTTCGGAGCAAATGATGTAACCTATATTTTGAAATTTCAGACGCCTGTCAGTATAAATCGCGGTTTCAGTAATAATTCAACAAAATATTCCAAGTGCCTCTAATGAATTCACCTACCTAGGGAGCGATCATGCTGAAGATTCGCAAACATATTTTCCAAAAATCCAATAAATAAATTTTAAATCGAAATTGTACATAAATACGCAGAAAACCTTAATGTTAAATCAAAATGAGCAAAAAGCAAAATGAATTTATAACGAAAATAATTGTTTACAATAGCTATTTGTATTACTAGGGAGGAAAGTGCCACTTTTCCTCCCGCAGGATGTAGTTTACAGTAAACATCCAAGGGAGGAAAAGGCAATTTACTCCCATGTGATACATATGATTTTTCCTCCTACCCACCTTTTTTTGAAAATTTATTTACGACACAAATATGTAACGAATATAATTAAGAACACAAGAATTATTTATTAAACAAATTTATCAATATATGTTATACAATTAAGTACATAGTATTGTTTAGCTATATTTTAGAATTTTTTATGTTAGTTTTGAATGAGCAGTTTTGAGCAGCACTTATATGAACACCATTGGAAGAAGATAGAGTTTGAACAGGAGCTTTAGTATTTGAAATATTTTCGCTTAGCACATTGTAATGGTGGTAACTTCTAGAAGTGCATGGCTGATTTTGATCAAGTTCAGATTCTACATTATTTCCCATAATTTGATCAGAAGTTTTTCTTTTTTTTGTGTAAGATTGTTCTACATAACCTTCTGCGATATTGGTTGATTTCCAACCGCCATGCTGTTTTAGAGCTAAAATATCCCCACCAGCGTTTACTAACAGAGTTGCTGAAGTTCTTCTGAAACTGTGCCCTGTGTAATGTTCGGCATTCGGGAGATTGAGATATTTTGCAATTTTTTGTGGTACTTTGGATATACTATTTCTGCCAACCACTTGATTTATACATTTGCCTGCTTTAAAGCATACCAACAATCGTTTATGCTCAGTTTTAGGACGTAGACATATATACTTTTTAACGATTTGAACAAAATTTGGGCCGTTACCTGTTGTAGTATTGATAACGAAAGTTCGTTGTGTATACGTTTTTGAAGTGTGGATATTTATGACTAAAAGATTGTCTTTCTCTTCAATATCATCCATAGTCATATTAATAAACTCATCACATCGACATGCTCCAGAAATTCCAATAACAAGGAATACCTATGAATATTTTATATCAAAAATTAAATTATTTGCATGGGATTTCATTTCTTACCTTCATTAATAAAAAAACATCATCGGGGGCTTCCATTAAGAATGTATTTATTTCTTCTCTTGTGAAAGTTTCAGCTTTATTTGGTTTGTATCCGGCATTTTGACGTTTTAGAAATGCAATAAACTTTGGATATTTAATATCGACATTGTCCTTCATTTGTATCATTGTGCGTAGCATTGAATATTTAGACCAAAGTGTTGAAGCTTTTAATGATTTTCCTTGTAGTGAAAAATATGCCAGTAAAACATTCTCTGAATATTTATGTATCTTGTTTTTTGTGGTAGTAAGGTTAATGACGCTATGTTGGCTTGTTCCTTAATATTAGGTGGTGTATTTGGAAATTCTAAATCACTTGGATCGCTCTCCATTCTTCAAAAATTCAACTAAGTTTAATGAATGTAGCGACTTTGCACCTCAAAAGTCAATCGCCGTGTTTACTGTCAGTATACTATGCTTTTCTTATTCTGAACTCAAAAAACGTATATCTAAGATTCCTGAAGTTGAAATTTGTATTGAAGAACTACGTTGAAGTAACATTAATGTTTGATTTTCACCGAAAAATAGGATATACAGGATGTTCTAGAAATTATGGAAAGAATATGAATATAATGAATTCACAAGTTTCATCGTTTGAAACTTACTTGAAATGAGGGGGAGGAAAAATGCTTTCCTCCCTAGGGAGAAAAAGTATGAGTTTCCTCCCTGATTTGAGGGAGGAAAGTGTGTACTTTCTATAGGGGTAGGAGGAAAAATAATTTTCATGTTCGCTTTCGCACAAAAACCAATATCAAGAATCGGTCACAGAAATCGGTCAATAACGGCCAAAACGGTCAAAAATAGTCAAAATGGTCAAAAATATTCCCGATGCAGTTCTGCTTTAGTTTTTTATTAAATTCTCCGATCCCACTCATGAAGTCCACTACTAAAAATATTTGAAAAATGCGCATATAGTTAAGTTTACCGTGAACGCGGTGATAGAACATTATACCGGGTGTCTTGGAAGTAATACATATCTATATCAAAATAATTATTCATAATTAATTTTAATAACTAAATACTACAGGGTATCCGGAAAAAGTAACATCGTTTTGAAGTATGAAAATTCTACTTGCGAAATTGTTAGTGGAAATGGAAATCTGAACGTACTTGTCGGATTCAGGCCTGCAGGAAAATTATATAGCAAGAAATTATGAAGGCCACAGCTCAAAAACTATGCATCAGACAGTTCCAGCAGTTTGCGCATATAAAGAGTATACTAAAAACTGATATTGACCGGAGGATCTACGCTACAAATAAAAAAATATTTTTGGAGTAACTGCACTTTGACCTGCTTTTCTCGATTTTCTCCTAAACTAACGGTCCGATAGAGTTCTATCTCATTTTCTTCGTGTTTTTATTTTATAAAATTTCCTTGTCGACGCCATTCCGATTACCTTATCAGTTTTAATTTTATAAGTTTGAAACTTAATAAAAAGCGATTACTTGTTTAAAATTTTTAATAACAAAGTCGAGTGAAAAAATCTCACTGTATCATACTATTCTCAAAACAGTTGCAGTTAGTTCTTTTCTAACACTTTTTACATGACTATTTCCCTCGTGTTAATTTCCACCAATCACAAACGCGTAATTTTGAATTACAAATGGTTTCTCGATGGAAAACATTGTATGACGGCACCTGTCAGCAGTTTTTTTAAGTTTACCCGCGGCAAAACTTGACAGCTGTTGTCATCAAAAATTACAATACCTTTGACAACAAATATTTCTTATTATATTACTAAGTTTGCGGTATTTTGTGAATCAATAAATGAACTGATGTTTTTCAGTTTTCAAATTAATAGCGACAAATTTATTGTATATGCATGTTTTGTAAGCTATGTGTATGCAGAATAATCTATTACTCGTGAAATAGTCTTGTCTAATAGCATTCGACTATCTAATTTTTCCTGTGACAAAAATCGAAAACACACAACATTCGTGCAGGTGCAAAAATCCTCGTCTTCTACTCGGATTTTTGTTGCCACCAGCTCTCACGCTAGTTAGCAAAGTGCTCTTCCAATTTTTCCGTCAAAATTAGATGCCCTGATGATATTACTTACGATGAAATCTGTGTAGCTTGATCTAAATACCAAATATCAATATTCCATTCACATTTGGGTTACACTGACTGTACCTACTGTGAAAAGATCTGCAATTTTTTCACTATTAGAATAATAAGTTCTGATATATCATAACAATTACCACAATTTTGATTGTTATTCGTAAAGAACCATATGCTTAGGGCTTATAACTGATAACAATATCAAATTGACTATAAATTCTCCTCCGTAAAACATAAATTTGGGTGATTAGAAGCATGTATGACAAGCAATGCACGTGACATGAATTTTCGAATTTCCAGTGATATCAGAGTCACAGTTTTACGTGAAAACTGGAAATGCATGAGAAGGATCTGCAATTACTTGTTAATCACATATGAACCAATGATCATGGATGTGAATTAACAAATTTAATTTCAGTCTCAAAATGGATTAAATGATGTTTGATATAATGTGGACCATAACTCCGTTTCTATTTAAGATACAATCTTGAAAATATAGTGAACTAGTAAGTTTATTGTGATGTTGGAATTTGTAATATTTTCCGTAGATAAAATAAAATTGATAACAATGAGAGTACGTCTTTTCTATCACCTATCCAACTTTGTCTATGATCAACACAATCGAAGGCTTTCGTGAAGTCACAAAAAACTGAAGTCGTAAAAAGTTTATTATTATGTGAGGTATGTATTTCATTAAGAACAGGAAACATTGCGTCATTAGTACATTTATTGGGTAGGAAACCGAATTGGTGGAATTTCAAGATTTTATGTTGGAAAAAAAAGGCAATAGACGGTTTCTCATAAGTCTTTCAATTAGGTTGGATAAGATTGGTAATAAGGCAAAAGGACGATAGTTACTAGTATTATGTTTTTCGCCACCCTTGTGGATGGGAATAATTATAGCTGTTTTTGGACAGTCAGGGAAGAGTCCTATTTCAAAGAATTCATTGATTAGAGATCATAAAACGTTAATTACCGCATCTGGAATATTTAAAAATAACTTAGCTGATAACCCATCAATGCCAGGAAGTTTGGTTTGTATGCTGAGTATATTTTGCACTAGATCATCGTTATCTACTCCTCTAAGGAAGAACCTATCGGTGGTTCTTTTAGACGAGAAAAGTAAGAGCATCACGACTTGGAGATATTTTAAAGCTAATATTCTTACTAACGTTTACGAAAGAATTGTTAAGTTCGTCGGCGTCGAGGTCAATATAATTTGAAGAACGAGTTTTGTTCCTTGAATCAGTGATAACAGACCAAGTTTCTCTCGAGGATGTTTTAGCTGTAGATGCGATTGTTATATTGACAAAGAAAACTTATAGTGTTCAACTACAGAATTAGTATATGAGCAAACACCGCGTCTCTTTAGTGAATTTTTTATTAACTCAAAGGAAAATGTAGATATTCATCCTATATTCATTGATTTTCGTGAAATCTTTAGAAATATAAAATCATCCCAAGTTCAAAAACATGGTTCAATTGATATATTTGTTCACCCAGGGTAATCGTGTAGTTATTTTCAACATCGATATGACCAAACAAGCTTTCTTGTTAAACGAAGAAATTGATAATTATCAAGTACCAATCAAAAAGACAAAGCAAGTCACTTTTCATATAAATTACATAGTTCAATATTATAAATTAAATTTGAATTATCCTCTCCATTTTATTTTATTTGAGGAGAGTATTTGTAATGCTCGCGCTCAAGTCAGCGGTTTCACAAAAGGTTTATTATTTCATGCTTGACACTTCATGTCAGTATTTTATATATTATGGTTGAGTGCAATGTTTTTGGAGTAACTATCATCTGACCTGTTCTTTCTCAATAACTGTTATTGATTAAGTTATGTTTCTCTTTGTGATTTTCTGCATATGAGAAGAACATCCAAGTAAGCATAGAATGGAGTGGTATTATATGCCGCTGCTACGTTGGACGTAGAACAATTTGCAATCAACAAGAATAGCATCAGAATTTTGACCATATCATGATTTAGAAGAAATTTCAAATAAACTTGAGAAAATGAAAATAGCAATTTTTATTAAAGGTTAGTGGTCAATAACATCGGCCACAAAAGATATAACTGAAAAATTGAATTTCTGAATCTTAGTTTGACGGATAGTAAGTAAGCTTGAACAATATATATTATATTGAGTAGAAAAACCTCCTTATATTGATTAATTTGAGAAAATTTTAATGAGAAATTCTAAGAGCAACAAAAGCACTCATTTCAGACAGTTTAATATCAGTTATAGGGACTGAGAAAGATTACGATAATGCCATCTCGGGATAAAACAAAAACAAAATGATCGTAAACAGTATCAGTTTTGCATTATCAGCGTTTCTAATACATTTTTTTAAACTATAATATGTGTTGTTTGTTGCTGCATTTACACAAGAAGGGGTAGAAGAAACATATAACAAAGCTTCGGCCAGAATACACCTTGAAAGGGTGAATCAAAGATTTAAAACTTTTTTTCAAAAAATGATTACAATGTTAGAAAACATCTGAAAATGTTTGCAAATGTTTTAAACATATCTGTTAACTTTTGCATCGAAGAAAGTATTTAGATATAATGTAGAATGTCAAAAACACAAATGAATGCTTTTTATTGTGAATTTTATAGTGTATTTTTTGAAATATATAATAATTTCAATTTTAATGTGACAAAAATACTTATTTTTATATTAAAATCATTCAACAATTACTTTCATCGCATTTTTGTTAATAGTTTGCAAATAAAAATGTTTGATTATTATATTAGCTATGAAAATATTATATTTAATGTTGATGAAACAATTTTTCTCACTACTAACCTAAGAAATTCACTCCATTCCTCTAAGGAGAAATACTATTTCTCACCCTAGGTGAATAATGATAATGAATGAAAACTAGGTAAATAATGGTAAGTGTCAAACTTTCAATATATTCATGTACTTCCAGAAGCCATAGTTTCGCAGGACCATTAATTTGTTATGCTTATTTAAGCTAATACGAATGTGCTTAGACATCATTATATGCCTGTTAAATATATACCTCGGTTGAAAAGCATATTATTTACATCGCACATTATGTGTGTGCTCGGTAAATAATAGCTCACTTCTCAACCTAGGTGTATAATATACTATAATGATGATAAAGTATAAGAATAATCAATTATAAACAAAGTAATGACGAAGACTAGTTTCATTTATTTAATTGTAATAACCATTAATATTGCAGTTAAATAATTAATCTAGGTCTGTTAAGTACTTAGAAAATAGCTTTGTTTGAGTAAAATAAATTGACTGTAGTTTAGGTATTAAATTTCTCAAAAAATTATGTCGTCAATTTCTTTTGTTTTGTAGTCCCTTCATAAGGCTCGTTAGTCAAATTATAACATCTTTGTTGGTTTTTATGGAACCGTTGCTTATATTCAACCTGAACAAGTTTGCCGCGTTTGGATTACCAAGTTGTCGACTTGAGAGACCGAATGTAAACTATTTATCCTTCTAGCCGCTACGCAGTTAGGAAACAATCATGAATAACTAAGATATGAATTTTCATTGTGAAGAGAGATGTTGTAACGAGTTATTTTTTTTAAGCATGTGTATTGATTTTATTTTGTCTCAGATGGTATTTTAATTTTAACAGGTGTATAAAACTCGTTACTTACTTTCCAACTTTAATTTCTGGTACCGTTTCAGTCCCGTATCAATAATTCAAGTATTTATTTTATTAGTAATTAAAAAGCCTTGAAATATCATCTAAGAAATTTAGAAAAAAATTATTAAATTCCGCTTTTCAAAATTCAAATTATCTAGGACGCCCGGTATATAAACTATTTTAATTAGAACCAAAGCCGTCCAGTATATTAGAAATATTTCTTGTCGTAAGTAAATCGATTCAAGTTAATTCCCTCACCACCGTTAACGCCAACAATTTTAGGTAAGAATTAAATTATAGATTCTAAAAACCGAGCGTTTTGGGTCTCTCTGACTGCCTGCTGCCGTTTGGAAATTTTTGAAATTTGCTACCGCGTGTCACAAAGTTGTTAAATTGATCATTTTAAAGTCAAGTGAATTGTTAATGTCTGACCGTCCCTTATTTTCTGAGTAAGTGAAACTTTATTTTAGAAAACCGAATAAAATATTACGTCAAGTTTTAAAAGTTTTATATTCGATTTCAGTAAACGATTTAGTAGTTTGACTATTTAGAAATTTAGTACCGTATTTTCGTCACATTAGAATAACAAGATTCTAACTGCAATATTTGGAAAAAATAAGATATTGAAATATCCAAGTTCTATATGAGGAAAAGAAATATTTCTGTTGCTTGGCTCAGCCATCTGGTGCTTAATAGCACTATTAGCAATGTTAAAAAGTTCCATCTCAAGTCACCAGGCAATTCAAGTTATCCACATGGTTCTATCTGCTTGCAGATAGGACTGCATTATAGTTTAAGGAAATTTATACACAGAACTCGGATATTCCCATCGGTGATATATATAACCTGAGTTTTTTGAAAAATATTAGTTTTATCTAGAATAATGTCTGGAAGGTCGATTAAAATATTAAATATGGGTAAGTATTATTCACACTTAATTAATAAATATTATTGTTATTTGCGGTTTTACGTATTATATAGCTTATCGGACTCTGCGTAATAATGTAGTATGTATCATTTGAAAATATTTGAAACCAACAAAACTATATGTTTCCACAATCACTGAACTGTGATATTTTGATTGTTTATAGCGTTGTCTCCTGTACCTATTCCAAATACGGGGTGTTCTGAACAGAATGTTTATCAAGAAACCCAGTTAGGTGAAATTGACAGCACGAAAGAATGCCAAATGAGTGAAGCCAATAGAATTGAAAATAGTACTACTAAACAAAAAACGCAGGAAGAAGACCAAATTAATGAAGTCAATAAATTTTAAGGTGATACTGAACAAGAGCGGTACAAATAAAACCAATTGAGTGAACAAAATGTAATTGAAGATGGCAATGGAAAGAAACTGCAGAATGTAAGCCAAATGAGGGGAACCAAAAATTGGTATCGAACAGGAAATAAGAGACAAGAGGCAAATAACTGAAGTAACTCATGAAATAAATGACATGGACAAAGCAAATAGCTCTCTGATTCTTAGTGAGGCTCGTCGTATAGAAAAAGGGGATAAATTGCTATCATAGCATGGTGTATGTGACGTTAGGTATAGAGATTATCCTAGACTAGCTATTCGTACTGTTCTCTTATTTACTGAAATTAGGAAATTGTGTGAAGTAACAGAAGCCGATGACAGCAAAACTGAAAATGAACAAGTTAATTAAACCGCAACACGTGGTGGAGATAAACCATCTAAAAAAGTGCATGGAAATGCAAAACAGACAGAACGAACAAATGTTAGAAAATGAAAAAGGAATTTGATAAACTAATGAGTGGAAAGTCAATATCAGTAGCAAACTGCACCAAGTTGGAAAAGGATACGTTAATGTAAGAGGTACAAAAGTGAAAGCAAGGGAGATTAAAACCGTTAAAGATTGTTTACAGGGGTGCGAATTCCACTGATCAAGAAAAATTGGAGAAAGTACCTGAAAGTGGCTTTTCACTTATTATTACGAAAAATATGTGTATTTAAAAGAAAATAGCCAGAAACTGCCCAAAAACCGTGAAACTACAGAAAGGGCTTCTCGTAGGCAATAGTCTTTTAAATACTCCATGAAAGCTCAGGACAATACAATTCAAGGATGTAAACAGTTCTTCATAGGTACATTGAGCATTTTCAAAAATCTATATAAACTGTGCATGCCGAGAATTCTAATAAACTTAAAATAAGTTTAAATGGAATGGAAGTAGTAGGAAAATCAGTGAACAACATAAAAAATCCAGTAGAATTGTCAATGTATAGGCATATATTTTACAGCATGTTCAATTATGGATTTCATATACCTAAAAAGGATGTATGTGAAAAATGTTCCATATATTATTCGAAACAGAAAGAAGGAACACTGGACAACACTGATCGTGAACAAATGGAACAACACAAAGCAGCTAAAGATGCCATGAGGATCGCAAAAGTTAATGACAAGAAAATTAGTAATCCGGTACCAAGTTTTGATTTGGAAAATGTGATAACGTGTCCCAGATCATTTGTTGGAAATTATTTTTATTTACAAAAACTAACGATGCACAACTTGATGGCCTATCTCTCAACCACAAATAACACATATTGTGCTATATGGATGGAGACTGATGCTTGGAGATCCGGAAATTGCCTTGCTAGTACTTTCCGCAGAATAATAGAGAGAATTCTGGATGACAATCATATTGACGAGCTTATAACATGGAGTGACAGTTGTGTTTCTCAGAACCGCAACTCTAACATTTTCATTTGTGTATTAGATATTTTGCGACATCGCTCGAAGTTAAGAAGTTTAACAATGAAATACTCTATTGCTGGTCACGGTGCTGTGCAGGAAGTCGATAACAAGCACAGCCAAATTGAGAAGCATATGGCTAAGACAGAATTTTATTCACCTATCTCCTTTATGAGAGAACTTAGAAAAGTAAATACGAAAAATCCGTTTGTGACTTTGTTACTAAGGAAAAACGATTTTAAACATTATGAGGCTTGTGCAGCTAACTTACGGTATGCGAATGTTCGTTTTACCAAAGTTTATGCCATTTTGAAGCGCTAGATACCTGTGTATGAAGTACAATTCAAAACGTAGTTCTTAGATCAAAATTACCAAAATTGCCAATTCAATACCCACTTTGCGTCGTTAAGGAAGAAAATCCAGTACACCCAAACTTGCATTAGACCAGTTTGTACCACAAGTGCTTTCCCAAAATAAGGAACTATCAAAAGACAAGATAAACGCTTTGAACAAAATGAAGCCGTCCATGTCCCAAGTTGAGAAGGAGTTTTATTACACAATTTTTGGCATATAATTTTGTATGTGGTCCTTACTTAGTATATTGGAATATGATTTAATTTGTTACAATTTCCTGTTTTTTTTTCTTATTTGTTTTTTTGAGGATTCATTTTTATTTAATTTGTTTACATTGGCGTTTTAATTTTTTACAATTTGTTTTGTTATTTTTTTCTATTTTTTTTCTATTTTTCTGAGGATGCATTTTCGTTTAATTAGTTTGTATTGACGTTTTAATTTGTTACAATTTTTTTGCTATTTTTTCCTCATTTGTTTTTTATAAGATAAATATTCATTTGTTTATCTTATTTGTATTTGGAATGTGATATTCCTATTATTAATAAATCAATTTTTAAAAAGTAGAGTTCCAATTAGAACCGTGTAGATTGCAACTCAAAAATTTAATAGTTAATAAGTACATTCCATAAGGTTCTAACTGGTACTTACCACTATGTTGTGTTAATATAATCGAAAAACTGTAAATAACATAGTTCTAACTGTATTATAACATAGTGGATTTTCTGCTAAATTACCGTTTGAAATGCAATGCAAATTTGAGTATAGTACTAAAGAGTGCCTAACTTGTAGATATAAAATAATAAAGTATTCAAACACTGAACTAGAAAAAAATTATTGGCCATACAAACTTCAAATACAATTCCTGAAAAACGACTGTGGGTCCAGATACAACCTTGTTATTTTAGTATGACGTTTTGGTAAGCCGGTTTTTTTGAAGCTATAAGAAAATGTATTTACAGTTTTTGTTATTGTGTTCTTTATATCGTTCTTTTGGAATTCGTGACTAAACCTTCAATACATTGAAATATTTATATTGTTATACCTATTGTCCTGTCTCGAATTATTCAAATACATTTTCGATTTTAATCGCTAATTGGAACTACAAAACTGATTGTGGGGCAGTGCAGTGGTTTTTGCCCCCACCTGTCCCGTTTTAAGCCGGTAGAAACGTTTTCTATTGCGACTGTGATCTTCTATTTTTTTATTTCGGAATTAATTTCTTTGCTATACAGTATCAGCTCGCCAATATTTGAAACCAATTGTGGGGCGGAGCAGAGGCTGTTACCACCAGCTGTTCTACTTTCGGAACGGGCATAATTTTCTCTGAATTACCTTTGATTTATCTTAGTTCTAAAATTATATATAGTTTTAACTGGCCGGAAATTTGAGAAATTTGAAACTGATTGTGGGTCGGAGCAGAGGCTGTTGCCACCAGCTGTTCCATTTTCGGAACGGGTATAATTTTCTCTAAATTACCTTTAATTTATCTTAGTTCTAAATTAGATATAGTTTTATCTAACCCACAAATTAAAAAATTTAAAACCGATTGTGGGGCGGAGCTGAAGCTGATACCACCAGCTGTTCCACTTTCATAATAATTTTTTTTATTATCTATTCTATAACACAATTGTTTCCTTTTGCTTGTATTTGGCCAACTGCTGCCCTATCTTCCGACCAAATTTTAGAATAATTTTAACCGATAATTTGAAATTTCGCCACCAGCTGCCCAACAGTCAGCCCGGAGTAACTTTTCTTGAGTTCACTCATTTTTTTTTGTTAGAACAGTTTATTTTCTCTTACAGTAATAAGATTTTCAACAAAGTCTGAGGCTGTTGCCACGGGTTGATTGATAATCTACTTTATATCCATTATTTTTTTCATAAACTGGTTTGGTCGCATTTTCCCACATATCCCGATTGACCGTTCCTACCGCGAAGATAGTTACCGTTTACTACTGTGATAGGTATTTATTGATTTACTACTTCTCACCGGATAATTACAAACTACTTATACTGCTTACACCTGGTTTATTGTGCCATTGCTCACATCCATTAATACCGGAAAATTTCGCATGGTGCATAATAAATTAAGGCTGCATACTGTATATATTTAATTGATTCGGTACCGCTTGAAAATACTCAGTAATTGTTAAGTGTTATTTTGTATATATATTTTAAATAGGGCTTGTGATATACAAATAAATACAATCAGTGTTTTTTTCATATCCCGTAGCATCACCGTCTAAGGGTTATAATTTTGTAGAAGTGCTGAATCCAACGAGACCCCTGCAATTTTCCTTAACCTCCATCTGAGGCTACCTGGAACTCTTGACGCTAAGGGCCAAGGGGCCGTGGAGTGAACCACGTAAAATAATCTGGCGCCCGAGCATTTGTTTCAAAAACTTGGCATCGAGGGTGTCCAAAGTGACGCGCCAGTAGATAAGAACCTGTGTGAGGTGAAGTAAGGTGTCACAATGTGTTCCGGTCAATGGTCTCCAAACGAATGGAACGAGTTGATTCAACCAAAATCAAGCGTAAACGTTTGCAGATCATCAATGAAAACACGTGTTCATCCCAATAAACACACAAACGTTTTAAAAACGTAAAATATTTAACATGTAACGTTTATAAATGATTTTTAGGCCACTGGTTATATTACCGGAGTAACGTCGCTCGTTTCTACGTACCATATAACGATTTTTCCAACGTTAAATACAACGTGATTTTCGTAACGTCATTCATACGTTACCGTTTTAATGTGATTTACCGGTTACTTTTGAACTTATAAACAGTCTTCTGAAACGAAATTTAGCACACATTTTACTAACGTCACTAAAACGTTACCTTTTCAATGTTATTTACCCAGTACTTCTATAAGGTAACATAAATCTTTTTATAATGCAGTTTATAAACATTTTTGTATCATGATATTTAGTACATACTTTTAACGTCATTTAAACGTTACCTATTTGATGTGATGTACCCATTGCGTGTGTAACGTAATATGAACGTTTTTATGCTACTTATAGACGGTCTTTTGAAACGAAATTTAGCACCCACCTTACTAATGTCACTTAAACTTTACCTTTCCAATGTGATTTACCCATTGTTTTTGTAATGTAATATAAACGTTTTTATAATGCAATTTATAAACGTTTTTTTATAATACTATTCAGCACTTACTTTTAACGTATTTTAAGGGCTACATTTAATCGGTTCAAACCATCCTTTTTGGTAACGTTATATTCACATTTAAAATTAAAAGTAGAGGGGGGCATATCTGACAAAAACTGGAATCGTATAATAATGTTATATTCATTTTATTAATTATTAATGAATCCACACAAAAATATTATACAATAAAAAAAAATAATTTCTTAAAATTATAACATAAAATATATAAGATTTCTAGCTTTGATATTCCACAGACAGAACAACGTATATATATATATATATATATATATATATATATATATATTTATATATTTATATATTTATATATTAATATATATTATATCAGGTACAAAAATAGAGTAGTTATAGGATTATAAATACCTGATAAGAATGTCCATATTTTCAATGCCGAAATTATCCAAATAAATAACCACTATAATATTGTTTTGATGACAACGTATTCATACCATAATATAAAATATGAACTTTACCTCAGTAATTGCCAGTCAGTGAATAGATTACTATTGGATAAATGCAATCCATATTTCGATTCATATCTATAATAAAATTTTGTAAACACAAAATATCACGATGACAGTTAAAATGTTGGGTTGAAATTATTGTCAATGGTTCAAATTAAATAAGAAGAGGAGTGTGAGATGTATGTGGTTATACAGCTAATTCGGTAAATATAAAGATTCCAATTGACATTAAAAAGAAAAGATTTCTTATAAATTCAAAAAACTGTATCTGGTAAATAATAAATTTTATAATGTAGATTTAGTTCATACTATATGTAAAGAAGGTATAACAAATAATAAAGTCATTAAATTAAAATAGAAAGGAAATGTGATTGGTTCAAATGAATAATCTAAGTGGGATTGAACGTTTTATATATAAAAAAAGGGATATCGATACCGGGTAACGGATAAATACAGGAGTTTTTTGGAGAGATTTGGATGAGGGTGACAAAAATATAGAAATTCAAGAGAAAATGATAAAAAAACCCTAAATTATATTAATTAGACGAATACATAGATAAGTGAACCAACGCAAAGAAATAAACATTTTAAAAAAAGAAATATCAATTTGGAAAAAGGTAATTTATAATTTAAAAAGAAACGAAGTAACATTAGAAACAGAAGTCAATAATAAACATGAATAAGTAACATCAGAATAATATAAAATACATTGGAAGAGCAGAGACGGATATTGTAAAAGTTAAATTTTTATGGTTGGAGAATTTAAATAAAATAAATTGTTAAGAGAGGACGTTCGGAATACAGCAGAAGGTATTTAAGAAATAAGAAGTAACGTTGAAGTGAAGTGTCGGAGCTGAGACGTACAATGGTGAATAACGCAAGATTGCTGGTGAGTGGATATTCAGGAAACATGATTAGTAGAAAACGGCAAGAAGCAGAAGTCATTGACATATGAAAAAAAACCGGTAACATAATAATTTATTTTTCTAGATTTTTAAAACTTATAAAACTCTTCTGGAAAGTATTTATCTTATATATATAAACAAATAAATAACTAAATATTTAATTTAAAAAAAAAATAATTAAAATCAATAAAAAGAAAGGCTAAAGAGAACAAATTTGGACACATTTCAAAAGTTTAATTATAATTAACATTTCAATTTAGAAGGAAAACAAAGTGGTAAACACATTAGTTGGTATACCTTCAAAATAAATTTGACTATAAAAAATAATATATATATATATATATATATATATATATATATATATATATATATATATATTAATACAGATCCTCTATCTAAATTTTAAAGAAAACATTGAAATAAGGAAAAATGTGCATATTTGTATGTAATACTTGTGATACACACTGTATAATCAATAATTTGAAAGATTCAATATACAAATAAAATTTGACATTTCAATTTCGGATCAAATTAATGCAGAATATACCTAATGATAGATATATTTTATAACAATTTAAAAACAAATATTTGTAGTTTCAAAATACAGATGTCTCTGCTAGCCAAATTGCAATTATAATAAAAGAATGAAAATCTCTCTTTGTTATAGGAAACCATAAATTTGTATTTAAAAAAAAAGAATTTTTGTTAACCAAAGGAGAAGAGATTTATTTATATATAAAGTTTAGGCAGTTGAATTTGATATCTCCACGAGACAACCTCGAAATAAGAGTTGTCTCAAATTTATTCAAGAATATATTAGTAATTTATATGAATATTATCAGATCATCAAATCTTGCATTGTAAAGCCAGTTCGTGTATAATTCACAAAAGAATTACATCGTTAAAGTGCAAGTGGTTTTCCGGTTTCTAAATTATATATTTAGAAAGTGTTGCTGAATTCTAAATACGTTTTAGAATACGAACGAGTTAACCAGTACCTAGTTGGTGAGTCCTGTCCAGTTTATTTACATTATTTCTCGAGAATTAATAGGCATTTCTTTAATATATTTCAAAAATAGATGCATCTTATGAAATAAATTGATCTAAAATCACAGTAACGTTACACATATAAAATTCAACGTCAAGTGAAGAAAAGTTTGGAATAGACAATTTGCACGGAAATTTGCATATTTGACATTGATATACATCAAGTATAAAATCAGACAATTTTAACTTTTGAAAAAAATATTATCTAGTAGATTTCTAATATAGGTTGTTTTAGTATCAAGGTTGATAAAAAATTCTATCATTGTTTTTTACCGTTTTTAATATTTTTGAAAAGTTATAATTTTCTTTTGTAATTTGTTATGTGATCATATATCATATAAATTTGAATTCCAACTCACTTTGGTACTCATTTCATATATATTCTCGTTGTAGTGTTTCTAAATGAAACTCACGGTCTCTAGTTAATTCCAAAATATAATAAAAGTTATTGAAAATTCTAAAAAATTGACAATTGTTTCGATAAATCAATATAATCGTCAGAATGACAGAAGTAACATTTCATTTTATGCCTACCTGATGTTTAGTAGTTATTTTCGGCTAGACCAAGAAGTAACCTAACTTGTGATTGGCTTAATATATGTTTATAGAAAAAAGAAGAAGATGTGTTATTACAAATATTGAAGCTTAGATATTATTAGCTCTATGGTGATATCCAGGATATCATTTTTCCAATTAAGATTAGTATAACTGTGTGTTCAATTTTGTGTGTTCGATAGACAGTAATATTAAGAGTTGTCATTTTTGAAGTTTAGTTGTCATTAATTTTCATGAATTTTGTAAAAGGAAAACCGTTGTTAATTTTAAAAGTAATACAGTCCATTTTAATGTTTTTACCGTTTGTCAAGTACTTTTTAAATAATCACAATTGAATCAGCAAAGTAAAACAATAAACATTTTTTATCCATCCAGTCGGATACAAGTTTTGAAATTAAAAGTTTACGACGATTTTCTTCAAGCCAACACGTGGTGATTATCGATCCAAGGCGTGAAGTATCGAGACAATTCCAGTGGTCCAATTCAGGTTATTAAGGAAGAGTTCCGATCTAGCGGTAACTACAAAAACAGGACCAACTATTTAGTACAATTCGGATTCAGGTCAGATTGTTCCTTTTACTCTCCTTTTTTGCGAAAATTTGTTATTAGCATTTTTCAATCGAGTATTTGGAGACAACTTTCAAGCAAACTGAGTAATTGCCGTTCAATTTGTATACATTGAGACATAGGTTTGAAATATGATTTGACGTTTTCAGTTGTTAACAAGTTTGGAGGTATAGGTATACTTCCGAAAGGTATTTGCGACCTTTGTTAATTGAATTTTTTATAACTTTTCGAGTTTTGATTACAGTACAATAAAAGTGTTAGTTATAATAAGTAGTCAGTTGAAATCATCACAATATCTTAGTTCTGATCGAAAGTCAAGATGACAGATACAGGGAGTGAAACAATTGTAATTAACGAACTTAGGGTTCCTTAACGTAGTAGAGGTACTATGAAACAAAAATTAACGTTACTAGAAAAATACATTGACACTCTTGAGACCCCTTCAAGTGATGAATTACCTAATATTAACGACGTAGAGCTGAGATTTGAAAATCACTCAAATTTATTAAATGAATTTGAAAAAGTTCAATCAATTTTAGAGACAAAATGTAGCGAGAATGAGTTAGAAGACCATTTTTTAGAGAGAGAAGAATTTCAGAATAGGTTTTATAAAACACAATCATACTTGGAAACCGTTTTGGATAATTTGCGAGCATTAGCATCATTTGCTATTAGTGAGGTACATTCCGATTCACAGTCAAACATTTCGAATAATAATATTGACCCTCTTCAGAATATGTGGTTGCCTCAAATAAAGCTACCGATATTTTCTGGACAATTTCAACAATGGATTAATTTTAAGAACAATTTCAATTCTACAATTACTAATAATGAATCATTAAACGATAACCAAAGGTTTCAATATTTAAAAGCCTCGCTAGAAGGCTACGCGGCTAACTTTATTGAAGGCATAGATAACACTGAGCAGCCTTTTAAAAAGTCCTGGGAGTTGTTGTGTGAGCGTTTCGACAAAAAACAGTTCTTGTTAGATAGTCATTTTGAATCACTTTTGAATGTACAGGGTGTTCAAAAAGAAACATATGCTAATTTTCGGAAAATACTAGATGAGGTATCCAAGCATTTAACTTCTTTAGATGGGATAGGACTCAATAAAGATATTCTGTATGATTCTTTTATAATTCATGTGCTATCAAGTAAATTAGATAAAAATACATTGCGAGATTGGAAAGAGTGCAAGTTTAATGATGATTTACCATCGGTAACAGAATTTATCGATTTTTTAAAAAACAAAGCTGATGTTTTGCAGTGTCTAGATGACACACAATTTATAAGAGCAAGTGGTTCAAGCTATCAAAGCAAGCATAACACGTATAATTATAAACCAAGTGCTCAAGTAAATTTAGCTAGTAATTACACCTGTAATTTTTGTAAGCAAAACCATTCTATTTACAAATGTTCAGATTTTTTAGCGTTACCTACCGAACGTAAAATTTAAGAGGTAAAAAAATTGCGGCTTTGTGAAAACTGTTTGTTACTGGGTCACAACAAAAACAACTGCAGAAGCGGCCCATGTCCCATATGTAAAGTCCATAAGCATAATAAATTGATTCACAGAGAAATTGAGCAATCTACAAGGTCGGTTAATAGTGTCAATGATCGAAATTCATCGAATCTATTGTCAAAAGAAGATAATAATTCAGACCCTACAGTACGTATCAACTTAGTTAATGACCGAAGTCAGGTGTTATTATCAACAGTACTATGTTATGTGAAAGACAAAAGTGAACAGTTCCATGCTTGTAGAGCTCTCTTAGACTGTGGGGCCCAAATGAATTTAATTACTGCTTCTTTTTGCGAAAAACTCAGAATTCCAGTTACTAGTACTACTTGTTCAATTATAGGGATCACACAAAGCCAGTCAGATGTCAACAATAAATGTACGCTTGATATTTCGTCGCGGTTTTCAGATTATAAATCAAGTATTTCTTGCTCAGTTGTTCCAACCATTACGAGTCGGATCCCGACATATTCATTCAATATTAGTAATATGCGTATACCGAATAATATTGATTTAGCGGATCCTGAATTTAACCATTCCAAAGGCATTGATGTATTAGTAGGCGCTAATATTTTTTGGAACCTGTTGCAAGAAGGAAAAATCCAACTGGGGAAAAACCTTCCTACACTAGTGAACACCAAATTTGGATGGATAATAACGGGTACCATGCCAATAAAGTTAGACAAATATATTTGCACCATGGGAAAAGCTCATGTCGCAGAAGACGACCAGCTCAAGAAGTTCTGGGAAATAGAGGAAGTCCAATGTAAAAATCAGTTCATGTCCCATGAAGGCACTATTTGCGAATCTCTTTTTGAACGAGATAAGTACCAAGCGGAAAATGGACAATTTGTGGTGAAATTTCCATTAAAACATTCCGTTGAGCTATTGGGCGATACAAAAGTATCCGCTATGAAGAGATTTAGGGCACTGGAACATAAATTTTCTGATTCTAGCTTCAAACAATTATATCATGATTTCATTCACGAATACCAGGATCTAGGTCACATGAGTAAAGTATCAAACAATATTAATTCTAATCTTGGTTATTACTTACCCCATCACGGTGTGCTTAAAGCAACAAGTATCACTACTAAGCTTCGAACAGTATTCGACGGCAGTTGCCAAAGCACAACAGGTTGGTCATTTAACGACATCCAGTACGTCGGCCCTAAGGTCCAAAACGACATATTCGACATTTTGGTGCGATTTCACATGTACGCCTTTGTTGTGTCGGCAGATATTTCAAAAATGTATAGGCAAATACTTATGCATCCAGAGCATAAGCATTTACAGCGAATCTTGTGGCGAGATAACCCAAACGATGAATTTTCTGTTTTTGAGTTAAATACGGTTACGATTGGTACAAGAGCAGCACCTTATTTAGCCATTAAATGTATCAAAACTCTAGCAACACAAAATTTGAAAGAATTTTCAGAAGCCTCTAACACTATTTTGTCCGACATGTACGTAGACGATTTGCTGACAGGATCTAACGATCTTAATGAATTACAAGATAGATGTAAGAACATTTATAATATATTGGAGTCTGCGAATTCCATTTTACGTAAGTGGACTTCCAATAACCAACAAGTGGTTTCTAACTTTGCAAAGGCAGATATCTCCAATTCAATCCTAAATATAGGTGATCAAGAGTCTAGTAAAACTTTAGGGGTTCGGTGGAATAATAGCTCGGATACATTAAAGTATACCATTAAGAATTTTTCAACTAATGTTTTTCCTACTAAACGCTCCATTTTATCCACGATTGCTCATATATATGATCCTTTGGGCCTTTTAAGCCCATCTATTATTTTAGCCAAGATACTTATCAAAAGACTTTGGTCTCTCCACATTTCATGGGATGCTCCAGTTCCTCCAGATATATTAAAGAACTGGTCACAATTTCAAAATAGCCTTGAGAGTCTCAATCATTTATCCTTTCCTCGCAATGTAGTCTCGGAAGTAATGCTAGACATTCATTGTTTCTGCGACGCATCGCAAGATGCATATGCAGCATGCATCTACTTCCGCAGTACAGATAAGTCAGGTATCTATACAATTAATTTGTTATGTTCAAAATCCAAAGTTTCACCATTGAAAG
Source organism: Galeruca laticollis (assembly GCA_963921935.1). Taxonomy (NCBI): domain Eukaryota; kingdom Metazoa; phylum Arthropoda; class Insecta; order Coleoptera; family Chrysomelidae; genus Galeruca; species Galeruca laticollis. The sequence continues at coordinate 108,363,067 of OY998176.1, forward strand.
TCATCACTATCCCCAAGCTAGAATTATGCGCCTGTCTTTTAGGAGCACAATTAACCAAACATGTGGTCAACTCCCTTAAGGTTGACATTCCTATTCATATGTGGTCCGATTCTCAAGTTGCTTTGAGTTGGATTCATCACGAACCCAGTGACTTACAAGTTTTCGTTGCGAATCGCGTATCAAAGATACAATCGCTATCAAACATCACTAACTGGAAATAAGTAAATGGCTCAAGTAACCCAGCTGACCTAGCTTCCAGAGGTATTCCGCCTGACAAGTTAATTTCGAGTGTGTTTTGGTGGAAAGGTCCAGCTTTCCTGCAATTACCCATTTCTGATTGGCCAAGTGAAGATTTTATTCTTAAAAAATCAGAGTTGATGGAGCTGAAAGAGAAAACCGTAGTTCTACATGCCACGCCGTCATATTCATTCGATTTACTTACTCGATTTTCTACCTTAACTAAGTTAGTACGAGTCACAGCTTATTGCTTACGGTTTTGTAATAATCTAAAAAATAGAACGCACAGGAAAACTAGTGTTCTATTTGCGTCAGAATTGGAAAATGCCAGAGCCATATTAATAAGGGAAGTTCAACAAGATTCATTCTTCGAAGAGTTGAAAATACTCAAGAAAAATAAAACACTCCCCAATAAACACAAACTTTGATCATTAGCACCCTTCGTTGATGAACAGGGAATTATAAGAGTCGGAGGAAGATTAAAAAATACATATTTACTTTTCAGTACCAAACATCCAATTTTATTGTGTTCCACTCACCATTTCACGAAGCTAGTTTTTGAACATAAACATCGACAATTGTTGCATCCAGGCCCTCAGTTATTACTGTCATCTGTTAGACAATTCTATTGGCCAATGAAAGGACGCATTTTAGCCAAACAAATTGTAAAAAATTGTATAACATGCGTTAAGTTCAACCCAGTGCCATTTACTGCCCCAATGTCCAATCTGCCAAATGAACGAATCAAGCCTCAACTACCATTCCAAGTAGCGGGTATCGATTACGCTGGCCCTTTTTTCATTCTCAATAAAAAAGGTAGAGGTTCACGATTAATAAAATGTTACTTAGCAGTATTTATTTGCTTTTGCACAAAAGCAATTCATCTCGAAGTTGTTTCGGATCTCACAACCGACAATTTTCTGGCAAGTTTTAAAAGGTTCAGCTCACGAAGAGGTGTTCCATCTGTTATCTACTCTGACAATGGAAGCACATTTGTCGGAGCAAATAACAAACTAAAGGAATTAGGACATTTTTTGTCTAAGAATTGCAATCAGATTAATGACGAGTTAATAAGTCAATTTAATATTGAATGGATTTTTATTCCCCCATATACCCCGAATCATGGAGGACTGTGGGAAGCAGCCGTTAAAATGGCAAAACATCACTTGAAGAGAGTTTTGATCAATAAAAATGTAACGTTCGATGAATTCAACACTCTTATAATACAAATTGAAGGGATACTCAATTCGCGACCATTATTTGATATGTCCAATGACCCAAATGATCCTTCACCTCTAACTCCCTCACATTTTTTAATTGGTCGCACTATATCGTCTGTCCCTAACCATGACCTTACAAATCTACCTGTAAACCGCCTGTCAAGGCTGCAACATATCCAACAGTTGTATCAGCAGTTCTGGCGACAATTCTCGAAACAATATATTTCCCAATTGCATCAATCATATAAATGGAAAGATGCACCCTGTCAAATAAATCTAGACACACTGGTACTTATCAAAAATGATGCCCAATCACCTTGTATATGGCCTACCGGCAGAATAACAAGACTATTTCCTGGCAGAGACGGAGTATCAAGGATAGCCGAAGTCAGTACGTCTAAAGGACCAATTGTGAGATCCGTTAGACATTTATACCCTTTACCAGTGCAAACCGACATTTGTATTTGACTTTAATTTAAACTTTGTGTGTTCGGTTCCCGCGGTTTCCGATACTATTGTATTGAAGGTGCCCTTCAAAGTGGAGGCTATGTTCAATTTTATGTGTTCGATAGACAGTAATATTAATAGTTGTCATTTTTGAAGTTTAGTTGTCATTAATTTTTATGAATTTTGTAAAAGGAAAACCGTTGTTAATTTTAAAAGTAATACAGTCCATTTTAATGTTTTTACCGTTTGTCAAGTACTTTTTAAATAATCACAATTGAATTAGCAAAGTAAAACAGTAAACACTGTGCAATGATATAGAAAACCAGGAAAACTATATCTGCTGATCTTTACAATTATCACTTAAGAAGACATTCTATTAGTGGAGAACTCCCTAGATTTAACTGTTCATTGACAACTTCATATTGTGGGTTTCTTAAATGTCTTCTAATTTCCAGTTCTTCAAGGAAATCCAGTTCTTGTTCCTTTTCACAAATATGCAGCACTTCTAGTTCTGTGTTAGGTGTCAATGAATGATTGGTGTCAAGTAGATGTTTTGCGTAGTGGGATTTATCTGGTTGTTTTAATCTGTATGCTCGTAAGTGCTCACTATATCGTATTTCAAAATTCCTAAGGGTCTGACCCAAATAGACAGCATTACATTCTGGACATTTGAGTTTATATATACCTGACTTCTTTAATAGTGGTATTTTTGTTTTTACATTTAAGAATTTTGTACTAACGTTACTTTCTGTTTTAAAAGAATTTGTTGTATTCGTTGCTGAAGATATTATCTTTGAAATATTATTAGAAATATTTCCTGCTTATGTTATGGTTTTATAAGTTTTAATTGCATCAGCTTGTTCAGGATATATTAGTTGTAATGCCACTTTTTCTTCTTTTTCACTAATGAGCTTATTTATCATATCTAATGGATAACCGTTAGATGTTGCTATTTGTCTAATTGTATTAATCTCTCTATCAAAATTACATTTGTTCATAGGAACTGAAAAAGCTCTATGTATCATTGAATTATATGCTGCTAGTCTGTGTGACATAGGGTGGTTAGAATTAAATGGAATTGTCACATCAGTCTGTGTTGGTTTTCGGTAAATTGAATAATCAAGTACATTATTAACTTTTTGAATTTTTAAATCAAGAAAATTGATTGAGCTATTTTTTTCAATTTCTAATGTAAATTTAATTTTCGGGTGTAAATTATTGATGTGGTTGAAAAATACATCTAATTGTCGTTCACTACCCATAAAACAAGTTAATATGTCATCTACATATCTATACCAAAATAAAATACTTTTCGAAATATTACTTTCAAAGATCTTTCTTTCTAAATTGTCCATAAAAATGTTTGCTAAAATAGGTGATATAGGGCTTCCCATTGGTAAACCTTTATTTTGAATATATATCTTATTGTCAAAAGTGAAATAATTCTGATTAATGCATACATCAAATAAATTAGGTATATCTGATATTATTCCTGGACTAATATTTTCATCTTCTAGTAATTTTCTTACAAGTATTAGACATTCTTTAGGAGGAATTTTAGTAAACATATTAGTTACATCGAAAGAAATGAGTTTATAGTTATCTTGCAAGTGGATTGCTTTCAACTTTTTGATTAGTTCTATTGAATTTCTAATTGAGTACTGAGATTCATATCCGTAAGTATTGAGTATATTGTTGAGCTTCTTTGCCAATATATTATTAGGAGCATTAACATAAGAGACTACAGGTCTAATTGGTTTCGTTATTTTATGTAATTTAACTGTTCCATATAATTGTGGACAATGAGGATTCCTTTGTATGATAGACCTCATTTGAAAGTTAATTTGAATTATTAACAATATCCCTTACATTATCAGAAAACTTTTTTGTTGGGTCTGCTTTAAGAACTTTTACATCGCTGGATTCTATAAAGTTATATACTTTGGAATTGTAATTTTCAGTCGTCACAATTTTGAAATACGATACAGTGAGCACTTACGAGCATACAGATCAAAACAACCAGATAAATCCCACTACGCAAAACATCTACTTGACACCAATCATTTATTGACACCTAACACAGAACTAGAAGTGCTGCATATTTGTGAAAAAAAACAAGAACTGGATTTCCTTGAAGAACTGGAAATTAGAAGACATTTAAGAAACCCACAATATGAAGTCGTCAATGAACAGATAAATCTAGGGAGTTCTCCACTATTTAACTGTCTTCTTAAGTGATAATTGTAAAGATCAGCAGATATAGTTTTCCTGGTTTTCTATATCATTGCACAGTTATACTGATCTTAATTGGAAAAATAATATCCAGGATACCACCATAGGGCTAATAATATCTAAGCTTCAATATTTGTAATATCACATCTTCTTGTTTTTTCTATAAACATATATTAAGCCAATCACAAGCTAGGTTACTTCTTGGTCTAGCCAAAAATAACTACTAAACATCAGGTAGGCATAAAATGAAATGTAACTTCTGTCATTCTGACGATGATATAGATTTATCGAAACAATTGTCAATTTTTTAGAATTTTCAATAACTTTTATTATATTGTGGAATTAACTAGAGACCGTGAGTTTCATTTAAAAACACTAATATGAGCATATTCCACGAAGTACGGGTCGAGGCAGTCAATTTTATTCTCATTGTGTTTGATAATTTTCATGCTATAGAAAATTTGATATATGATAAGTGACATTTAGATAATTTCCAGTGACAGTAAAATAATATATGTCATAATTGTCTTATAGTATATTGAACAAACAGTTACTCTAGATTTGGAATAGCGTCATACGTAATTTGGAGAATTCATTGAAATTTATAAATTTGAATTATTATTTAAAATCTTTGATCCCTCCCTGAGATAAGAGTGAGTAAGTAGATTGTGTATTGATTTATCTTTCAAAGTACAAAATTTAATATTCATCTGAGCCGGGCATATTAATTTGACAACTGCTGTCAAAATTCAAATAGGTTATATCAAAGAATACACCAACAACAAGAAGCGAAAGCCGGCGTAAATCCTTTGATGTTTTGGGGGCGAAATTTCGTGACCTTGAAACTGACGTTGACAGATAACTGAGCATCGTTACTTGATTTTACACTAAGAAAAGTGTTCAAAAAATGTAAATTAAATCTTACCTACACGCAAAAAAGTGAAACCAAAGAATCTCAAATAATTATTGTTTATTTTTATGGCTTGTTTCGACAAATTTTTAATTGTCAAAGGAATATTTAAGCATCCAACCGTGTAATATTTTGAATGTTGGTTGATAATTGGTGAAAACTCATTAAAGATGAAGAAATACCAAAGTTTCATTTTCACAATAGGTCTGTTAAACTTAATTTATGAATTGGTAAAGTTAATTTAGCAGCTAAACAAACCATGTGAAAAATATACTTTAGCATTTCTTTATACATACAGTTTTAGCTTCTGTTTTTGGAGTTCCATCCATTATTAAAAATACCGAGCTATTGTTTAACCAAATGATTCTTATTTTCTATATTGTTTTCAAAATTATATGTGTAAGTATGTATTTAAGTAGCGCTGTATGTAGGATAGGGTGAGTATAAAAATCAAGACAATAATATAGATTATATATTTAGAATACCAGTTTACAATAGAAAGAATTTTAGTAAATGATGATATAAAATTACAATGAGTATGGTACTTAGAAACAAAATTTTTATAATTGATATATTCAAAAGTTACACTTCACCAGATTCTGAATTAAATATGTTACAAGAGAAAATCTACTGATGTATGTGACAAAGAAGTTATAAAAAAATAGCGACAGTAAACTTTTCTGCATAGTTATCGAAGTTTTGTTGCGTTTTTCAATTATTATCATATTTTGTTGTTAATTAAGTTGAATTCAACAACTGTTTGCATTATTCCTGAAACTCACCAAGCAGAAGTTCAGAATGTAGCAATATCATTATCAAATTAAGATTACAGGAACGAAGAACTGACAATTTTAAATGCGATAAATTTTGTTTGTGGCTATTTGATGGAGAAAGCATATCATAGGTCTGAAACGTGCATAGAATTCTCAAAAGAATGTGGAGATCTGGATACAAAGCAGCTATTGACATATTTTGGAAAGTATGATAGGGACAAAAGTATTATTGGAGGCTTTAGGGTTCCAAGTGAACATTTTATAAATTGTATTTGTCAATTGGAAGAAGCATTTACATTAATGTTTAGTGAAGTGTTTGATTGCCAAAGTATTCCACACGTGGTTCAGATATTCCAAAACTATTCATTAGATTGAGCATATATAACTGCATGAAATATGAGAATAGGGATATAATAAAAATGGAAACGTTTCAATTAAAGAGTTATAACTCTTTGGAATATATATATACAATATTAAAAAACATTTATTATACAGTATAATCATATTAGTTACTTTACAAGTTTACAGTAATACAAACGCCAAGGTTTACTAAGTTTACAGAGTGTGCCAAAGATAGAAGAGTGTTGTTAAACGAGCTCACTAGCTGCTGCAAAGACAGAGCTATGATATAATATTATTTTCGGATGTTCCTTCCGTTTATTATTTTTTTATTTTAAAATTGTGGTTGCAATATTTAAAAGAATAAAAGATTTTCAACCTAATGAATAATTGATTAACAAATTCCAGGGGGAATGAACCACATGGATGATGAAATTCTATTTTTTGCATATTTGAATATATATTATGTGAAAGAAATATGTTGCCCTGTCAAAATATTTTCGAAAGATGAAGTAAACAATTTTTCATACTTATATATATATATATATATATAACAAAGAAGATGTAGGAATATCGCGTGATATGTTAACAACAACAGCAAATATATTCATGGGTAATTCACGCAAAATAAAGGGCTACTGAAATAGAGTGGTAACCGTGGACATGCATGTTTCTAGCTCATTTTGCCTCATCAGCACGGCATAACCAAGTAAGGATGTGAAATTTGGGAGCAAAGATGTTATTCGAAATATATATATATATATATATATATATATTTATATATATATATATATATATATTTATATATATATATATATATATATCGCTGAAAAGCGAAAAAGCCGTGATCGTTGCTGATCAATTAGAACACAAATTGGAAAATATATTTTTGGGGATTGCAGCAAAAGAGGAAAAATACACTCTATTCAATTCTCCAAGCTTTCGTAAATCTTTATTTACATCATCAGGGAACTACAATAAGGAAAGAAAAACATAAATCATAAATAATATATAAATCATATTAATAACAATAATAATAATAATAATAATGATAATATTAATAATTTTCACTAGTTTCCTACTTGTGTCATCATGGTAGGTGTTCCCCCTTTATTAAAAGATCCATAATAATATTAATAATAATAATAAATAACATCAATAATCACATATTAATTCTCGTTAATGTGAATCTCATTGGAGTGATATTTCACAACAGTTCCATAATTTTGGTACCACCCCGGTATTCTCTTGAAAGTTTCAATTCGATTGTTTCAGTGTCTCCCGTCATTGCAAAGATCGATTCTTTTCATTCATTTAGTAATGATGAATGCTGTACTTAACCTGACATTTTCAGTTTCCGCCATTATTCTCACAAGTCCGCGTGGGTGTGTGGATTTTCGATTTTTAATGTTTTAACTTTTTACTTTTTAATAATGTTTTAAATTTGAACCAGTAGTAGGCAAATGTATTGCCGACTGGACCTATTTCTTTAATGACTTGCTGTTGTACACTTTTCCTGTATTCAAGATCTATGATGCAATCTCGATCAATGTAAGTTGTAGAAATGTTTGTAAGAACACTTTTTATAATTTATGTTTTTCTTTCCTCATTATTGTTTCCTGATGATGTAAATAAAGATTTACGAAAGCTTCGAGAATTGAATAGAGTGTATTTTTCCTCTTTTGCTGCAATCCCCAAAAAGATATTTTTCAATTTGTGTTATATATATATATATATACAGGGTGTCCCGGGACTAATGGGAAAAAATCAGGAGCGTCTAAACTGAGCCAAAATAATGTTAGTACTTCATATACATTTTTTCTATGCAGGCCCTCGTTTCCGAGTTATAGACTTCCAAAGTTTTAATTTTGAATTTGGTTTTTGTTTTTATTTTTTTTACTGGTTATTTGATCTTTATAGAATTTACGGCAAAGCGATAATGTACGTGTATGTTTATTTTGGAAAGGTGAACAGATTTACAGTAATGCCTTGAAGCCAGTGGCGGACTACTCGCAATGGTTAGTGATCCAAAAATTTTTCAGGGATGGCACATCCTATATGAAATTATCGAAATCGACTTCCCCACACATTAAGCTAACGAGAAGGTACTCTTGTTGGAATTCGATGAAATAAGCCGTTTGGCTAATATTTACAGTTTTATTAATGCACTACGTACCAATTTACCTAACTAACTTATTAATACGATGTCCAAGACTTATCTACAGTACTACAAAAAATAATTTAACGATAGCAGAAGATAAAAAACAATAACGACTTATTAATTCGAAAGTTAGTGAAAACTTTTTGAAGGTTTCTTACCGTTTATCAAGTAACCATAGGAATAGTTGTCAAGCGTTTTGTAGAATAGTTCGTAGTCAGTACTTGTCAATAGTTCATAAGTCCTTAATTTAACAGTTATAATGGCAGAATTCACTTTTATTAAGTACGCAGATATGCATTTGATGTATGAACTGGCTTCTTGAAACAGTTAAGAGGTCAGAAGGCTGTATGCAGACCATTTTGCAAACATAGCATTGCCAGACAGACGAATGTTTGAGCGTATTGATCTCAGGTTACGAGAAACAGGTTTGAATAAGTAAATGTAATTTTCCAGTTGATAGTGAACCATCAACGATTTTACGAAAATTATCAAAAGAACATAACGTCTCAAAATCAGTTGTTCATCGTGTCCTAAAAGAGCAGTTGTTTTATCCTTTTCACATGAATAAAGTACACAGTATGACAGTGGCTGATTATCCTGCACGACTTGAGTATAGCCACTGGATTCTGCAACATCAACAAGACGACAATACATTTATTAGTAACGTTATCTTTACGGACGAATCTGGTTTCACCAGAAATGGAGTCAATAATTCCCATAATATGCATTGCCATGTGAATCCACATGGCATTATCCAAACTAGGAACCGGCATAGATTCATGGTTAATGTTTGGGCAGGAATGGTTGGCAATGATTTGATAGGGCCATACTTTATTGACGGTACTTTGACAGGTTAGAGATATTTGGAGTTTTTGCAAAATGAGTTATGGAACCTGTTTGATGATGTACTACTACAAACTCGTAGGAATTTATGGTTCATGCATGATAGGGCCCCTCCTCATTTCAGTTTAGATGGATTGCTCGTGGAGGCCCTTTTCAATGGCCACCGCAATCAGGAGACGTTAATCCTATGGATTCCTTTCTCTGGGGTTATCTCAAAAGTAAGGTATACGCAACACCTGTGCAAAGATTTAATAGACAGAATTGTGTTACAATGCAATGTTATCAGAAATAATATGGGATTGCTCTTTCAAGTGCAAAGAAACAACCTTCGTAGACTTAAAATGTAGTGAGAGGAGCTCATATTGAACATTTATCAGAATAACGTTAGTTTTTGCTGTTGTTTGGAAATTAGTTTTAGTCCAATGTTTTATAACTTGTGTTTTTTTGAGGTTTTCTTAATGGTTTAATAATGTTGTGTTCGTAACTTTGATTAAAAGCAACTAATTACGTTGTTCACGTACCTATTTAATCCCCATTGAATCATCCAATTATTTTTTTGTAGTACCGTAGGTAAATCATGGACATCATATTAATAAGTTAGTTAGGTAAATTGGTACGTAGTGCAATAATAAAACTGTAAATATTAGCCAAACGGCTTATTTTATAGAATTCCAACAAGAGTAGCTTTTTGTTAGCTTAATGTGTGGGAAAGTCAATTTCTATAATTTCATATAGGGTGTGCCATCACTGCAAAATTTTTGGATCACCAACCATTGCGAGTAGTCCGTCCATGGATTCAAGGGATTACTGTAAACCTGTTTACCTTTTCAAAATAAACATACACGTACACTATAGCTTTTCCGTAAATTTTATAAAGATCAAATAACTAGTACAAAAAGTAGAAATAAAAAACACATTCAAAACTAAAACTTTGGAGGCCTATAACTCGAAAACGAGGGACTGCATAGAAAAAGTTTATATGAAGTACTAACATTATTTTGGCTCAAATTATACGCTCCTGACTTTTTTCCCATTAGTCCCGGGACACCCTGTATATATATATATATATATATATATATATATATATATATATATATATATATATATATATATTGCCTGCTGAAATCCGTTATTTTGTGTTTTCCCATGTTTCGATTAACATCTTTGCTCTCAAATTTCACATCATTATTTGGGTATGCCGCGCTGATGAGGCAAAATGAGCCAGAAACATGCATGTCCACGGTTACCACTCTATTTCAGTAGCCCTTTACTTTGCCTGAATTACCCATGATTCTCTTTGTTGTTGTTAACATATCACACGATATTCCTACATCTTCTTTTTTATATATATATACATATATATATATATATATATATATATATATATATATATATATATATATATATATATATATATTCCACAAATGTTTCACTTGGAGCTCTCAAACTTCCAAAAGTACCAAAATCATTGTTGTATGCCTCAAAATATGTTAACAAATGACCAATGTCTAGATCTCTTACTTCACGACAATACTGAATGCAGATGTTGCAACTATGAACATTAATACATTTTTTAATCAAATATCCACATACATAATTAAAAGAATTCTGTATAATTGCTGGTTGTTGGCGGTAATCTGTATCTGAAAGAGATATTGCTTTCAGTGAAATTTCAGGTATTGGTTTTTGTGATTGTTTCCTACTTGATTGAATAGATCTTAGAGTTAATAATAATTGATCCATGTCATTAATGCAATTCATATTATTTGAATGAAGGTATGTTTGGCCAAATAATTTTTTAAAAGCTCTTTGAAATTGTATGGGAGTTGGATTTATAGAATTACCACCTTGTTGCCTGATAGAACCAAAGAAGCTTTCAAGACAATCCTGATTGATATAGCGTAGATATTTAAAATCGTCCGAGGAAAGTCGACTCCAAAGAATCTTTGATCTGACGGTAACATCCACATCTTTTTTATCAAATATTTTCAATTTTGTAATAAATTTCACCATTCCATCCAAATATTTTAATTGAAAATCTGTGCCTTCAAAAACATTTTTGTAAGGATTGGAAATTCTTAAGTCCCTAGAATTGAGCATGTCAAAAAGCTTATCAAATTTTTCAATAAATTCTATGGTCACTATGGCACTTGTAGGAAGTATTCCTAAACTTATATATGTATTCATTGAACTTGCCACGGTATTGCTTAATACCTGAGTTGCAAGTTTAACACGCATTTTTTCAAAACTTGTTGGATATATATGAGAGTTTGTAAGTTTTGGTGCACATCTGAAAAACTGTTTTTTGTCATATTCATAAAAAGATTTTACAAATGTTCTAGGACGATTTCTTATAATCAAAAGCAAAAACATTGTTTATAAAATTATTTCTAAATGCTTTAATCAAGTGACAAGGATCAAATATGTATACAATATTTTTATTATTTATTTGAAATTCTGGATTATTTTTAGAAACTCCAAGAAGTTTGCTTAGTTTGACATAATTAGATCCCATCTCACTTACTTAACAATCCACAATCAAACCACAGTCAAACAATTTGCATATGCATTTTGTTACGACAGGTAGTAATTTTTCGGCCTCAAATTCAGAATCAACAAAAAAGTAAGAAATTGGTAACTTCCAATTGGTATACAGTCCTCTTACCATAATGACCAAAGCATGTTTTGCCACCAAGTTCTCCTTTGTTCCAGTTCCAAAATCACAAAAATCAATTATCTCATATTTTCCAGTATCAAAGTACAAAAAAGATTTTAAAGACATCTCATCAATAATTATACTACAATGTTTGTCTTGTGGTAACATTGTGGTTGTTTTCATTTTTATTGCTTGAAAAACAGCTTCATTACCTAAACCTACTTGAGAAACTGAACCCTTGGTCATGTTTTGAAAAGTTCTTGGAGTTGGTAGACTTATTATTTTTCTAAGAAATCTGTATGCTCTAGGTCCTAAAAAATACAAAGTGAGAGCAACCTTCTTTAATTCATCAGAATAACGTCTGCCAAGTGATTTTCTGTTTTTCAAATTAATTTGGGTTTTGACAATGTCTGCCAATGGTTTGGTCAAAAAATTATCACACGTATCTATAAAAAGTTTAGGGCTATATTTTGGTGTTGCCTCTACATTACATGTTTTCTTGAATAACTTTTTATTCATTGTTTTCAATTTAAACCTTAACTTTTCTTTTCGTGGTGTGCCAAAGGTCATGCTTTGTGGTGTTTGAGTTGAAGCTGAGTGATATTGTAAATGTATGGGTTCCTCCATCTCAATAAGAATTTTAGAAGATCTATTATCTGAAACAAAAAAGGAAAATAGAGGAAGACTATAAGCACAGGATTTATTATAGACAATGTGTTGTTCTATTCATCCATCCCATTTTCCAGTGTCTATTTTCTAAAGACCAGCGGGAGCATTTTCTTACATTGATAGCAAGTGAACTTTGAATGAATAACCGAACATTTTTCCATTTTAGCAAAACCATAAAAAAGACTATTGTATAAGAAAAACAAAACAGTTAGGCTAAATGCAATCTAATTATAAGAAAGTCATCTATTTTGATGCATATCATCTACAAGAGTTGAATCTAAACGATGATTATATTTACCAAGAGATGGAGAAGCATCACCAATATGTGTTGTGGCGGCTTGAGACGAATATCCCACTTGCTCAAACGGCATGGTATCTGTAATTATAAAAATAATTGTAATAAACAGCAATTTCAAGTAATCGGTTCAAAAAATGTCCAGCATTCTTAGATTTGTCACTCTACACTCTAAAGAATACATGACATTTACATTGCAATTCAATACAGCTGTTTAAATACTAAGCATATGGCGATTCACAGATAGGCTAAACACAATCTAATTATAAGATAGCCATCTATTTTGATGCATATTATCTAAAAGAGTTGAATCTAAATGATTATTATATTTACCAAGAGATATAGAAGCATCACCAATATGTCTTGTTGTGGCTTGAGACGAATGTCTCACTTGCTCAAACGGCATGGTATCTGTAATTATGAAAATAATTGTAATAACCAGCAATTTCAAATAACCAGTTCAAAAAATTTCAAGCATTCTTAGATTTGACACTCTACACTCTAAAGAATACATAACATTTACATTGCAATTCTATACAGCTGTTTAAATACAAAGCATATGGCGATTCACAGATAGGCTAAACGCAATCTAATCATGAGAAATTCATCTATTTTGATGTATATCATATAAAAGAGTTGAATCTAAACGATGATCATATTTACCAAGAGATATAGAAGCATCACCAATATGTCTTGTTGCGGCTTGAGACGAATGTACCACTTGCTCAAACGGCATGGTATCTGTAATTATAAAAATAATTGTAATAAACAAATAAACAAAATGCCAATAAGGTATTAATGTTGAAAAGTTATAATTAATTCTGCACTAAGGTGGTAAAAATAAGTATCAATAACAACTGATTGTAATGTTTACTTAAATTTAATATTTACCAGACTGAATAGCTATTTTTGTTGGTGGATCGCTCAATATAACTTGGCCCTTGCGTTTCAACCATGGAAATATTGTAGGCACAGCTTGAAGACATAGGTAATTTTTACGTCCCCTTTTGGAAGTAAATTTATCCTCAAAGTGGAGTTGACATAACTTATAATTGTTATGTAAAGAGTCTAGGGTTTTTTCAAACAAATATCCACGGTTACATGCATCCAACCATAACTGTGCTCTAAAATGTAAATAAAGCTAAGTAAGTATATTTATATTTATCATATGTGTTAGGTTAGATTAGGTTAGTTAGTTAGAAATAAACTACAACCAATTTATATTGAATATTGTGTATTATTATTCAACATATTCAAGCTGAACTCATCAGCAGTTACGCTTATTGTAGTGTATTCATTGATTGTATTATTATCATTATTATTCATGTTAACAAAGACACAGAGACAGAGGAATGTTAACACTCAAAACATAGATACACGCAACTTCCAATGTATAGGTGTAATGGAAGAATAACATATTTAAAAAAAGAAATATATATCTATAATTTATTGCATATAAAAACAATTCCTCTTACCTTACAGGATCTTTAGGAAATTAGGAAATCTAAACGTAGTTGTTCCGTCTCCATCTCTTGAATGACACCCACGAACTGCACAAGTTCTTGGCGCCATAACTGATATAATAGTTTTTAAACAATTAAAAACGCAAACAAAATGTATATGTTATATTGTAAATAAGGAAAAACCCTACATAAGAATATTCTTTGTTAAACATGTAAACAATAAAATCACACGACATTGACAGATAACTGACTCTGACTCAGACATGCGCACTTAGAAAATTAATTCTAAAATAGCACAAGCTTCGTTTCTTGTTTAGTTGGTGTATTCTTTGGTTATATTCAGTGGTAAAGGTCTGCTCCCAATAGTGTAGTTACAATAAAAAATTGTGAAAACGTCAACAAATAATATTCATATCGTTAAATTCATATATTCATATATTATAATATATATATTAAAGTGAAACATATCTACCAGATAAATTTGAATCAATTAGCATCATACAGATAGTGTGAATCTTAGTAATTCAGTAGTAAATATTCAGTAAAAAAAGGAAATAATCCGTAAAGACATGAGTTAAACATATCAAGAAATATTCAACTATTGTATACAATCGATAAATTAATTTAAAAGATTGCTATTCAATTTAGTATCTATTTTCTTTTGAAGTATATTTCAAAATAAAGAAATATAACAACAACAAGTAAATTACGTCGAGCGTAATATTATACATAATTATGGTAACCACTGTATATATCGTCACATAAAATTTCAAACAAAATTCAATTATCACAATTTTATATTTTGTAAACACTTTCGAAAACCCCGTATATCGTATGAACTTCTAATTTTTTGTATGAATACGTCAATGTCAAAAGATCAACGCCAAACGGCGACGTTTTGTTAACAGTTCGTATGGAGTGATTCGGAGTGATTATAGAAGTGCATAAGAACGTAGTGAATTTATCTACACTAACGCAATAATGGATATACTGATTTGGAAAAAACAATGTTTGTCTATCAACAATTGAACTATGAAAAACAAAATCAAAATAAATGAATGTTGTTGATTTTAAGCTTGGAGAGACGCCGTGAAAATAGTTTAGAGGGAGGACGTGTTTTATTTTACCTCTCCAAAATTCTTACAAAACCCATATAACTTATAAAAAAAAACATTTAAAACGTTAACTTAAGTGCTTAAAAAGAACTTTGAAAAGTGAATAAAATAAAAATATATTTCGTATAACTAAAATAAAGTGAAACTTTCGTGAAAATCGTCTAGACTTGGTAAGAACTATAATTACCTCATTAATATTATTTCGATGGACATCCAGGTATCTTTAGTTGATTAAGATACATCAGCTGGTGATATTAATCCAGTTATCACCATTCCTATATCCTGAATTTCGTTTTTATTCGATCACAGTTGATCGTTTTCTCTCGAAGAACATCACATTTCAACGTTATGAAGATCTAATCCATGAACATTATTTCTCCGTGTGTATATTAAAACTTCTCCTATAGAAAGAACATTCACTGATATATTTATTTGTAGGTAAATCATTGTTGAAAATACTACGTTAAAAAAACGGACATAAAAAGCATTTTTGTAAATAGATTTTAGTTCAATTGAGTCGTTGTTTTCAAATTCTAGAAAGCGTTGTTTGTACAACGTGGTAAAAACATTGCTGTATAACTATTTATATCACGCGAAATAGTATAAATAATGTTGAAAATATTACGTTAAAATAACGGGATTAGAAAGCGTTTTTGTAAATGCATATGAGTTCAATTAAGTTGTTGTTTTCAAATTTAAAAAAGCGTTGTATATATAACATGTTAAAAACATTACGGTATAACCGTCTATATAACGCGAAATAGTATAAATAATGTTGAAAATACTACGTTAAAATAACGGACATACAAAGCATTTTTGTAAATACATTTGAGTTCAATTGAGTCGTTGTTTTCAAATTTAAAAAAGCGTTGTATATACAACGTGTTAAAGATATTTTTGTATAACTGTTCATAACTCGCGAAATGGTATAAATAATGTTGGAAAATACTACGTTAAAATAATGGCCATAAAAACCGTTTTTGTAAATACATGTGAGTTAACCTAAGTCGTTGTTTCCAAAATTGAAAAAACGTTAGGAATATAACTTTCCGAATTCAAGCAATTTGTCAACGTTGAAAATTCAACCAGTAACGTTGAAATAACATTAAAACGTTTTAAAAACGTTTTTTGACGTAGGTGTGTTTATTGGTATGCATCTCATGGAATCTAATATAATGCATCATATTAACCGACAAAAAAAAACTGGTCAAAATAGATCTTACAAATCAAAAACATACATAGGATAATTCAATTCATTTGTTACCATGAATGGGAAGTAAATTTGTTCAAAATACAGACTTAATCTTCATTATGCTAGTCTCTTTCCTAGTCTCTTTTTTGCTTGAGCAATAATATTATAACAAACATCAATATTTCTACTAGTAGTACGTATTTCGATAAGAATGTGATACAGTAAATAGAAATGCTTTTTTTAATTTCCAGCAATTTTTGTATTTATTTATGATGCATGGCTGGCACTCATAATAATGGATTTAGAAAATGTTCGTGCTTGAGTTGATGGTAAAATTACTAGAAAATAGGCACATATAGTTGAATATAACTATTAATTCACCACATATGTTTACAACAGTAATCACAAATGTATACATGTAAAATTTTTTTATCGCCCTAGTAACTGTTACGGTACAATAATTTCCTTCAACTTCTTTACGTTGCGGGTTGGATTTTGCTGTGATGATAACATCATGTTGCCAAATAATGAAGTTTCAAGTCAATGTTTCTCATTATATTTCATAATTACCTTCAATAACAAATTATTTCTTAGTACCTCATTATTAACAATAACAGTTTGACGTTCAACATTTTATTAGTATTAGTTTATCGTAGTTTTTGTATTGGATAGATAGTAAAATAAATGCGACACAGAGATTGATGTTTTTCTTCTTCTTTATAACATTTGGGCCAAGGATCTTGATTGAAGGAATCAAAGGTACCGAATCTAAAATTTTACTCTCGTGTGAACGATGGCGTCGCTGGGCCATACCCCATACAAGCCGAAATTCCACAAGGGTCAGGGTCAGTTCTCTCACCTTTGCTATACTCCCTATTCACCCACGTTTTACTCTCTTCCCCACAAATCCTCACTGCCATGTATGCAGATGACACATGTTTTGTATCATCTGCAACAACACCGGACACTGCACTTCAAAATATACAAACATACATTAACACGCAAATACTCACATACATGAGAGGCAATGAATGGACGATCAATCCCTCAAAGACATAGTACATGTAACTCAGGAGGAAAGCAAGGAACAATGGCTCATTGCAATCTCAGCTGTGTGTAGATGGGCAAACAATCACCCCCAGTAGCACGTTAAAGTACCTTGGCTACACTGTGCAGGGCAACACCAACGCCAACGGACACATTTCCAAGCAAGTACAAAAAGCGAAGATGGCAATGAGTAAATTGTACCCTTTGATTTGCAAAAAAAGTTGTCTCTCAGTACACAACAAATTGATGATTTATAGAAAAATCATCAGACCCACACTAACTTACGCTGCACCTGCTTATTACACCGCCACAAAACACAACTTCCATACTTCACAGGTGGTGCAAAACAAGTGCCTTCGCATGGCAATACCCTATAAAATCGAATATCCAAAACTCCCAAAAAAATCATGGTTACATGAACAAGCCGACATGCCCACTATCAAGGACTTTATAACTAAAATCTCACAAAAATTTTATAATTACTGCTTACCTAAAAACCTTCTTGAAATACTTAGAGCCCCCAATCGCGCCAAAAAGACACCCGTGATAGTGGGTGCAGGCTTTTGCATGGTAATTTATTCACATAACAAGTTGTTATACCTCAACAACCAAATACATCGATTAAGAGGGTAACGTAGTCACTCCTAATCAACCAAAAATTCCTATACCCCCACATATACCTCCCTAAAATGAACATCAGACATGTTGCCGTCTCTCATAAACCAATACCTGTTCGTTTTGAAACCCTGTTTTTCAGCTGCTTTTCAGGGATATACAAGTCGAAATAGCTGTGGAGTCATACTTGTGAATTCGGGACAAAGTAAGTTACATAACAAAAATAAGTGGATTATGCGTTTAGCAAGGTGCCATGTATCGAATGCCAAATCACAGGATTGCACCAGGACGGCCAGAACATCGGCTTTTGTATATATTTTATATGTATATGTCGTGGATGTAATTTTAAATTATCCATGTAAATCTATTGTAAATAAAGATATTTTAAAACAAGCAAACAAACCGAATCTAAAAAATTTGGAAAAATATTATATTCAAACATGGTCCAAGGGAAACAATACATTATTTACTTCGACATGTCAAATGGAAATTTTGCTATGATGAAAGGAAAATTTGTGACCGAATTCTGCAACTATTCTGAGGTGATTCTCCGAAATTAATGCTGAAGAAAGTAAACAACTTTTGTCAGTATTTGATAAACCGCACATCGCAATCTAATTAATTGGGCCCCGATATAGGATTTATGTTCTCTGCAGGATTGGGGTTGGTTGTGTTTGATCTGGGACTTCTTGTGCTGTAAAGCGCTTGCGTGTATGAAGGTAGAAAAGTGACTTGGGAGATCGATTATGTGTGTCAAAGGCGAAGATTTTTATCAAGGAGTGTATAGGAAACGTGGTATATAAAAACGGTTTAGGGAAATGAATTGAGGCGTGTAGTGAACACATCGGACCAGTAAGGATCACCAGCAAGAAGAACTCCACTGGAAAAGTTGGTCACTGATACCAACCAAATAATTCCAGCAGCGCTTGCAACCGGACTCTGCAATACAATTGAGATTCTCATCTCAACCTGTCCTTTATAGGACCAGTACTATTTGTCAAAATATGCTCTCAGCAGAGCATTTTTATCATGAAATTCCGCTATATATTGAGCGGTTTTTGTTCATGAAAATCGCTTTTACCCGATAAAAGAGTGTACGAAGACCAACAAGAAGTGCCAACTACCATTCAGCCAACGGAAGACGGAAGTTAAATCAGGTGAATAAAAAAACCGGCAGAAAAAAGGTCAGAAAACCTTTAACCGGGGAGGAAACTCTCCCCGGCAGTGAGTCCGCTGTCCGGCTTTTGTCCGCTAACCCCCCAATACTAACAACCCCCCAACAAACGAAGCAACTGTCTGCTTAGTCCATCTACGCTCCACAAATCAACGTGCCATCGAAAACCCACCCTCCAATCCAAACCCAAAGCCAAAAGGTACCATCCATCTCTTATCACGAGGAGTTCCCACCGATGGTCTCCACAAGCCCCCGACTATGCATCAATATATGCACAACAACTACAGGAAATCACCGAACTCAAGGCCCAAAACGAACGCCTCATGACCCGACTAAATCAAGTACTTGACGCATATGAAACACTCCAATCCCTAGTCAACTCCCGAAGCTCCTCCAGATCTGTCCATTCCGCACAATCCCACGCCTCCCACATCTCCATCCAATCATCACCAAATACCAACGGACAAACCACCAGCCGCCGAGAACCAGAAGGGGACTTTACTCTCTTGGAAGCGAAACCCAAGAGAAATCGAAGAATCCCTACCCCTCCACCACCAACCGCCGAATCTCAACAAACCCGTCCTACTCAATAACCCCGTCCTAATTAATAACCTCGCCCTACACAATCACCTCGCCCTACACAACAACCCTGCCCTACTCAACAACCACAAACCTCTCAACAAACCCAACATACGCCTCTCCAGACATTAAACATCCGCAACCTACGCCAAAGATACGTCTCTCAGCGGGAGCTTTTTAATCTCCTCAACACCAACGAGTTTTTGAGGGGAGAAAACTCCTAATTAAAAGCGAATCTAAATCGCACCGCCCTTCTCAAGATCCCTGCCGACATTCCCTACGAAGCTTTTGCAGAAAAGCTTCGAAACACCATCGGCGACGACTGAGTCATCTTCGTCCCGCTCAACTCAACTCCCCAAACCAGATCCCAAAACGTCAAAATTAAGTCATGGACTTCGTAATTGGGACCGCGAATTGCCAAGGTCTAGCCAGGAAGCGACATCTTCTCAAACACCTTTTGCATTCTCAAAACATTCAAATACTTTCTATCACCGACACTCTGTTGAAAAATTCCCCTCGCTTTACTGGCTATTCCACCTTCACTCCTGTCTCAACAGAACTTGGATTGCATAGCCATCGACATATCGTGGAATAATACCACGACGACCTTCTTTTCTTACTAAAAACATCCCATCAACAACTATCAATCGACCTCCTCTAATATGCATCCACTCTACCACGAGCCATAATAATGGGTGACTTAAACTCACGCAACGTCCTTTTCGGTGATACACCAACCCAAACGGCAGATTACTCGCCAACCAGCTCATCTCACTTCCTATCTCTCGGATTATAAATAATAATCCAACCCTAATAAGTTACCTCGGCTCTTCCATTGTTGATCATATAATCTGCACCGACAGGTTACTCACCCGCATGAACGACGAGTGCTTTATAGGCGACTCCATCACCTCAGACCATGTTCCACTACTGGTCAAAACCACACTACATAATTCAATACCACCACCGTCAACAAGTTTCCCATTTCGCGATTTTAAAAAAGCCGACTGGGATTCCTTCGGAAACCACGTCTCTACCAATTTGCCACAACCTGTCATTCATCAGAGTACTGATAACATAGATACTCACGCAGAGTCCCTCTTAATCGATGCACAAGACATCGCCGTACCTCTTACCACCGTAAACACCAACTTTCATGCCCTTCCTCAACAAATTCTACTCAAAATCGTCAGAAAAGACAGTTATATAGGTTATTCGTCCGCACTCGAGACCCCGCTGTCAAGACATAATGGAACCGTCCAGGTTCGGTGCGAAATCAATGCTGAAAAGCAGAGAAAATGGAAGGCCGAAACAGCCGGACTGGACTTCAGACGAGGGCGCGTATTTTGGCAAAACTTCTACCGCCCGTCGGCCTCAAGAGAAAGTGGAATCACATCTCGATGTGCAAGGACAGAAGATCTACACCTCCAAAAACAAAGCCACCGCCTTCAAAAATAACCTACAAACTGTCTTTACACCACCTGGCAATCCAAGATTTCTTAGGGAATTTGCCATCGAAACAGACCTTCTCACCCGCAATATAACACGAAACCCACCTGTTCATATTCCACTAAATGAGAACTCGCCGCTTCTTACACCCTTAACAATCGAAGCAGTTCGGCAGGCGTGCCGAGCGGGGAAAAACAGTGCCCCAGGGCACGATGGAATCTCGAGACAGGCAATAAAAAACCTGCCAGAAGAGATTTTTCCTCCACTCCGTGCCCTGCCGAACGCCTGTCTGGCATTCTCTTACTTCCCTCGTTGTTGGAAATCAGCCAACGTAGTTCTCATCCCCAAAACCGGCATTCTCTTACTTCCCTCGTTGTTGGAAATTAGCCAACGTAGTTCTCATCCCCAAACCCGGCAAAGACCCCAAAAAGACTGAATCATACCGGCTCATTTCATTAATCAGCGTCACAGGTAAAGTCTTTGAACGATTGTTGAAAGAAAGAATTTGGGACTTCTGTACTGAAAATAACATAATTCCGGCATTTCAATTCGGATTCAGGCCAGGCCACTCTTGTCAGAACGCCATCACCAACATTCAAACTATCGTCATCCGAGCTTCAAATTAACGACGCCGTTGTGCCACCATTTTCATGGACGTGTGGTGGTTACTTAGTAAGTGCCCCTCATATAGACTACTTCAACCATGAAACTATTTATCTTTGAGAAACACTTACCTCGTAACCATTCTTTAAGGGTTGAATAAATAACATCATTTAGAAACTCACTGGGGAGAATATAATTGAGAATTATTAACACAGATTATAAATACGCTGTACATACATTTAAACTATTCAAAATAATAATGAATCATCACGAAAGTTATCGACACTTTCCATTTATAGGAAGCATGCGATCTAACGAGTCAGTAACCAGTAGGTATGACCTTCAGAATATCAAGTGAATGTGATATTTACATTCAATAGAAACGTGCTCGCCTGACCTTAACAGATCTACGCCCGATATTAACATTGAAATTATTATTCACACAATTTAATCTCTTTTTCCCGTTGATAATGTCTTTTTACGATACTGTCTTTTCGGGATCATAACGTTATCCTCTCTTGGAAGAGAAACATTATCGTTGCTGATTGTTCGATACTACCTATAACGATAACAGTTTTCACTGATTGTTTTTTTTTGTTTACTAAACACTACTTGTTTGTTTATGAACACACTTCACATTGTTTACAATTGTTTCCGCTATGGTATTAATACAATCGATTCTTATGAACGGTATGTGTTTTATTGTTTTGAGATGTAATCTCACAATTTACGCCTTTTATTTCCGTTATTTTGAACAGACCTAAATAATGTGGATCGAACTTATTTCTCTCCTCATTCTTTAGAATGACTAGTTCCCCTACTCTAAAGTTTACAGGTGAAGATTCCTTTTCACTATTATTTACTCTAATTATTTTATTTTTTATTGAAAACTGTTTGGCTCTTTCATTTGCGTATTGTAACTTATATTTTAACTCTTTATCATATCTTTCAAGATTGTAACACGGTTCTATTTCTACATTTAAGAATTCTGGTAAATTGGGTTTTCTCCCGTATAATAATTCAAAAGTAGTGTATCCGTGATACGTGTTTGGTGTGGTATTATAACAATATGCAAACATTTTTACAAACTCGCACAAGTTATCCCTAGAATCTTTGATAAAGTTTCTTACATACTCATTAAACGTTCTATGTAATCTTTCACAACTGCCTATTGCTTCATGATGGTATGCCGTTGAGAAATTATGTTTTATTTTTCAAAGTTCCGCTTAGTTCTCCATTATTTCGTTCTTATATTTCGTTCCTCGATCTCCTTCATCAATCCGTAGTTTAGTATAAAATTGGCAAATATTGCTTTTGCTATTGTGTTTGCCTCTTTGTTCTTGACCGATATCATGACCGCGTATTTGGTTAGTTCGCATAATATTGTAATACAATAACGATTCCCGTTGTAACTTTCTACAAACGGACCTATTGTGCCTACGTAAATAATATCATTTGGCTCTTATGACAATTCTTTACATACTTCCTTACGTCTTTCTCCATGTTTTTTCACCTAAAAGTTGCTCTTAGTTTCTTTAATAATCGATTATTCCCTACATGTCCTCCAAACATTGGATCATTGTGGTATCTTCCTAGAATCTTTTGGATCTCTTCTTTCTGCTGTACCGTTTTTGGTACTTCGCATATACATACTTGAATATTTTCTAACCTTTGTTTTCCTCCTTGTATAAACTCAATCTTTTTACTTCATATTTTACCGATAGCTCCTCAAGCTTTTCCAACGTTCGTCCGAGGTCGAAGTTGTGTATTCCGGTAATTAAGGCTTCACTAAATTTCAATATATTTTTGATCCGAATGCTCATCCTTAACGGGATACGGTTATTTTCAAAGTGTAAAATTGGTAATTTATGTGCCTCAGGATTATTTGAAACTTTTATTACTGAAGGTTTTTTTATTCGTTCTTCCTTTGTTTCTTCGTTATTATTTAGATCCTTTTCTAACTGAGCGTTTTCTTTTCGCGTTTGTGCTCTTGTGATTGCCAAAACATGTGAATTATCTATGTGTAAATCCTTGAGTTCTTCTATGGATATTCTCAATATACTATCTGCGTAGTTCGCTACACCTTTGACATACTGTATTCTTCCAAATCGAGTCTTATTCTCGTGAGTTTCGACGTCGGGTATTACATTGCAAATAAATGAGTTAGTTGCTTATGATCTGTTTTCACTATGAAATGTGGTGAACCATATAAATAACACTTAAAATGATTGATTCTCCAACGAATCGCTAATAACTCTTTTATTAAGCTCACTTTTCTTAAAGCTCCGTGATGCAAATGCGATGGGTAGGTCAATCCCTTCGTAGTTTTGACTTAATATTGCTGAACATGCGCTATTTGAAGTGTGTGTGGTTAAGATGAATTGTTTATTGAAGTCTGGGTATTTTAAAATTGGTGGATTGATTAATGCATTTCTGAAATGAGTTTTCGCATTCTTTTGACCACTCAAATTTCACGTTTTTCCTAGCTAACCTATTTAGAGGGATTCATATTGCGGCGAAATTCTGAATGAACCGTCAGTAATAATTGCAGAATGCAACGAATCTTTTGACTTCGCTAGTATTTTTCGGTACTGGATAATGCTGAATGACTGAAAATTTTGCTTTGTCTGGTAAAACACCACCCCTTGATAAATTATGACCTAAATATGTGACTTCTTGACTGAAGAATTGGCGCTTTTGTGGATTTAACTTTAAATTGAATTTACGACATGAGTAAAACACCTTTCTAAGATTGGTTAAGTGATGATTTTCCGAAATTCCTATCACAACTATATCATCTATATACAGACATGCCTTTTCCGGCGTGAGGCCTGAGAATGCTATTGACATCATTCGTGAAAAACTATTCGGACTTATGTTTAACCCAAAAGGTAGTCTTGTGAATTGAAATGAGCCCTTTTCTGTACTAAACGAAGTGTATTTCCTAGAAGACTGTTCTAAAGGTATTTGGTGGAGACCTAACATAAGATCTAAAATTGAAAACCATTTTGCTCTCCCTAATTGATCTAAAATTGCATCTATACGGGGTAAAGGAAATTTATCTGTGACTATTTTCTTATTTAATTGCCTAAAATCTATACAAAGTCTCCATGCCTTATCCTGATTCATCGATTTCTTCGGTACTAATAACACTGGACTATTATAATCTGATACTGAGGGTTCAATTATTCCTTGTGGTTTCCCTACTTGACTATTTAATTCAGTTGTTTGCGAATGTGGTGTGCGATAATTTTTTATAAATATTGATGTATTGTCTTTCACTAATATCTTTGAAGCGAATATGTCTGCATAATTCTCACACAGTTTCGTTAAATCATTCCTTACATACTCTGGTACTTCTAAATTTAATGATTTCCTCAATTCTTTCATTCTATTGTTACTATCACTCGTAATTGTATATGCCTCGAACAAATCTAAATCCAACATTTCAATTTTCTCAGTTTGTACTGAAACACTTTCATAATTTGTATTCAAAATTCTAACGTACTAATTTTTCCCGATATTATGGATCTAGCTATAAATACTCCCGGTGCTAGTTCCTGTTGCTCCACTACTGTATCCTTTCTCAAATTTCTAAAGTTCTCTATTATCATGTACACCTCATATCTAGGCGGTATTGCTAAAGTATCGTATTCCGGATTACCAAAAATGTGTTTAGTTACCGGATTCTTAGACTTGCAATTTATGTGTGATTCTGATTGTGAATAATCTAATACACAATTATTTTTAGTCATGAAGGCTCTGCCTATTAACCCACTTGTTGGTATCGGAAAATCTTCTTCCACTACGTGAAAGCAATGACTTAAGATTATTTTGTTGATATAGAGGTTAATGCTTATTTGACCCAAAGTTTTTGCTGAGTCTTCAGTTATCCCCTTAATGCTTATTTTATTATTAGTTTCAATTAAATGCTGCGGAAAATTTTCAGAAATTTTCATCAGAGAAATGTCTGCTTCTGTATCTAATATGAAATTGTAGGTATTATCGGATTTGCTTGTCTGAATTTCTATAAAGTTTGAAAGTGATAAATCTGAATAATATGCTGAATAAGTTCCTGAAATCTTGTATTTGTTCTCTTATTCAAAACCCCAATTGTTTCTGATTCTCTCTTGCTTCTTCATTTTGTATCTCACACATTCTCACACTATTGTTAATTCGTTTATTGTAATTACCATTTCTATTGAATTTCCTATCCTTATTAGAATTTTCGTATCTGCCGTAGTTATTTCCTCAATTAAACTGTCTGAATGTCCTTCCTGAAGGGTTACCATTGTAAAATCCCCTGTTGTTTCCTTTCCTATGATTGTTCCTAAAGTCAAAGTTTGGCTTCCTGAAGGAATTCCTGTTATCCTTCATGTGCAAAACTTGTTGTTGTCCTACTATACCTTCTACTGATACTAACTTGGATAGTACTCCTTGTTTCAAAACTTCCCGCTGCTATTATTGTTTTTGTTGCATCCGTTGTGGCATTCGTAGTTACTGCCTTAATAGTTGCTTCCTTAATATATTTTTCGGCTAATCGTTCTGGCATCCCTTCCGACACGTATGCTGCCTGTAGTCTCTCTGCTAATTTTTCTATCTCCGTCGCGTACTGTGTTACGTCTTTTCCATTTTGTTTTACTTTACTAAGTTTCGCTAAGAGAAGGCTTGGATTGTCTCCTCTCATTCCTAATTTTAATTTATTCTTGATTTCTATAATGGAGTTCTCCGTTGTGATCAAACTTCTGGATTTTCCCGTTAAAATCGTCTTAATTAGTAAAATAGCATTTTCTTCGTTACCTGTCGCGTTTATTTGTAGCAAATCTAATGAGTCCAAAAATGATTGCAACTTGCTTGCTTCTCCGTTGAATTCAGTCGGTAAAACCTTGCTCGAAAAATTAAAAAAATCATCCATACTTGTTACCATTTTCAACTGTTATGGTTTGTAATACACTAGTATCGATTTCCTCAAATATAGAGGTAGGCATTTTAATAATTCAATTTAACGCTTGAAATGCCCTAGCAGTTTTATCTCTAATCCTATCTAAATCATTTTTACAACTCTCTTGTTGTACTAAACTTGAATTTTTCCAATTTTTAGCTATTAACTTAGCAAAATTATTATAAAGAACTATTATACTATTATTTACTTCAATATGAATATCTGGATTTATAGGAGCTTCCTTTTTCAAAACCCTTTTTCCCTATTTATTAATTTCTTCTACAATTGATATTAACTAATCTTTGTAATCTTCCCACGTTATTGACATATATGAGATTCGTTCATAAAAATAAAGTGCATAAGTACTTACAATTTTTTTACAGTCAAAGTTCCTGATGTCTGCTTCGCTGCAATGCCTCGGTTGATGTCCCTTTTCAACGCTCTTCGATGCGTTTTCCATAATGACCATATAAATTTCAGGATGAAAGCTACTGTTATGATATACAATATAACCATTATATGCGTTGCAAAGCTGTCTTGCTGTACCATAAAATTATTGTTGACGGTACCCGTTTCTTTTACCTCTTGTTTAATTGGTGAGCCGCCAATACTTTCGCTTCTCTAGGGTCCCAGACTTAGATAAAAGACCATATACTTCTACTTGTTTGAATTAATTTGCAGGATTATTTACCATTTTCCATTTACTATTACCATTTGCTTCGCAGGAATATTTGCCATTACCATTTATTTCACAGGAATATTTACCGTTACCATTTACTTCGCAAGAATAATTACCATTACCATTTAGTTTGCAGGATCGCCATGTAGTGGTGATGTACATTTTACCATCAATTTTTCCATTACCATTTCGTTTGCAGGATCTCCATGTAGTGATTACGTGCCCCTCGTATGGACTACTTTAACCATAAAACCATTTATCTTTGAGAAACACTTACCTCGTAACCATTCTTTAAAGGTTGAATAAATAACATCATTTAAAAACTCTCTGGGATAAATATAATTGAGAATTATTAACACAGATTATAAATACACTGTACATACATTTAAACTATTCAAAATAATAATAATGAATCAGCACGAAAGTTATCGACACTTTCCATTTATAGGAAGCATGCGATCTAACGAGCCAGTTACCCGTATGTATTACCTTCCGCATATAGAGTGAACGTGATATTTTTATATTGAATAGAAACGTGCTTTCCGTATGTTCGCCTAACCTTAATAGATCGACGCCCGCTATTAACATTGAAATTATTATTTACACAATTCAATCTTTTTTCCCGTTAATAATGTCTTTTCACGATAATGTCTTTTCGGGATCATCACAGACGTTCAAAAAGCTTTCGATCAAGTCTGGCACCCCGGATAAGTGAGAAAGCTACTGAGCATACGATTGCCAAACCAAATTGTAGAACTATTACATTCCTTTCTCACCGACCGATCGATCAGCGTCAAAGTTGGTTACAGCATATCTGACTCTTTTACATCCCACACTGGCGTTCCGCAGGGCTCGATACTTGCCCCATTATTATATATAATTTATCCGTATGAACAATTCCACGTCATCCCCAGGATAAGATCCAACT
The DNA here is from genome assembly GCA_963921935.1 of Galeruca laticollis. NCBI lineage: Eukaryota > Metazoa > Arthropoda > Insecta > Coleoptera > Chrysomelidae > Galeruca > Galeruca laticollis. Next base: position 108,391,635 of record OY998176.1, read on the forward strand.
GTATGCGTATGATGCCGCACTAACCATTTCTGCCACTGACATTCGCTCTTTCAACATTCGATACCAAAATCTATTGACTCAATTTTCTAATTGGTGCAGGAGATGGCGGGTGACTCTCAACACTCAAAAAACACATGCCATCGTATTCAAACACGTTGACACCTCGAGCGAACGACTTCTACCTACAAACTTCCGCCTCGTGCTCTAGGGAGATCGACTCGAAATCCGCAGGGAAGTCGTTTATTTCGGAGTGAGATTTACTCACACTCTCAACTTGATGGCAGACCTTATGGACACTTTAAATAAAGTCCGACGTTGAGGCGCTCGGCGGCAGATTCGAACGCACTCACACTACCATCTTACTTCATACGTATAAGACATATATCCGTCATATAATCGACTATAGAGCAAACGTCTATTGCACCCTTCCTGACCATCTAGTTAAAAGAATTCGAACTTGTGAGCAGTCAATCCTCAGATACTGCCAATACAAGGCACCATACTCACCCAGCAATACCGTTTATGTCACTACCGACATCAAGCCAATTCCGTCACGTCTTAATAATTTATAAGCCCGATACGTTAGTCGCACTATCGAATCGGGCAATGAAATCTCGACAAATACCATACTCACACCGTGGATCGCCAATAGGCGGCCCCTCGGTAGAAAACCTTAGAGGAAACTCCCATTTCCTCCTTTACGCTTGCTAGCCACGGCTTACGACGACCTCCCCGACAGCAGAGTGGGATCTTACTGGAGAAGGATAAGATTCATAAAATAATGTGTAGATCTTAACCTTTACTGGCCCTACTCGTAATCTGACTCTCGTATCCTAGCTATAATCTGCCAAAGAACCATACAATTGTTTACCTAAGCAGAAAATACCTTCCTTTTCAAACCAGTTAGAATATTAGTCATCTCAAATCTCTAAGCCTAATCGATTTCATATCGATATCTTTTCTCCATAAGATCGTATGTCTCATTTCGTAAATTGTACAATACGGCAGTTTTTTCAATAATCTTGTTTAGAAATATCCGTTTGGAGTGAAAATTGGCATCCGGGCGTATTATGATGAGTTTTTGACGAAATGAGATGTCTTTATTTCAAATTAATTTAAAAAAATTTGTAGTTGGACTGACGATACTTTGCCTACATCAATAATAATTTCACATTGTAGTTTTATAGTATGTCCAGCACTGGTAAATTTAGAAATAATTTCACTTCGTGATATTTATGTTGAGTTCAGCACTTACGTTAAAAATTGTTTGTCTACGCCCATGATAAGAAAACCAAATAATCATACTTTTAAGGTTATTTATTTGTGAAAAAATATAAAAAAGGCATTTTACTGAACACAACTATGTTTGGTTATAAAGTAACAAAAGTTTATAACTCTTTTCTTCAAAATCTTTGTCCTTTCTCACTTCACATACTTTACATTTTCTTTATTCGGCAAGTGAAATCCGATATTGAATTCTGAGTTGAAAGTCTTACGGAAAAACTGTAGGGGAACGATATCGTTCTTAGTTATGCCATTTTCTAACTGATTTTATTAAATATTTCTTATAAGAATGATACGTTGCGAAATTCAGTGGGTAAGTATTTTATCGATGTTTTAGTCCTACAGTAATGAGATGGGACGGCGGGAAGCATCGTGATGAAATCTAAAACATTCGGCTTCTGTTCTTTCCCAGTTTTGTTATGAAGGGCATGCTTACTCCTCTGATCTGTTTTGCAACATGCGCTAGATACAGAATATTTTCGAGTATATCTCAAAGTAATTTGTGATATACCCAAGGTTTTCAATAAGAATAATTGTTGGCATACCTTGTGTTCCACATCATTCCATCTAATGATATATTTGAAGAAACATTGTCTTCTGCTTTGATCAGCCTCTTGTTTTCGACGTTTTATTTCAACATCTTTCAAACACGAAAGCATCCAGTCTCGTTTCCTCTGTAGGCTTCCTAAGCCCCAATAAATTTCGAAAACTTGTTCTCTTACTGTCTCTGGAAATTTTTAAATACACCGGTTTGGTCAATTATTACTGCAAGGATTCTGTCTAACAGACTTCTTTGCACCGAATTTGTTGAGACTTTTTCTTATAGCCTTTTTGCGAGGGATTTTCTGTTTTCTCAGACTAGTTTTTCCCATTCTATCTACTTCAGTGTCAGTCGAGCTGTTGTAATCAATATTAGCGATATTTTCTTCAAAGGAATATTCTGAAGAGGGAGGACGGAAACGTTTAGCTGTATTCTTGGTACAAGTATTTTGATCATTCTCGCTACGGGAAGAGTCATGATCAACGAGTTTCACAAAAGGCCGTTTTGAAACTACTAACTTGTTTTGATGAAGGTTATCAGCAGCTGGAGAAATTTGCACATCAAGATTGGAGACTATTTCTGTTCCAACGGCAGTGAGAGTATGAGAATATATTATAGGTTGATCTAGACTAATTATGACCGTGTCTAAAGATTGTAAATAATTTAAGCTTGAGATTTGACCGACTTTTGAGGAAATGATGGTGCTAGTGCATGTACTTGTGTCTATTATGGTATTAACAGCTTCCTGTGATACCAGTGGAATCTCTTCGCATGCGCTTGATACTTCCGCATATCCAATGTCATAGAAAGCTGATGAATCTTGAAAATAATACGGAACTGATGATATTTCAGAGAATTCGCTGCCACTAGCAGCTAATAGGTGTGACTCAAATTCTTGTGCAGACTCGGACAAATTTGATACGAAAGATAGTATGGCATTCGGTTCTTCTGTTTCTTGAGACCTTAGAGCTAATGCTACTAGACGTTTTGATCTAGTAGTAATGGATATAATCTGAAATGAAAGATAAATCAGTTCCTCGTCAGATTCTAGACTAATTTCATATATATGTATGGGACATGATAGATGGAATCACTCTAGAATTTAACTAGGAATTAAAAATGCAATAATGTATAGGGCCTTCTATTTAAAATAATTAAATTGGATTCATTATGTGGTATTAAGCATGTTTCGAATTTATTTCGGTAATGGAGTTATTAAGAAATATATACGCTAGCGTGAGACACCCTATAGATTAGAACTGTGTCAATGTTTTGTAAGACCGTGCGTAATAGAGTGCGATTGTTGTGGAATAATACAGAAACAACAAGTTAAAAACAGTGCAACTTAATACAATAATTATCACACTAATAAAATTATCTACTTAGAGACCCTTATAACTTGTTGACAACCATGTTAAGATGATTTTGAATTAGAGCTACAGTCTCACAACGTTTTCTTCCAAATATCAATGAAAACCACTAAAAACCATAATTAGTTAGAAATACAAACATAATTGTGGTACGTACGTTCTTACTCCGCAGTGATACACAATTAACTAAAAGGTCAAAATGCACTTCACCGCATCGTCGTACATTTTGTACCACGTGACTTCCACCTGGCGATGTTTTGGAGACCATGCGATGTTTTAGATTTGTTTACATTTTTATGTGACTTACGTTACCCTTAAATCGAATTTTTCTCCAATAATATGTTATTCAACTTAACGATAATTTGCTGGAATGTGCCTGTTTACTTGGTAGTTACGATAGTTCAAAAAATCCATTTTACCTAAATTTGTCACTTACGATGTAATGGCAAAAAGGTATCGATATTATTTCCTTTAAAAATCTTAGAGAGAACGGATTACGAGTCATTGAAAATATACTAAACAAATAATATCTATTAGAGGAATACCTAAAAAACAACCATATTCAATGTTAGTTGACATTTTCTTCGTAACAATATAGGGCGATTCTGTCAATTGAGTGCTGACAGCTTCGTATGTAGTTACGGTGTGTTCACAGACAAATAATAAAGGTAAGACGGGCAACTCACTGACAAAAAATGCCTCGGCAGATGTGCTGCTATCTTTATTTGTCACCAAAAACTAAAAGAAGGGTTCTGTCGTCGGTTATGGTGTTAAATTCAAATTGTGTGATATGGCGGAAAATTTAAATTCGATTGATTTATAATTTCTAAGAATGGGGAAAGGCTGCAACAACTTAGTTCAAATTTAGTTCAAAGTATAATTCTACAAAAAATCGTATTACATACATATCTAACAGATTTTAAGTCTTACTTTTTTATTTTTGGAGGAGGTGCAAGCACATTTTGTGGTTTAAGTGGAAAGGAAAAGCAACTTTCTTCTAATTATCCCCAGCAATGAAATCTACAAAAACAATTTAAATAGTAGTTTAAATCTGATAGTATTAGAATAAAATGCTTACCAGGTAAATTTCAAACAGGAAGTGCAAATTTTTTTAGTTTTCCTCCTTCATTACATACATCCAAAAATTGATTACCAGAACCTACTTTCCCCCTTGAAATGCTTCTTGGCTGATTAAATAAACTGGAATTATTGATTCGTTACAACCAAATATTTTTTATATACTCGCCCGCGGGAATAAAATATCTGTAAAATATTAATATAAATTACTCATTTTAACTATTAATGATATTTGTAACCTACCTTGGAACATCTTGATCTTGGTTGAAGCAATTGGGAACGACACGCTCTCGAGGGGCTGGAATTTTGAATTAAATCAATTAAATAAAATAAATTAATAACCAAACAATGAGAATGGCAAACTCTAAATGCCCAACCTCAACTATTTGTCTCTGGATGTCAAAGAGATTAACGAACAAGAGTGAACGCGGCCGAAATTCTTCCCCAATTTGAAGGCCACAGCTACTAGGGCTATTTACCCTAACGCAACCGAAGTGACTTGTTCTTCGTGACAAATATAGATGGCGCGAAGAATGCGTATCTTTTTTAGTATAAGTGCACACCCCCTGGGTGTGTTGGCATACTCAACAAGAACAACTCATGTTTCTCTGAATTTAACTTTTGAAATAATTTTAATAATAAAATAGAAATCTGTTTAATCAAGCTTTTGTATCTCAAAATTCATGTTATTTGCATTTACTCAATTTACTCACCTCCTAACGTACAAGCTACTAAAATTGATTGGTACAATATTTTCATTGGTACAATGCTCTCGCCTATGGGAATTTTGATTCCCAACATAGTTGCTGGGGCTCTACAATGGATAAGAGTCAAGATAATGGATTAGTAGATGGTATTGCTGGAACCAATTTAATAGTTTTAAATGATGGAAGGCCAACTAAGATTAGCAGACCAAATGAAAGACTCTTGTAAACTCCCTGTAGATAACTTTTCTAATTTCAATAGTTAGTTTATTCAACAATTAAATTGAAATACATTTAGATTATTCAATAACAATACATATGAATATTATTGGTGGGTAATTTCATGAAAATCAATAATAAATTACTTATGGAAGGTCTTTCGAAGAATAAGTTGATTTTTGGTTAGACTTTGAGCTCAACTCGATGTTTATGTTATAATGAAAAATTCATGTTTGGCATTGCATTTTTAATAATGAAGGTACTTGTGAAAGTGTCTTTTTGCAACAGTTTTTTTATAAATAAATATCAAAGTATCTAAATATGATGCTGTACATCGATACGCGGTACCGACAACAGCTGATGACGTGAAGCGATTCGTAGCGTTTTGTAATTGATATAGAAGATTTATCCCTCAGTTTTCAGAAATTTGTTTACCTTTAAATTCATTGACGAGAAAGAGCACAAAGTTTGACAGGACAAATGATTGTCAAACTGCATTCGAAAGGCGTAAAAATTCATTAATTAACCCACCAATTTTGCAGTATTCGGATTTTACTAAACAGTTTGTTTAGGCAACCGATGCTTCTAATACGGCTTGTTCTACCATACTTAGTCAAAATTTTAATGCGACAGATCTACCTATAGCATTTGCATCGCGAGGCTTTTCAAAAAGTGAACTTAACACAACAATTATTCCAAAGGGTCTTATAGCTATACATTGGGGTAATAAACATTTCAGATGTTATCTGTATGGAGCGCCTAGAATTTTAGTATAAACTAATTATAAGCCGTTGCAACTTTTATTTTCAATGGAAGATCCAACTTCAAAATTAACTAGGATTAGATTAGACTCAGAGGAATACAACTTTGAGATTGAATATATAAAGGGTGCAGTCAATGTGGCCGTCTCACTCTCAAGAATATCTATAACCGACCTCAAACAAATACATCAGGTTAATGAACAAAAATTAGCAATTATGAAATCAATCACTGAGCAAAACAACAAAAAAGATAACGTAACAAAAGTCAGGGGTAAATAGGTAGAAAGAAATAAGACAAACATAAAAATTTATAAAGCTAGTAATTCCTTATACATAGTTAAATTGCCTATCTTACATTTTGAGCTGGCGATGACAACACTAGGGAAAATCGTACGGCAGACAACTTTGTTTTGGGTGAAACGTTGTCTCAGTTAGACGAACTGGCAGTGATTAATAACGTGGATGAAGTAAAGTTGGTTATTAATGAAAACATATTTTTACGGTGCTCCGAAAGTATATTAAAAAGTGTAGGCAAGTATTAAAACATTTGCATGTAGTAATTTGTGAAGTACCAAAAAAGGAAACAAAATACATTTTTATTTGTGAAGGTACTTGTAAAAGTGTAAGTTTGCAACAGTTTTCCATAAATAAATATTAAAACTACAAAAGGACTTTTAATCCACCATACCCTCAGCGAACAACTTCACTTTTATTACACCGAACCTCTTAACTCTACCAAAATGGAATGTTTAGAAGATTCCTTAGGATCCAATTATTTACGTCTCCACATAACAATACACCGTAATTATGTTCCATTACATACTACCCCTTAAAGGAAGTGGATAGATTCCACTGCAGACTGGGAGCGTTTTCAATATTTCATGGAGAACGATATGACCTAAGTAACAGTTGATTATTTTGAATCACTTTTAAATATCATAAATAATGCAGCTGATGAAACCATGCAATGGAGGTGAAAAAAATACCAAATTCTATTTGGTGAGATAATAAATGCAATCAAATTGTAGTAAAGCGCGAAATGCTTTTCAACCATATAAAATTCAATCAGGCTTACGTAACTATAATCAGGCAAAGGCTAAACTTATATTCAAACAAAAGCGAAAACAATGTTGGGAACATTTCATTAGTCAACTATATAAAAAAAACCAAATACAAATTTCAACTATAAAAGAACTACCAATATACGAATCTTTGATAAACCAAATTTTTTACATCAAAGCTCCAAATTTTGTACCGAATGTATGTGAGGAAAATAGCAATGATTCAAGCAAGCCCAATATGGATATCCACTTGACGCCCCAGAATTAGAAGCTGCTATCAAAAATTCTAGATGTACAGCACCTGGAGTTGATTTAATTACTTATGATTTCAATTGGGAACTACCTCAAACAGCTGAAAATATTTAATTACAAATTTATAAGGATTGGTGGGTTAATGGGAATTACGTTGATCAATTAAAACAAGTAACTATATGTCTTCTTTTGAAGCCAAAAAAAGACAGGAATATAACTTCATCTTATGGTCCTATATCCTTGATGTGTAGTATCACAAAAACATTTGAACGTATGATCAAGGCAAGACTAGAATGGTATATCGAAGAAAACTCGATTCTACCACTTGCACAATATGGTTACTGATGAGGCTACGGAAAAATAGATGCCGAATCATATCGGTTTGATGAGGTTCTGATTTCATTTTCAATGAACAAGTACTCAGGATGTCTTTTTCTAGATATAAAAGGAGCTTATATCTCTGTGGATTTCAACATTCTTCAACAAAATATGATAAAAGTAGGCTTTAGGAATAAAACTTCTCAAAGTATATCACAATTATTGGACTACCGCAGGGATTAGTTTTAAGCCCAATTTTATTCAATATATTTTCTGACAATATGCATATACAGATTAAAAACCTTGATAACTGTATCCAGTATGCAGATGATTTCTGTATTACTCCAACCAGAACACATATTATGATAATTGCATTTGTGATCTGGAAAAAATAATGCAAGTAGTGTTAAGAGGGACAGAAAAAACCGGTATGACTTTATCTACAGAAAAATGCTTATGTAAGACCAATAGTTGATTATGGATGTTGTTTATATGGTTGATGGGATGAAGTCCACACCTGTTTTTGCTATATTGGCAGAATGTAATGAGCCTCCTCAGGGATTAAGACGGGATTATTCATCTTAAAAGCATTTAATAAATCTTATAAATCTTAGATATCGAGAATCGGGCATGATCAACAAGTTCAGTGAGATCGCGGCAGAAGATTTAACAAATTGATACTGGAAGTTGAAAAATCTCTTGCGAAGGCTTTTATAAAACTATGAATTACACTAATATCTACAAAAATGACAAAATCATCCCAGCATTTGGGGTGTAGTTTAGAGCTTTTATTGCGAGTCAAAAGTCATAATTTCCAAGTATTCAACTTCCAATCAAATCAATGTAGGCCTTCTGAAATCCATATTGGCAGGCTTTGTTAATAATATATTCATGTATACAGATGGATCTAAGATGAAAGATAGGGTAGGATGTGGATTTTTTACCCATACTTTGGACTTATCATATGGTTACAAATTACCCAATATATATAGCATATATACAGAAGAACTCATACCTATAGAGAAGATCCTCAATTGGTTGACTATAAACATCTTATGCTGTAATTCCTTCTTACTATAAATCTCTTATCGATTCAATAAAATCTACTTCTATTAGAGGTACTTTATAGTATCATATCTATGCTTTTGAAGTTAAATTTTACGATTATTTGAGTTGAGGGCCATAGCAATATAACTGGGAACGAAGGAACAGACTTGTTGGCGAAGGATACAGTTTATAAATAGACAAGTTTGAAGCATTTTCACATCTGCAGATATAAACAACACGATAAGGCATGGAACTACTGAAAATGGAAACAGGAGTGGATACATGCATCTAGAACCTCTACTAACCAGTATTTTAAAATGCATCAAACATTACCCCCTCCTTCTGAATATATATTCAATTAAACTACACCCAAATTCTATTTATCAACTATTTTTAGACTTAAAACCAATCACGGAAGATATCCTGCACATCTTGAAAAACTTGGTACTATTAGATCATCATCCTGTAAATTTTATGTTCACTCGCGTAAAATACGTTTTTAAAAATAATCGAACAATTTAAGAAAATGGAACTTTATTAACTTAACAAACAATTAAATGTTATAGTTGAAAGGTATGAGTTATAAAGATGAAAATGCCGGCTCGCAACTGGTTTTGTTCTCGCTGTCCGAAGTGGGGGAACGCTTCTTAGATTCCGCAACGTCGGCTCTTTTCTACTAAATGCAGGTTTATAACTCCTCCACCCTTAGAGGAGAATCCGGGGTTGAACAGGCGGATTCGGTACTTCTTCTTCATCCCTTGTAGCTGGTTCTCTAGTTTTCCTATTATAATATCTAGAAAAGTAGTAGTAAATAAAATAAAGTCCAATAAAAACAATTAATACATATAACAATATTGTCCATACACTAATATTATTAAAGTGTACTGAATTTTGAAATAGTTCGTTTAAATTTCCACTTTGAATATCTAAAGAGTCTTTTAAATTATTAAGTCTATCCAAATTAACATTTTCTAACTGAAGAGAGTCAAATTTCACTGGTTTTTTATTCACAACATTTTTAATTGTAAGTTTTGGAAGTTCGATTAATTTTAATTCACTTTTATTAAGTCTATTGCTACGGAGAACTACGTTGTCTATCTTAACTATACAGTTTTTTTCTAACTCTACAATAAATGTTCCTTTTAACGGTACTTTGTCTTTATCACTACCGCACATTTGTTCAGCCACTGTAGTCTGAGGAGAAACGACAGCCCATTTATTCGATTGAAGTTTTTGAAAACTGACTTCTCTGATACTAACTGGAATAATATGACAATTACTTAATTTTTTGGAAAATTTTAACATTTGCACTTCACAAGGGGCATCTTCTTCTTGAATAGATATTGGTGTCGACTCATGGCAGATGAATTCTTGATCGCTAATTTCTTGACAATCGTTGTCGAAAGGCATGAAATTTTGCTCATTGAGGATAAGGAATTTGGAATTTGGTATAATTATATGAAAAATATTGTCTTTTGGAGTGGGTAAAGGAAAAAGTTGATATAAATCGTAATTCTTGATCTCTACAACTGGGATTTCTATTATAAATATTATTTTATTCATTTTAGAGTAACTTTTAATCTGCATTACCTTTTCGAAATTGATAACATTATCTGTAATTGGTTCGAATGGCAATTTGGAATTTGATAAATCTGTATTAATAAGTTTTAAGTGCTTCAAGAGATCTTTCGGATCCATTATTGAATTGTGGAATATGTTTAGTTTAGAAAATGTTATGGCTGTTTCAATCATCTCTAATAAATCGTATACATTTTGATATAAAATGGCTATTTCATACAAAACATGCTTAATATAATAATACTCGAAAGTTTGCCGGTTTTTGTTCCGTGCTCTTTCGACTATATGTTCAACTTCAGTTATTTTAGATTCTAATGCTTTTTGATTTCTCGTTAGGACTTGAGAGCTTTTATTAAAAATATCAATTGATTTCTCTATGATAGTAACTTGTTTATGTACTAATGATCTCATTTTATTTTGGTTTGTTGAAAGGGCTTCAATAGCTTGATCGTATTTTTCGGCGTCACTGCTATCTAGATTTCCTGTTATTGATTTTATAATTGAACCTAAACCGTTTATTATTCCTCTTTTTGTTCTGAATTGCTGATCAATTGTAGGAATTAATTGATTGATTTGAACAATGATCTTATTTTCGATCATGGTAAGTAATTGAAATGTACTTGAAATTTCATCGAATTCTGAAATATTGGAAATATTAGAAATTTTGCTGAAAAACATGCTTTGCAGTTTAGTATGCTTATCTTGTAATGACTTAAATTCACTGATTATTTTTGATGTGTCAAAAGTTTTTACAAATGACCAAAAGTCAACGATATTTTGACTGGTCCCTAATTTAAGCGGTAATATACCAGGGTTATCGTTTACATTATGGAAGGTAGGATAATTTAGTCCGTAACTTCCGAAGTTGATGGTTGCGAAGAACCTGCAACGAAATTTTTTCTTAATTCTTTTATATGAATTATTTCTTTCTTATTATTTCTAGTATTCATTATCTCTACTCTATTCCTATCTAATAAACTAATTATCTTAAATGGACCTAAAAATTTATTGTCTTTCTTACATCTATATTGAGGATTTTTCTTATATACTATTTGATCTACTTGAAATGGTTCATTTTTATCTCCGTTAACGTTATGCTTTGAAACTACTTTTGCTTTTTTGGATTCAAGTGCTTCTTTAACTTTATCATATACATGTTCTAATTTATTTTTATGATTTTCGGAATAGTCTGAATAAAAGGTTGTTGGTAAAAATATTTCATTGGGATTTCTGGAGTTCGTATGCCCAAAAGTTAGCTCGAAAGGTGTGTAGTTAGTAGCACTATGTATACTACTGTTATAACCTAAAATAGCATAGTTCATTAGATTATCATTTTCTTTAGGATACATTTCTCTAAGTATTCTAAGATGTTTTATTATTGAAGAGTGAAAACGTTCAACAATAGCATTTCCTTCATGATGGCCTATAGTGGTAAAATGTACTTTTATTTTATGCAATTTTAAAATTTCTTGAACTACTTCGTTGTTGAATTCCGTACCGTTATCCAAAATTAATTTTTCTGGTACGCCAAATGAAGAAAAATATTTAATTAAAGCGTTACTAATGTGAATCGCGGTTTTAGCTATTATCTCATATGCTTGAGCAAATTTTGTAAAAGAATCAACTAATGTTAAAAATATTTTGTTATCAAAAAAGAATAGATCAATATGAATAATTTGAAATGGTTTTGAAGCTGTCTCTGTAAGCATTAACGGCGAGTATGGATTTTTCCTAGCGTATTTGGTTTTTTGGCAGATATCGCATGAATTTATATAGTTTGTGACTGAGTCTCTTAATCCTATCCAATAATAGTTTCTTTTTAAATGTTCAATTGTTTCAGAAATACCTCGGTGGTTACTTTTACTCTCATGATGATTTTTTATTAACAAAATCTGTTCATCTTTATCTTTTACTGTATTAACTAATTGCGTGCATCTAATTAATTTAGAACCTTTCTCTGAAAATTTGTTTAAATACACTTCATTGAAATTTCTATATAAACCTTCTGTATGGAAGTACATACAATATGTTTTGTTTTCTATAGTGTAATCTCGCAGAAATTCAAAAATTAAATCGTGATTATTTTCTGTGGGAATTTCTACAGTTATGATTTTATGGTGCTCATAATTTTCTTGTTTAACGTCTAATTTATGATATATTTGTCCAAAAACTAAAATTTGATTTACTTTATTATTAATAATTTCGTCAAGGATTTTAATTCCTTCGTTAGTAGTTTCATTAGCTGTTGTATGTTGTGTACTACTACCAGTGTCGTACTCAGGGGGTTTAATTTGTATATCAGAAATTATATTAATATTCGTTTGATTTTGAATATTAGCGTCGTCCAAAGGATTCTCAGCTATTTGTTTAAGATATTGTAATGTTTCACTATTTATATCTCCGGGATTGTTAATAATTGACTCATTTTCTAGTGCGTTTAAGGTTATTCGTGAGAGTGCGTCTGCATTAGTGTTTGTTTTCCCTTTTTTATATTCTACGTCATAATTAAATTCTTCGAGTTTAAGTCTCCATCGTACTAATTTGGAATTGGGTTCGCGTAATTTAAAAAGCCATACTAAAGGTCGGTGATCAGTTACTATTGTAAATTTTCGACCATATAAATAAGGACGAAAGTACTTACATGCCCATACTATTGCTAATAGTTCCTTTTCTATCGTGCTATATTTTTGCTCTGAATCATTTAAGGTACGCGAAGCATAAGCAATAGGTTTGTCTGAACCAATAGGTCCTTGAGATAAAATAGCGCCTAAAGCCACATTTGAGGCGTCTGTCGTTAATATAAATTTTTCATTAAAATCTGGGTATTGAAGAAGAGGTGCATTAGTTAATAAATCTTTACAAGTATTGAAAGCATTAACAAATTCTTGATCATGAATAATTTTAGAACCTTTTTTTAAACATTTTGTTAAAGGTTTTGTGATTTTCGCAAAATCTTTAATGAATTTACGGTAATATCCAATTAAACCAAGAAAGCTTTTAATGTCTTTCGTGCAATTAGGTATCGGGAAATTTTTTACAGCTAAAATTTTATCGGGATTTGGTTTGACTCCATATGGGGTTATTACATGTCCTAAATAATTTACTTCTTTTCGTAAAAATTCCGATTTGTCTAATTGTATTTTAAAATTAGCTTCTCTGAGTCTGTCAAAAATTTGTCTAAGTCGAGTAATATGTTCTTGGAGAGACGTACTATATATAATAACATCATCGAGATAAACTAAACAAGTTTCATTTTGTAAACCTCTAAGTATATTATCCATGACTCTCTGAAAAGTACTCGGTGAATTTTTCATTCCCATGGGCATTCGAACAAATTCGTAAAGTCCATTTTCGGCGGAAAACGCTGTTTTATGGATATCATTTTCATCCATTTGTATTTGATAAAAACCGTTAGCTAAATCAAGGGTAGTAAAATATTGACTTCTTCCTAATTGGTCAAGAATTGTACTAATTAAAGGAAGTGGATATTTGTCATCGACTGTCTTTTCATTCAACTTTCGATAGTCAATAACCAATCGATATTTTTTCTTATTTGATGCGTCTTTACGCTTCTCCACAATCCAGATTGGACTATTAAACGGAGATGAGGAGTGTCTAATAATACCCTGTGATAACATATTATTGATTTGAGATTTTACTTCTTTTTTGTAAATTTCGGGATATCTGTATGTTTTAGTGTAAACAGGAGTATCGTCTTTTAGGTTAATTTTATGTTTTACAGTATTTGTAAATGAAAGAGGAATTTGGTCACAATTAAATATATCTCTGTATTCATAACATAGATCCTGTATATGTTGTCTTTCTTCCGAGTTACAGTGATTCAATCGAATTTGTTTTAAATTATCTTTTAATAATTTATCGTGGCTATCGGTAAACATTTCATTCGATTCTTCTAATGTGTCTACAAAATTTATTTCTGTAAGATCTAATTTTTCTATAATAAATGGACTGGTAACCGTAATTACTTTCGGTTCACAGCTGGAATTTGTAATAGATGTATATGCAAAGTAATTTTCTATATTTACAAGAGCTTGAGGACATTCTAATTGTGTATCAAATTTCATATATTTCATGAATCCTAAACCATTCTCTATATTTACTGGTAATTTGACAATTTTAGTGGTTCTTTCCGGTATATTAATTTGGTAATTATCTATTTTTATCAATTTCTTTGTAGTGCTATTTTGTTCACTATCAAAGTTCATTGGAATTTGAGTCTTAGGTGTAATAATTAATTTTTTACATAAATCAACTTTTGCGCATAGTTGTTTAAGTAAGTCAATACCTATAAGTCCGTTATATTTCTTACTAAATTTGAAAAGATGAAATTTGTGCTTTTCTTTAACTTTGAAAATATCGAAAAGTGGAATTTCAATTACTTCATTATGAAAACTGATACTATGAGCTGTTTGAATGCTAAAATCTTCGTATAAAATATAATTTCTAAAAAATCGATAAGCTAAGTTAGGATCAATTAAACTTCTACTACTACCGGTATCTATTAAAAAATTAGCATTTATTTCGGGAATAAAAATATAAGGAAGATTTGATTTTAGTAAGTTTATATTAATCATGTTATGTCTTGGTTTTTCATACCCAAGCGAAAATTTATATCTGTGTTATCGGAATTGTAAGTTGAATCTTGTGTGGGACGCTGAGACTGCTGAGAGTGTGTACCAGGTGCATTTATCACGTTACTTTGTCGTTCTAGATAAGGATTATGATTATCATATGTTTCTTGGCAAATCTGAGTATGAGAATTGTAACAATTCTTATTTCCAGCGAATTCATGATTTGAAGAATTAAAATTTTCAAGATATGGAAATTCATTAGAATATTCACAAAAATGATGATTTTTTATACGTGTATTACCAGATGACGTATCCATTGGCTCTGGATAATTCCTATTTCTATTATGATAATTTGTATTCCTAGAAATTTGAGTATTTCTAGCAAAATTATTCGCATATGAATTGTTATTTTGAAAATGATTATTTTGAGGTGATTGATTTTGAGGAACATAGAAAGATCTTTGATTATAATTAGAATTATTTGGATGATTGTAATTATTAGGATGGCGGAAATTATTATTGTTATTTTGATTTGAATTATTGTTATTTTGATTTGAATTATAGTTATTGAAGTTTCTGTTGAAATTGGGAGAATATTGTCTATTAAAAGATTGAGATGGTCTTGAAGTTGACAAATTATTTATCCGGGGATTTGATGGTGCCATTCTCTGAACTGGTCTAAAATTTTGTGAATTTAAATAATTAGTTTTACGTGTACTGTATAAGAAATTTTCTTCTTCGACTACTAAAGACATTGCCTTTTCTAGACTGTCTGGATTTCTTAATCGCATATTATTTTGTAACTGGCCCGTGAGCCCACTAATAAATGTTTTTAATGCTAACTCATCATAACTCTCTAGTCTAATACATTTTTCTTGAGGTGGTAGATTTTAAGCATTTATTTTTGACGCTATTAAACTTCTACAATCTTCGCAACGCATGCCAAAATTATATGGTGTTTCATTTTTGAATGGATGTAAAGCAATTAAATCTTGAACGAGACAATCAAGATTTCTTTGATCTCCAAAAGGAAATTGTAATAATTTTTTAATATCATCCCATATAGTTAGTTCTGAACGGGATCCTATTAAACTTAAGGCTCTACCTGTTAATTTACCTATTATTGCCCGTAAAATATATGAATTAATTTGAGCACTTACATTTGTAGTGTCTGCAAATTGACTTATCAAACTTTCACAAGCATCTAAAAATACTCCTAATGTGTGTGCATTACCATCAAATTGTGGTATAGTATCTACATATAATTTTAAAAGAGAATAATTTACATTTGCTGTAGCCATTTCTGAAATTGAATTTTCTAAACCTGTATTATCCTCAACTGGAGGCAAATTCTCAATATTTGTTAATATATCTGAATTATAACTATCTTCTAAATTCAATGATTGACATAAAATGCTAAGGTCTTCAATGTCTGACATAAAATATTAAAACATATAAAAATGTAGAAAAATCGAAAATCACTCATAAATCAACATAAAAATATGAAGGAAAATTATATAGGAGAACAAAATTCGCTTACCAAAGTAAATGTGTTGACTTCATCTATCTACTTCGTACCAAAAGGGGTTGAACGATGTTGTTTCTTCCACTTAAGTTGGCTGATCTTCTTAAAACTAACCGGATTCTGCGATGTTGGCTTCTTCCGGGGTCTCCAAACTTCGGCGATGTGGATCCTTCGTCTGGATGAACACTTTCCAAATTACCGATATTTTCGACGATTTTACGCGATCGTTAATTGTCAATAAACTATTGATATAGACCGGTTTGACACTATTTTTGTTGTCGTTCCGTTTGACAATCCTACTGACTGCGCCAATTTTATGTTCACTCGCGTAAAATACATTTTTAAAAATAATCGAACAATTTAAGAAAATGGAACTTTATTAACTTAACAAACAATTAAATGTTATAGTTGAAAGGTATAAGTTATAAAGATGAAAATGCCGGCTCGCAACTGGTTTTGTTCTCGCTGTCCGAAGTGGGAGAACGCTTCTTAGATTCCGCAACGTCGGCTCTTTTCTACTAAATGCAGGTTTATAACTTGTAACTGTAACCAGTGTTCTTATTGTGATCTGACTCACATCTTTTTTGGTTGCCTTAATAAGGCGTGAGATCCGAATGTTTAATTGAGTCACTTATGAAGTTAAATAATAACCTTTCGCTAAATATTAACCACGTCTTCAATAATACTAATAATACTAGAATAATGTATGATATATTTATAAATTACTTGAACGAGTCCAAAGTTTACTATCTAAATTGACCAAAGCAGTTTCCAAAATTCTGCAATTGTAGTAATTTCCTTGCCATATTTCTCACTCACAGACATGCCCACCCTCACTCAGTCATCAAGTTTTTCTATGAGTAAATAAGCGTCGAACAACTCACATTCAACTTTTACAGCATTTTTAAAAATACTAGATGGTCAATTTGGATTGTTTTATTGATAATATTCTCTGTGACATTGAATTAGCTCAAGCAAAACAATGGTTTTTAAGATGTCTATGTTTTCAAAAATTTGGTTAAGAAAAATTACGCCCTCGAATAATAATGTTGGATGCATTATGTCTAATTACACTTGTTCTTGGAAATCGATTTTCTCGTTTCTTCCATTAAAAATCATTAACATTAATTTTGCGCTATCAAAAAGTTCATATGAATTCACTTGAAGAATGAGTTATTACTGTAAATTTCTCCTCAAATTCATTCGTCCATATTCTGGTTTTTATGAATACATTTACAACGAAAGGATAAACGCCTACTGTAAAAGATACCAAATTTCTCCGTGAATATCGACCGCGACCTTGATTCAAAAGTGATATGTTTTTGACCTCCTTAGAGAAATCTTCTTACTCTTGTTTTTATTCTGTGAATACGAAACACGCCGAGACGTTCTGATTTACCTGCCACGGCTTCAATTACGTCAATTACGTTAGACAGATGATTGTAGCTGTAAGTGAATTGAAACAAATCGAAAGATCGGTGTCTTCTAGTATCTGCTTTATGTTTCGAAAAAAAGCAAACTTCCCAATGTTTTATGAGGTGCTGATAACATTTCCCAGAAAATTTTTCACTGTGTCTACTAGAATTGAATTATGCAATAACTTTCTGTTATTAATAAAAAAGTATGCATGACCCGAAACCCCGAAAAACGATCGAATATCTAAATTCTCCAACCGTCCAAAATGTTCTTAGCTTGGAAGAAAAGCATTTTAAAGAATATCGACTATTGTGAAGAAGAAAAATTGGTCAAAAATGGAAAGTATACTTGCTTATGCAATATGCAAGAATGTTTATGATACAAAATCTTATAGTGAATGAAAATGCAGTGGCAAATAATCTCAAACGAAGTGGTAATTATCTATAAAAAGCGAATTATCATACACATTGCAACTCGGAATTGGAATAAACGATTTGAATATCGCTTTAAAATTCAAACGCGTCGAAGGTAACACAATTCATAAATACTGTTTTAAATGAAATTCACTAATTCTAGTTAAGTCCACAATATATTGAAAAGATTTTGAAAATTCTAAGATATTTGACAATTGTTTCTATATTAAATATCATCGTCAGAATGACATTTCATTTGAAGCCTATCGGATATTTAATAATTATTTTGGCTACACCAAGAAGTGACCTACCTTGTAATTCACTTAATACATATGAATAGATAAAAGAAGTAGATATAATATTACGAATATCAAAGCTTAGATATTATTAGCCCTGTGGAGATATTCTGGATATACTTTTCCAATTAAGATCAGTATAACTGCAATGATATAGAAAACTAGGAAAACTATATCTGCTGATATTTACAATTATCACTTAAGAAGTGGAAAACTCCCTAAATTCAGCTGTTCATTAACAACTTGATATTGTGGGTTTCTTAAGTGTCTTTTAATTTCTAACTCTTCAAGCAAATCCAGTTCTTGTTACTTATCACAAACATGCAGTACTTCTAGTTATGTGTCAGGTATCATGAATGTTTGGAGTCAAGTAGATGTTATGCGTAGTGGGATTTATCTGGTTGTTTTAATCTCTATGCTCGTAAGTGTTCACTGTATACGATTTCATAATTTCTAAGGGTCTCCTCTTCAAGGAAATCCAGTTCTTGTTTCTTATCACAAATATGTAGCACTTCTAGTTCTGTGTTAGGAGTCAATGACTGTTTGATGTTTTGCGTAGTGGGACTTATCAGGTTGTTTCAATCTATATGCTCGTAGATGTTCACTGTATCTGATCTCAAAATTTCTAAGGGTGTAACCCAAATAGACAGCATTACATTCTGAACATTTAAGTTCATATATTCCAGACTTCTTTATTGTGGATATTTTTGTTTTCACATTTAACAATTTTCTACTAACATTACTTTCTGTTTCAAAAGAAATTGTATTATTTGTAACTGAAGATATTATCTTTGAAATATTATTAGACATATTACCTGCATATGTGATGGTTTTATAATTTTTTATTTCTTTATTTTGTTCAGGAAATATTAGTTTTATTGCCACTTTTTCCTCTTTTTTACTAATTGATATATTTATCATATGTGATGGATAACCGTTGGATGTTGCTATTTGTTTAATTGTATTGATTTCCCTAATAAAATTACATTTGTTCGTGAAAAAACTCTATGTATCATTGAATTATTGCTGCCAATTTATGTGGCATGGAGTTATATGGAATAGTTACATCAGCGTGTGTTGGTTTTTTGTAAATTGAATAATCAAGTACATTATTAATTCTTTGAATTCTAAATCAAGGAAATTGATTGAGTTATTTTCTTCGACTTCTAATGTAAATTCAATTTTTGGGTGTATATTATTAATATGTTTGGAACATACATCTAATTGTCGTTCACTAACCATAAAACAAGCTAATATGTCATCTACATATCTATTCCAAAATAAAACATTTTTTGAAATATTACTGTCAAAGATTTTTCTTTTTAAATTGTCCTTAAAATTGTTTGCCAACATTGGTAATATAGGACTTCCCATTGGTAAACCTTCACTTTGAATATATATCTTATTAGTGTTTTTAAATGAAACTCAAGGTCTCTAGTTAATTCCACAATATAATACAAGTTATTGAAAATTCTAAAAAATTGACAATTGTTTCGATGAATCAATATCATCGTCAGAATGACAGAAGTTATATTTCATTTTATGCCTACCTGATGTTTAGTAGTTATTTTTGGCTAGTCCAAGAAGTAACCTAACTTTTGATTGGCTTAATATATGTTTATAGAATAAAGAAGAAAATGTGATATTACAAATATTGAAGCTTAGATATTATCAGCCCTATGGTGATATCCTGGATATCATTTTTCCAATTAAGATCAGTATAACTGTGCAATGATATAGAAAACCAGGAAAACTATATCTGCTGATCTTTACAATTATCACTTAAGAAGACAGTTTATTAGTGGAGAATTCCCTCGATTTAACTGTTCATTGACAACTTCATATTGTGGGTTTCTTAAATGTCTTCTTATTTTCAGTTCTTCAAGGAAATCCAGTTCTTGTTTCTTTTCACAAATATGCAGTACTTCTAGTTCTGTGTTAGGTGTCAATTGATGATTGGTGTCAAGTAAATGTTTTGCGTAGTGGGATTTATCTGGTTGTTTTAATCTGTATGCTCGTAAGTGCTCACTGTATCGTATTTCAAAATTCCTAAGGGTCTGACCGAAATAGACAGCATTACATTCTGGACATTTGAGTTTATATATACCTGACTTCTTTAATAGTGGTATTTTTGTTTTTACATTTAACAATTTTTTACTAACGTTACTTTCTGTTTTAAAATAAATTATTGTATTCGTTGCTGAAGATATTATCTTTGAAATATTTTTAGAAATATTTCCTGCATATATGATGGTTTTATAAGTTTTAATTTCATCAGCTTGTTTAGGATATATTAGTTGTAATGCCACTTTTTCCTCTTTTTTACTAATTAGCTTATTTATCATATCTAATGGATAACCGTTAGATGTTGCTATTTGTCTAATTGTATTAATCTCTCTATCAAAATTACATTTGTTCATAGGAACTGAAAAAGCTCTATGTATCATTGAATTATATGCTGCTAGTCTGTGAGATACAGGGTGGTTAGAATTGAATGGAATTGTTACATCAGTTTGTGTTGGTTTTTGGTAAATCGAATAATCAAGTACATTATTAACTCTTTGAATTTTTAAATCAAGAAAATTGATTGAGCTATTTTCTTCAATTTCTAATGTAAATTTAATTTTCGGGTGTAAATTATTGATGTGGTTGAAAAATACATCTAATTGTCGTTCACTACCCATAAAACAAGCTAATATGTCATCTACATATCTATACCAAAATAAAATATTTTTCGTAATATTACTTTCAAAGATCTTTCTTTCTTCAGCAACGAATACAACAATTTCTTTTAAAACAGAAAGTAACGTTAGTACAAAATTGTTAAATGTAAAAACAAAAATACCACTATTAAAGAAGTCAGGTATATATAAACTCAAATGTCCAGAATGTAATGCTGTCTATTTGGGTCAGACCCTTAGGAATTTTGAAATACGATACAGTGAGCACTTACGAGCATACAGATTAAAACAACCAGATAAATCCCACTACGCAAAACATCTACTTGACACCAATCATTCATTGACACCTAACACAGAACTAAAAGTACTGCATATTTGTGAAAAGAAACAAGAACTGGATTTCCTTGAAGAACTGGAAATAAGAAGACATTTAAGAAGCCCACAATATGAAGTTGTCAATGAACAGTTAAATCTAGGGAATTCTCCACTAATAAACTGTCTTCTTAAGTGATAATTGTAAAGATCAGCAGATATAGTTTTCCTGGTTTTCTATATCATTGCACAGGCATACTGATCTTAATTGGAAAAATGATATCCAGGATATCACCATAGGGCTAATAAGATCTAAGCTTCAATATTTGTAATATCACATCCTCTTCTTTTTTCTATAAACATATATTAAGCCAATCACAAGTTAGGTTACTTCTTGGTCTAGCCAAAAATATCTACTAAACATCAGGTAGGCATAAAATGAAATGTAACTTCTATCATTCTGACGATGATATTGATTTATCGAAATAATTGTCAATTTTTTAGAATTTTCAATAACTTGTATTATATTGTGGAATTAACTAGAGACCTTGAGTTTCATTTAAAAACACTTATATGAGCATATTCCACGAAGTAAGGGTCGAGACAGTCAATTTCATATATCCTATTGTCAAAAGTGAAATAATTCTGATTAATACATACATCAAATAAATTAATTTTGATCCTTTCCTTAAAATTGGGAATGCTATTTTGTAAGCAGTCTTATTCACGTTTTTGGAAAATAATTTAAACGTTAAATATCTCGAAAATAGATGAGTTTTGATATAGGATATGTTACAGGGTGAACTATTTGAAAAATTAAACTGTTTTGCATCTGTCGTTACCAATAAATTGGATTACATTTTTTAATACCATGTCCAACATTTGTTGAAAATAAATATCTATCAGTATTCATTACAGGACCTTAAAAAAATTACCTAAAATGCAACACAAATAGTAGTAGGTAAAATGTAAAATTATTAGACATATTGTTAATTGTATTTTATGGTAAAATTTTAAATGTTAAATATCTTTAAAACTACCAAGTTTTGAGATGCAACATGTTTTACAAATTTTAATAAGAATTAAGTGTAGGATAGTAGGAATATACGACATTTAATTACACTACTTACCATTTTTTACACCAAAATATTCACCTCACTAGCTATCTAATCACTAAGTAAAACTCAAAATCAGTACTACAGCATATATTAGTAAAAGGTAGAAAGGGGCAACTAGTTTTGGCACACCGAGCCATCATCAGGCCTGTAAAAGGTATGAAGATAGGAAAAATCAGAAATTCACATCTCGAATTACCTCAATGTATACCAAACCATATGTAAAGTATTGAAAGAGAAAGCCATCACATATCCGTGACATCCAGCAGATAGTCTTTTGCATTTAAAAAATGCCAATCTGGCTACTATTAGCCAACAGTATGAGGATTCAATGATTCAATGATGGATAGGAAGAAGACGTTGCACAAGATTTGGTTCTAACAGAAATGCAAGAAGCACAGAGTTTACCCCCCTTCAATATATTTGCAAATTCGTGTCAACACTAGGACTTCGCATTTCACAATTCAAGCTGCCAAAAGGATTTTGATTATACAGGAAGTCAAGGGTCTGTATAGTCATTTGGATTTCACTAGTGTTAAGTTTAAATGTGTCTTTTTCTTGTTGAGTGAGTACCTTTCCCACATTGAGTTTGATATTTTGGATAGACATATCAGGGACATGGTGCAGGATTTTGATAAGAGTAACTTTGATCGCCTTACTCACAAGTTTAGGCGCTTGAAAAGTGGTAGTATTCTAACGGTTCATGCTAACTCTCAAAGTTCAACTTATGTTCAAGGTTCTTTCGGTTTTTCAAATTTCCATTGTCATCCCCGATGTCTCAAATTGAGTTCTTCCACCTTTTCGGGAACTGAAATTGAATTACTTAACAAAGTCCCTAAACATAACCTTTTTCTCTGAATTCTCACATGAACATTAGAACTTTAGCCATAGACTGTGAACAAGTGTTACATAACGTAGACCCGACTATCAATGACTTTTTAGATCTGATCTTTCTTCCGAACTCAATAAAACTTTAGCCAAAACTTCCAACAATTTTATTTACTAATCATCACATCACTCTGCCAGTTGCAAGTCTGTTATTAACTTGACGACTAGGTTTCGTAATGAAAACCTTATTGTTACCAAGGCTGAAAAAGGTAATTGTATTGTCATTTTGGATAGATCCATTTACGTTGATAAAGTTGAGAGTTTTTTTCTTTCTGACGCCTCCTTCAAGAAGTTAACTTCTGATCCCACTGTCTCCTTTCACAATAATCTTATATTACAACTTAAGGGTTTCAATCATGTTTTCTCCTCGTTTAACAAGAATGTTTATTATATGACCCCTATGAATCCTACTACCCCATTATTATATGGCTTACCTAAAATCCACAAACCTGACATATCCATTAGACCAGTCATCAGTATCAATAATTCCCCTACTTTCAAATTATCTTCCTTTCTGAATGATACACTTAGTCATCCTACTTGTTTCCAAAATCAGTTTTCCATAAAAAATTCAGTTGACTTATCTGACAGAATTAAAGACTTTTCCATACCTAACGATTCCTTCTTAATCTCTCTAGATGTCAAAAACTTATTTCCTAGCATACCCCCTGATGAATGTACTATGTTGCAATCTGATTATTTGGTATTTGAGCTAGAGTCCAATTATTCATCTTCTGGTGTGAATTTAATTTTTTTTGGATTACTTCACTCCATTCTGGACACTTTTTGGCGCCATTATAGGTCTTCGGCTCTCAATATGATTCAGACAATAAACAATAAGCTTCATAAATTTCATATTCATCTAGATGATTTGGTCATTTAATGATTCTTCCACTTCTAGTTTGAGCTTCATTTTCCATTACTTCGTAGTTGTCATTTTCAATTTCTTCTCCGCTCTCTTCATAACTTTCCTCTCTGGTTTCTTCTCTTGGGTCTTCTGCATCATGAAATTCCTCTTCAACTGTTCCTTCTTCGTTTGATTAATATGGTTAAATTGTTGATTCAACTTTCTTTCATTTGTATTTCTATGATTTGGTTTGAATTCTTAAATACTTCCGTCAAAACGTACGTCTCTGGACTTGATAACTTTATCTTCTGAAGGTATCCAGAGTATATAGCCGTCTACACAGCTTTCTTCGCCTTTGGTTCAAGTTCACTTTCCCTTGGTAGTTGACCATACCACGCTCGACATCCAAAAACTTTTAGTTTACTCATATCATTACGGCCATGCCATTTTAGTAATGGGGTTTCTCCTTTACCGAGGACTGAAGTAAGTGTTCTATTTAATAAGTATGCTTATGAGATTAATGTTTGTCCCCTTAGTGTCTTTGGTACTCCTGGATCGATAATCTCTTAGTTCTGACCATATTCAAAAGGGTTCGGTTCACACGTTCAGCTTTTCCATTCATCTGCGGACTATAGGACATAAATATTCTAAACGAATGACCTTTTTTTGGCAAAATCTTAAAATTACGTGATGTGAACTCACCACCATTGTCCAAACGAAATATTTTAATTTTAACACCAAATTGTCTCTCAGTTTCATAAATATAATCAATTAGATTTTGTGCGGCTT
Organism: Galeruca laticollis; assembly: GCA_963921935.1. Classification (NCBI taxonomy): domain Eukaryota; kingdom Metazoa; phylum Arthropoda; class Insecta; order Coleoptera; family Chrysomelidae; genus Galeruca; species Galeruca laticollis. Next base: position 108,416,721 of record OY998176.1, read on the forward strand.
CATTTTTGTTCTCGAAAATTATTGAAATAAGGAAATGTGATAAATCATCCAAGATTACCTGATTATGTTTTTCTCCAGTTATTGTACAAGGCGTTATTGGTCCGCATAGGTCACTGTGCAAAAGCTCTCCTATATGTGTAACACGTTTTTCATGTGGTTGAAAAGTTGGCCTTGTAGCTTTTCCTCCCATACAAGTAGGACCAATCTTGTTGGAAACGCCTAATCCAAGTTGCCTCAAAGCTTCTTTTCCAGAATGTCCTCACCTTTCATGCCATGTTTCAGCGTCCATATCAACATGACAATTTTGATTGATCACATTGTCTATATACGATACAAACAGTTTACTTCATGATGGTATTTAAGTAAGAAATTGGGACCACAAATTTTTGTGTTTTCTATTGTTACTATTATCTTGTGTACTATTCCAGTTATTTTTGGAGCTAAAATGAGGTTATGCTCCAAATTTGGAACAATTAGGGATTTGATGAAAATATTCTGACACTGACACTTTCCATTTAATTTTCTCAACTTGTTTGACTCCAAAATTTCACCATTTGCTATGTGAATAGATATGTAATTGTCCAATGTTTTGACATTAGTCATATAGGGTTCCATATTTTCTTGGAACAAGTATTTATTAGCTCCTGAGTTCAATACAAAACTAGTATGTCCAATATTTACATATGCGTCACACAAATTAGCAGCGGAAAGAACAACTTGTTGATCACCATCAGCTGTATTTGCTTGTTGTCTGTTTTGTCCTTGATTAGGTCTAAAACCACGTCCCCGACGTCTAGAGTAATTTTCTCTAGAATAACCTCTGTTTTAATTTCCGAAGATTGTTTCTGAATTATTCGGAGATCCACTATTTACATCATTTCTTTTAGGACAATTTGCTGGGAAATGGAATTAACTACCACATACAAAACATGCTTTTGTTTCTAAGGCGGCAACTACTGTATCAAATTTGGATGGTAATGTAATTAATTTATATCAACACTTTTATATTCACTTATTTACTGGTTATTTGTCGAGATCACTTTATCAACTGAACTAAACTCCTCTGATCGGTTCTTTATTTATAGATATTAGTCTCTTTTTCACTAGAAAATTCCGGACTGCGGCTTACTCAAAAACAAATGGGTTTCAGGCATTTTCTAGGTAAGGCTGGTCACAAAAACAATGTTTAGATAAGATAGTCGTAAACAGTTATAAAAAACCCTGCGTATCCGCCATAATTTTAACTTGGCATACACGATCACTCGCATCGATAGTTGATCCAAGGTCTTTAAGGTCACGTATTATTGAATCGAATTTCAAGAAATGGTTCTCCTTTTATTGATTCCAGAGCGTAAACTCTACAATTTTCTCCATAAAGATAATTTAATGAAATAACTTGTTCTAACAAATATATCTTTTGCAGTAGCACAATCTTTAACAATATCCAAATGCTTATCTGACACACCCTGAACGGTTACGGACTTTGCTTTAGCATCAAGTCTCCTGAATTTTTGTTGCTCCTCAATTGATGGTGGTCGACATAGTGGCGGATCATTTTCAATAACATCATTACACTGTTCTTTAGTTAGCAAAGTCAAGGTGTGAAATAGTCACTTGTTGAAATTATTCGCTACCAAAATTGGCACAAAAAGACTACTCACAGCTGCAATTTTGTTGCTGAACCTTTTCAAGTTTCTGCAAACTTTTCACGATTACGCTAAGAAAAACTACCAATAGTTTACACAAGGAACAGTCCTGGGTCCATAGCCTGATTGATGTGGGTATTCAAAGGCTTATTATTAGTTGTCGGATTAACTTATCAATCGAATTAACAATAATTATTTGCAGACACAATAACAACAACCTTCTACTGACTAACAGTGAAAAGTACGACTTTCATGACAGATACACAAACTGTGGCGCCATCTACCAATGGGAAGCCGAAGCATAATATTGTCACAGAGACAGTGAGAAAAGGAAAGAAATCGTAAGAAAATATTGCGGAGCACTCGAATTTATATGTTCGCCATGGATGTAGTAGTTACAATTTCAACTGGGTTACTTTCGAATATATTCTCCGAGTATACATGTTTTCCATTCATGAATTAGATATTTTTCATGTCTGCTTTGAGTAAGTACACCTCAGGTACATTTTTTCATTTGATTTCAACTATTATTTTCTCATTTTTCCTCAAAAGTATTTTACCAAATTTTATTTGGATATAGCCAGATTGAAAGTGAACGTGAATAATTATAATATTCTCCTTTCACTATGTTCATATAGATTTAAATGATCATTAATCAAACTCAAAAATCAGAACTATTTTTGTGTTCTAGCGAACTATGATCATCCATTTCATATCAAACGTAATGGAATGGTTTGTGTTGACTTTCATCTCAATCAAATTAAATTACATTCTAACTTTTCAACTACATTAGTGGGTAATGTTTTCGCTGACACCTTGTAATTTTTAATTATTTTCAACCAACTGTAGTTAAATTATTATTCTCGTGAAGTAAAATCAACAATAATGTTTTTGATCTAGAAAACAGTTCAGAAGTGGAGAGATGCTCAGATTATGTGTTAGTTGCGCAATTCATTTTGATGATGTTTGAGATAATTTCCAATTCATAGTTATTATCTAACTCAAGTTATTGTTGTTTGTTACGTTATGTGGATTTTGAATACATATACACACTGAGAAATAATAGATGAAATTTTATTATCCACAGTTAATCACATGAGAATAGTGTTTAGTATTCAAAAAACGATTTAAAAAATTGAGGCTGACTGCAGAATGTAATTTTGAGTTCAAATTTATTGGAATTGTGTTAAGTGATATTTATTGTTATCAAGTTCATTTCATCAATCGAAAGATACGTGGAAATGAACCTAGGAAGAAACTATCAGAAATATGACATAGCGATTCATTCTGATCGTCAAGCAGTTATTAAAGCATTGAGATTCCATGTCATTGACTCAAAGTAAGTATGAGAGAACCGAAGAAAACTTGATGAAATAGAAAGGAATTACAGGGGATATTTAGTCTGGGTTCCGGGCCACTCAGGAATCAAAGGAAATCAAGAGGCCAATACACTAGCCAAAAAAGAACCACAAACGTCCTTTATTGTACCGGAGCCTTTCTGTGGTGTAGTAAAATGCACCTGTAAGAAACAGTTTCGGAAGAAGAAGGAAACCTAAGAAGAAGCACTATGACGATTTCTTCTCAGACTGGATAACTCCAAAAAGTTCCTGTGGAACTTTGACACCGCTAGATACAAAAAGTAATTGGATTTATTTAAAAATGAGCTACATTTCTTCACGGGCTTCCTCACAGCGCTGTCTTAGGATGCACCTAATTAGAAGATAAGATGAATAAGGTAAATTCCATATTCTTCTTACAAATAAACTAGAAGTTGAATATTTTAACCTTAATCAAATATAAGACATTTTAAATTTATCTAATTCTTACCCTAACCAACCACCAATTCTAATTATAATTAAAGTCAATACTTTTATTAAAAAAAATGAACAAATAAAATAAGAAAGACTAGAGCAAATTTTCTGGGGAGGATGGTGAAACTCTCCGGAAGACCTAGTTCTAGAATGCTTCGCCATTGCAATCCAAGGCAAAAAATGCTTCGGACAAGAATCTTGTAGGAGCGAGGACCAAAACCTCCTCCAAGCCATCACAAATATTGCTGTTCATGAAACTGGAAGGCAAGCTGTAGAATTAGCGAAAACATACTTTATGGGGGGGAGGCGCAATAAATATTTAGGTTGCAGTGCAATGCAAACCCGTTAATAATCGAATTCAATGTATTGCTCAAAAAATAGATGATAATAAGCATACCAGTTCATATTTCCATCAATAAACAAAAATTTCATCTACATATCTTACTGTATATTCTTATTCACTGTTGTGGTTACATATTAGAAATATTCTCCACCAGTAATAAGGGGAAATTAGCTCAAATTTTGCTACGTATTATTTAGTTCGTCTATGAAGTAACTCAATTATCCATTAATAGTGGAATGTATTCATGGAAAGGTTCGATCAATAAAAAAGTTTCAATGACCCCTTGTCAATTATCTAAAACACGGTTTATCAAATTCGTCTCTCTAATACTTCAAATTTTTCGCTTGATAGGCAGGCCATTATAAAGTGATCTGAGGGGTCATCACATTTCCCCTATTTCACCATCCAAATAAATTAGAGTTTTTGTAGACTCATCCAAATAATAAACTTATTCTGCTGTTTAATCAGATGATATAATTTCTATCCAAATGGGTTGATAATCTTCATATTCTGTTACTTTTTCTTACTGTCTTTTTGTCTTCATTTCCCTTGTTTCGTTATGAACTGATTCGTCCTGACTTTTCTTCAAACATCTCATTTCCGATTCAATGACTTCGTTTACCGTTATTTTACCTAAAACATTTTCTGGTACCCATCGCGACCTATTCATGAGCATTCCACAAAAAAAATACCCATGCTGTTTCCTTTGACATATCCTCACCATTTTGCGAATCTCTCTATATCAAGTATGTATTAAAGATTTTTGCCATCCTAATTAAATTTGCTTCCCTTTTACAGTAAACGACTTGGTGTGAATTTTTCCATACATGAGTTGGTCAGCAATTGTCAGGTTCCTAAAAAAAACAAAGACCCTATTCCATCAACAACTTTACACTTTTTCAAACAATTTTGCGTTCCACTAACAATAATATAATTTTAAAAGCAAATGTCAATTTAATAGTGCCAAGAGTTTGCAATATAATGTGTTCCACCAAGATAAACTAAATGACAAGTGGAAAGTCAAATATCCAAACTTGACAAATTGATGTCATCTCAATTTTCATATTGTAGAAAGTTAAGTGTATGGTGCAGGACCAAATATTTTCCAGTGAAGATTCAACTGATACTATGCAAAACAATTAAATGCCAAGAAGAGTGTATGAAAATAGTTATTTGTGAAACAAGTGTCACAATGACTCGTTTTGTAGTACGAGTGAAGTTTGAGCAACGAGCCGCGATGCGGTGAGTTGCACAAATCACGAGTACTACAGAAAGTCATTCTGGCACAAGTTTTACAGAATAGGTTTTATAATTCGCATTCATTTAATTATTTAAATGAAATAGAATTACATATAATCCCTGTTTTTAGACTAGGAGTGGTTTGAATTTAATTTGGCATTTCTGTAGATTCCTGATTGGGTCAGATCACAGATGGTTTTAATCAGCACTTCTGACTTTTGACATATTATAACCGAATTATTGTGTAAATTGTAATCAAACTGTCATTTAAGCAAACAGAGAATGATTATTTGCTTAAAGAAGAGCTTATTCGTATAGGCTTGCGATCTATTTATATTATATCATGAACAGAATTATTTCTGTAATACATCTTCACAAAAATATCTGGTAATTTATCCCAAAAATCGAACGTTATGTATACCTATATATTGATCCTATACAATATAAAAATAAACAACTGACAAAAGTTATGGGAACGCATATGGTAATAGGACACCGCTAGACTGCTGGATTGCAATCTCACGGATTGTTTTCTTTATAACGTTTTTCATTATCACATTCAGATTTTATATAGCTTCCTAGTCGTAAAGTCTCATTTTTAGTTTGTAGAAATAAAAGTTATTTTTTAAAAAGTAGGTTATATTAACTACGAATTTAATTGGCGCAGTCAGTAGGATTGCAAATCAGTTCAACAAAAATCGTGACACCGCTCCGTATCTACGGTTTATTTACAATCTCGAACTTCGTGTGATTTTTGTGGTTTTACGTTAAGTTCAAGAATCCAGTCCAGGGAAGAGGGACCACATCGCCCAGATCCTAGTGGAGAAGAATGAACATTTTCTTCATAGTACTGTAAGTCGAAAAACATTCCATTTTTTTCTTTTTCATATAAACTTCCGCTTTTATTTACGTTTTACATATTTATTTACGTTTTATATACTTTTATAGAAGTAAAACATTCTTTAACAGTAATATAATTTAGATTAGTTGATGAGTGACTCAATTATAGAATAATTAGCAGATTAATTTAATTCTAGTATAACGTTGGAAGAAAAAAGTAATATACCAGAAATTGAAGCAATGACTAATCCAAACTATCAATTATTGAAATTATATATTGATACTATCCCACAATACGGGGGTAATCCTCATACTTTAAATATTTTCCTAGACAACTGTGACACACTAATTTCTCAATTTTTCGATGCAACAAATCCACAATTGAATAGTTTTTTATTACGCGCATTGTTAACTAAATTAGTAGGTAGAGCTTTATTGCTTATAGGTTCAAGAGCTGAATTAGGAACATGGGCAGAAATAAAACAAGCTCTTCAATTATGTTTCGGAGTTCAGAGAAATATAGATTGCTTAGTGCAAGATTTAATTGTTTTGAGACCATTAAAAAATGAAACACCATACAATTTCGGTATGCGATGTCAGGAAGCACGTAGCTAAGTAATTTCAAAATTAAATGCTCCAAATGGTCCAATTGCAGAAAAAACTAATGAAATTAAAAATTATTACGATTTAGCACTTAAGACTTTTATTAGAGGTTTAACTGGTCAATTGCAAAATAATATACGTTTGTGAAATCCAGATAGTTTAGAAGTAGCTATGTCTTTAGTTATAGAAGATGAGAATTTTATGTATAGTCAGAATAGAAATAATACTCTAAATAATCAATCCTACAAACCAATGCCAAGAATCACTCCATCCAGACAAACTAATCATCATCCCAATTTTTTCCAGAATAGCAATGCTAATTACCAACATTTCAATTCGCCACCTTCTCAACCCATTATTCCAATTAACCGAAATTCAAATCCAGGTGTATCTAATAATCAATTCTCGCAACCACGATAGAACTTTAATAATTTCAATCGTCCTTTCATCCGAAATTCACAACCCCAGTAGAGGAACAATAATAATTTTCAAACTCAGAGACAACCATTTTCCAATCAACCCAGGCAAAGCCAGATATTGAGAGCACCCTCAAATCAAAGCAGAAATCAATCAAATCCCAACAAACCATACAAACCTACTCCAATGGACACATCATCAGGTAATACAATGTTAGTACCTCAGAGGATATTTACGTCCACAGAACTGTTTGCACATGATGTAAATAATCAAAATTATGAATTCGATAACCCGTTTGAGTATCAAATACAAGGTGAATGCTCATACCAAACCCATGATGTCCAAAATTCTGATTATTTTAATCCACATGAAACCGATTAAACATATGCAGAACATGACAATTCTAATCACTATCAATTCGATGATCCTTATCAAATTTCTAAAGACTCAAACGAAAATTTTCAACAAGAAGCCTCACAGAGCAATCCCCCCTAATAACTTTAAATATATCCAGAGCAAACTTACCACATATTTACATCCCTGTACTAAAAGCAAATTTTTTAATCGATACAGGTAGTACTCGTAGTATAATTAAACCTGATTTAGCTTATCAATTTTATCCGAATGAAATTTTTGAAGAAGATTTTCAAATACACAGTGCTCATAATATAACATATCAGGATTAAGTAATCGAAATACCAATTTTCAAAATTTTTAGAGTCTCAGAATATCACAAATTCTATCTCTTTAAATTTAGCAATAAATATGACGGATTATTAGGCGTTGATTTATTGAAACAATTGAAAGCTTCAGTAGATATGAATTCAAAATTTATCGTAACTCCATTTGCAAAAATTCCAATAATATACGAAATTGAGAATGAAATATCGAATATTCAAAATCCTAAATATCAAACATATCACTTGATAATACCGCCTAGAACTCAACAAAAAGTTAAAATACCAGTAAAAATGAAACAAGGCACCGGACTTTTAGAATATAAAAAGTTTGCACCTCATATCGAGATGCCGGTCGCTGTAGTAAATGTGGAAAATTACTTTGCTTTTACTACGATCATAACTAACACTAAATCTGAAAAAATCGAATTTTTCGAACCAATCGATATTGAAATTTTAAATATAAACGAAATTAATTTCATTGAAAAAATGGAAACTGATCATGAAATTAGTAAAGAACATGACCATATTTTAAAGACAAATTTGAAAAATATTGATCTAAATCATTGCAATCCAGAAAAAAAAGACGTTATCAAAAAATGATGTTATGATTATCGTGACATTTTTTATTGTGAAGAGATACCGCTCTCTATCACTGGTCAAATAAAACAAAAAATAAACTCAACAGACGATACCCCAATACATATCGTTACCCCGAAATTTATAAAGCAGATGTCGAAACACAAATAAACAAAATGATTGATCAAGGTATTATTCAACCTTCCAATTCACCGTACACATCGCCAATTTGGTTTGTGCCGAAGAAAATAGACAAATCATACAAAAAGAAATTTCGTTTAGTAATAGACTACCGCAAATTGAACGAAAAAACCATACCAGATAAATACCCATTACCAAGCATTACGGAAATTTTAGACCAATCAGGCAAAAGTCAATATTCTAGTACTCTAGACCTAGCTAGCGGATTCCACCAAATACAAATGCACGAAGAGGACATTCCAAAGACAGCATTTTCAACTGAAAACGGACATTGGGAATTTAAACGTATGCCAATGGGACTACGTTCATCCCCTTCTACATTTCAAAGAATTATGGATACCATTTTACGAGGTTTGAATAACGAAATATGTTTAGTATACTTAGACGACATTGTAATCTACTCCACATCCTTGCAAGAACACGTAGAAAGACTTAAAACAGTATTTGATCGATTAAGACAATCAAATTTTAAAATCCAACTAGATAAATCTTGTTGTGGCTCGAATTGAAAGATTTCCAATCAATCGAGAGTGTTAATTTTCTTTAATTTAATTAATTTAGCTTCGAAGGACCGTTAATACTTTTATATTAAATTTGAGATTATTGTTTTGAGAAATAAAGCGATACATTCATTTTCGAGTCATTTATTATACTGAGCACAAGAGCACGTGGCTCTAGCCGGTATCGTTTCAAGAATATTCGTTGGAGTAATATGCGGCGTTGCCGGCTTTCGTAAAAACATATAAAAAATACAAATACTTGCAGTGAACTGAAACATGCCGCCCCCTTTGAAAGGTTTAGCCTTAAACTTTCAAGATGAGTAATACTAACAAGATATATAAATATACAACAATATGTTAATACATTTAAATTAAACTAAACATTAATCAGCTTCATTAGGTAAAACACATAATTTTGAGACAGGCCTTTTTAACACTGCACTCACTGTTTTCACCGTTACCACTCTCGTTATTCCGTCACTTACTGGGTGAAGTAGACTCCATGGAAGAGGTGGTAAATGGTCTCCCTTTATAAGGATAAGTACTCCAGGTTTCAGTAGTGTTGGGCAATGCTGTTTCCACTTCCTCCTGACTTGGAGCTCTGATATATATTGATTGGACCAACGTGTCCAGAAGTCCTGGGCCATTTTCTTACAGCGCTTTAATCTTGACAATGATGACACCTTCATGGTAGTCCAATTGGGTGTTGGTAAAGCCGTAAGAGATTCTCCGATCAAAAAATGTGCCGGGGTTATAGGGTTAAGATCAGTAGAGTCGCAGGAAATAGGATACATCGGTCGCGAGTTTAAACATGCCTCGATCTGCGCGAGTACCTTAATAAATTCCTCATAAGTGAGTACTGATTCCCCAATGACACGTTTTATATGATATTTAGTTGATTTCACCCCAGATTCTCATATGCCTCCAAATGTGGGGATTTTGGCGGGATAAAATGTTACCATTGGCTGATTTTAAAAAAATTTGTATTTCAGCATTGGCGCCTACGTAAGTTTTGGCATTATCGGAAAAGAAATTTGCGCATTTACCACGCCTTGACATGAAGCGATGTAACGCAGCGAAAAATGATTCTGTACTTAAATCGCTAGTAACCTCTACATGTTTTGCTTTCGTAGACAGGCAGACAAACAGACAAATATATCCTTTGGTTATATTATATTTTCTAGTTTTTTGGTCTCTTAATTTAAATGGACTGCATGAATCTATCCCACAGTTTGAAAATGATCTACTTGGAGTAACTCGAATATTTGGTAAATCACCCATTAAATAATTTATTGCTTTGGGTTTTACTCGAAAACACGTGACACAATTTTGAATAATTTTTTTTTTACATTGCGCGCCGATATTATCCAATATCGTTCTCGTGAAGATGCTAAAGTTTGTTGTGGACTAGCGTGTAATAGACGAATATGTTCGTATTGTACGATTAATTTTGATAAAGTATGTTTGCCAGAGAGTATAATCGGGAATTTTTATTAAAGTTAAAATTTGATTTATTTAATCTTCCATCAACTCTGAGAATACCTTCGTTGTCTAAGAATGGATTTCATTCTTATAAATTACTCCTTTTATTCACTGTACTGGTTTGTCGTAGATCGGATATTTCAGTACAAAACGATTGATTTTGCGCGGTTCTAATTAATGTATTTAACGAATTTTCTAATTCTTTACAAGTTAAAGGACCGTGCTCCTTATTTTCCGTCATTTTTAATGTGATATCTCGGAATCTCAATATTTATGCTACTACACGTTGGAGTTTAGTCAATTGCGAATATTTATTAAATAGGTTTGAACTGTCTATTGCTACTAAAACAGTTGAAGGTTTAGTTTGCAATTATACTTTGATTTCTTGCAAATTATTTAAATTTACGTCATTTGTGATATCGATCGGCCAATTATCTTCCGTTAATTGTAACCACTCAGGACCTGACCACCATAATTGTGAATTTTCCAAAATATTAGGATATACACCTCTGGATATTATATCCGCGGGATTAGACGAAGTATTTATATATCTCCAATCGGTATTATTAGTCAACGTTTGAATTTCAGTTACCCGATTTGCAACGAATACCTTCCATGTACTTGGTATAGATTTTATCCAATGGAGTGTGATCGTAGAATCACTCCATAAAAATGATTTGATAATTGACAATCGTAATGACAATTTAACTTTATTAACAAGTCTTGCGAGCAGAAGAGCTGCACATAATTCCAATCGTGGTATTGTAACGAATTTTAACGGAGCTACTTTCAATTTTGCGCAAAGTAAACTGATTTGACAATTTCCAATATTATCTGTAGAACGCAAGTATAGGCAAGCACCGTAAGAAGTTTTGGATGCGTCAGCAAAGCCATGTAATTGTATTAGCACTGCGTTGTCGCATTATACACGGCGAGGAACATGGATGTTTCGTAGACGATGCATTGATTATAAAATGTTTGCTACTCATCCAAAATATCTGTGGGTAATTCCTTATCCTGTAATGAAGTGAGATGTCAGATATCCGTCAGATATCCGCTATCTACAGAGTAATAATGTCGGCTGTTTTTCAGTGTAATTAATTTATGGTAGATCCTATTTTTATTCTGCTGTCACCGGAAAAATTTGTTTGGCTCCTGTATTATCTCGCTGATTGTAGTGACCGGAAGGGCCCTACTGTATACTCCTACCCTAGAACAAAATCGTTGCAGCGTGCTGTCACCAGTGCCTCGCGGAACAAAAATTGTAGAACCAGGAACTCTCACTACGGGATTACCTCGAGGAAGGGGTTGTTCCAGGCTCGAGCTATCAAGGTCGTCGTGGGGCCCCTTGGGCTTATACAGTGTGCCAAGACCGAGTTCCTAGTGCAGGTTTTGTCGGTCCGTCCTATTTGAGGGGTACGGGGTAGGTGAGGATTGAGGTTATGGAAATAAATTGAAAGGTTGAATATATACAAGCATATATTACAAAGGAAGAAAAAAAAGAAGAAAATTATTAAAACCATATACGAACTCTTTACAATATAATAAAATAATATACGAGGCTTTCTCCTGGCTTTTAGGATGGCCTAAGTGATATACCTTACATAAATAAGAGAATAACAAATGGTATATTTTTTCGTACTTAACCTGTATAAGTATGGTACCCTATCCACCTAATGTTTATGTTGGTTATCCTCCACAAAAATTTAGGCAATAAGTAGGTAACAACCGAAACTTTATGAATCGTATCAAATATGATATCCTGTAAATCCTATATCTATATTGCCAAAATTTCTGGGATGGGAAAGAAATGAATACGGATCTTGTGAGATTTAATCCACTGGTAAATACATGAAAGGAAGGGGAAATTCTTTATCCCCTATTTCTAACTCTAATTACGTTTCTCGCAGTGAGAGGAAAAAAATAGCAATACACTCTATATCAATAAAATTCGGAACATTAATTATGAGGATAGGACTAATTATGATCCCTAGTATAATATAAATATCTGTACGCTATTATCAAAACTCTAAGATAGAACTAACTATGAGCCCTAGTATGATATAAATATCTGTACTCTATTATCAAAACTCTAAGATAGGACAAACTATGATCCCTGGTATAATATAAATATCTGTGCGCTATTATCAAATAATCAAAAAAATATATATATATATATATATATATATATATATATATACATATATTTTTTTTTGGAAAAAATTTTCTTGGGATTGTAGGTTCCTAGCTAAACAAATCAAATGGTTTTTTTGGCTTTAATCAACATTTTTGTTTTTGTTTACGTTTCGGACATATCGTGTCCTTCATCAGAACATAATTCATAAAACAAGAGCTTGGCGAGCGCATGTTAAAATATGTTAAAATACACGAAAACAATCATTTTTATTAGAAACATTTAGTATCAATATAAAACCCACATACAACTGCCAGTACACTACATTATATTATCTGTAATATAATGTAGTGTACTGGCAGTTGTATGTGGGTTTTATATTGATACTAAATGTTTCTTATTAAAATGATTGTTTTCGTGTATTTTAACATATTTTAACATGCGCTCGCCAAGCTCTTGTTTTATGAATTATGTTCTGATGAAGGACACGATATGTCCGAAACGTAAACAAAAATGTTAATTAAAGCCAAAAAACCATTTGATTTGTTTAACTAGGAACCTACAATCCCAAGAAAAATTTTTCCAAAAAAAAAATATATAATGAAATAAGGTTCAAGAAAAAAAAACTAAAAATATATACATATATATATATATATATATATTTTTTTTTCTTGAACCTTATTTCATTATATATTTTTTTTTGGAAAAATTTTTCTTGGGATTGTAGGTTCCTAGTTAAACAAATCAAATGGTTTTTTTGGCTTTAATTAACATTTTTGTTTTTGTTTACGTTTCGGACATATCGTGTCCTTCATCAGAACATAATTCATAAAACAAGAGACACGATATGTCCGAAACGTAAACAAATACAAAAATGTTAATTAAAGCCAAAAAAACCTTTTGATTTGTTTAACTAGGAACCTACAATCCCAAGAAAAATTTTTCCAAAAAAAAAATATATGTTTATATATATATTTTTTTTTTTGATTATTTGATAATAGCGCTCAGATATTTATATTATACCAGGGATCATAGTTAGTCCTATCTTAGAGTTTTGATATTAGCATACAGATATTTATGTTATACCAGGGATCATAGTTAGTCCTATCTTAGAGTTTTGATAATAGAGTACAGATATTTATATTATACTAGGGATCATAGTTAGTTCTATCTTAGAGTTTTGATAATAGCGTACAGATATTTATGTTATACTAGGGATCATAATTAGTCCTATCCTCATAATTAATTTTCCGAATTTTATTGATATAGAGTGTATTGCTATTTTTTTCCTCTAACTGCGAGAAACGTAATTAGAGTTAGAAATAGGGGATAAAGAATTTCCCCTTCCTTTTATGTATTTACCAGTGGATTAAATCTCACAAGATCCGTATTCATTTCTTTCCCATCCCAGAAATTTTGGCAATATAGATATAGGATTTACAGGATATCATATTTGATACGATTCATGAAGTTTCGGTTGTTACCTACTTATTGCCTAATTTTTTGTGGAGGATAACCAACATAAACATTAGGTAGATAGGGTACCATACTTATACAGGTTAAGTACGAAAAAATATACCATTTGTTATTCTCTTATTCATGTAAGGTATATCACGTAGGCCATCCTAAAAACCAGGAGAAAGCCTCGTATATTATTTTATTATATTGTAAAGCGTTCGTATATGGTTTTAATAATTTTCTTCTTTTTTTTCTTCCTTTGTAATATATGCTTGTATATATTCAACCCTTCAATTTATTTCCATAACCTCAATCCTCACCTACCCCGTACCCGTCAAATAGGACGGACCGACAAAACCTGCACTACGAACTCGGGCTTGGCACACTGTATAAGCCTAAGGGGCCCCACGACGACCTTGATAGCTCGAGCCTGGAACAACCCCTCCCTCGAGGTAATCCCGCAGGGAGAGTTCCTGGTTCTACAATTTCTGTTCCGCGAGGCACTGGTGACAGCACGCTGCAACGATTTTGTTCTAGGGTAGGAGTATACAGTAGGGCGTTTCCGGTCACTACAATCAGCGAGATAATACAGGAGCCAAACACATTTTTCCGGTGACAGCAGAATAAAAATAGGATCTACCATAAATTAATTACACTGAAAAACAGCCGACATTATTACTCTGTAGATAGCGGATATCTGACGGATATCTGACATCTCACTTCATTACAGGATAAGGAATTACCCACAGATATTTTGGATGAGTGGCAAACATTTTATAATCAATGCATCGTCTACGAAACATCCATGTTCCTCGCCGTGTATAATGCGACAACGCAGTGCTAATACAATTACATGGCTTTGCTGACGCATCCAAAACTTCTTACGGCGCTTGCCTATACTTGCGTTCTACAGATAATATTGGAAATTGTCAAATCAGTTTACTTTGCGCAAAATTGAAAGTAGCTCCGTTAAAATTCTTTACAATACCACGATTGGAATTATGTGCAGCTCTTCTGCTCGCAAGACTTGTTAATAAAGTTAAATTGTCATTACGATTGTCAATTATTAAAACATTTTTATGGAGTGATCCTACGATCACACTCCATTGGATAAAATCTATACCAAGTACATGGAAGGTATTCGTTGCAAATCGGGTAACTGAAATTCAAACGTTGACTGATAAAACCGATTGGAGATATATAAATACTTCGTCCAATCCCGCGGATATAATATCCAGAGGTGTATATCCTAATATTTTGGAAAATTCACAATTATGGTGGTCAGGTCCTGAGTGGTTATAATTAACGGAAGATAATTGGCCTATCGATATCACAAATGACGTAAATTTGAATAATTTGCAAGAAATCAAAGTATAATTGCAAACTAAACCTTCAACTGTTTTAGTAGCAATAGGCAGTTCAAACCTATTTAATAAATATTCGAAATTGACTAAACTCCAACGTGTAGTATCATAAATATTGAGATTCCGAGATAACACATTAAAAATGACGGAAAATAAGGAGCACGGTCCTTTAACTTGTAAAGAATTGGAAAATTCGTTAAATACATTAATTAAAACCGCGCAAAATCAATCGTTTTGTACTGAAATATCCGATCTACGACAAACCAGTACAGTAAATAAAAGGAGTAATTTATAAGAATTAAATCCATTCTTAGACAACGAAGGTATTCTCAGAGTTGATGGAAGATTACATAAATCAAATTTTAACTTTAATAAAAATTCCCGATTATACTCTCTGGCAAACATACTTTATCAAAATTAATCGTACAATACGAACATATTCGTCTATTACACGCTAGTCCACAACAAACTTCAGCATCTTTACGAGAACGATATTGGATAATATCGGCGCGCAATGTAATGAAAAAAATTATTCAAAATTGTGTCACGTGTTTTCGAGTAAAACCCAAAGCAATAAATTATTTAATGGGTGATTTACCAAATATTCGAGTTACTCCAAGTAGATCATTTTCAAACTGTGGGATAGATTAATGCGGTCCATTTAAATTAAGAGACCGAAAAACTAGAAAATATAATATAACCAAAGGATATATTTGTCTGTTTGTCTGCCTGTCTACGAAAGCAATACATGTAGAGGTTACTAGCGATTTAAGTACAGAATCATTTTTCGCTGCGTTACATCGCTTCATGTCAAGGCGTGGTAAATGCGTAAATGTCTTCTCCGATGATGCCAAAACTTACGTAGGCGCCAATGCTGAAATACAAAATTTTTTAAAATCAGCCAATGGCAACATTTTATCCCGCCAAAATACCCACATTTGGAGGCATATGGGAATCTGGGGTGAAATCAACTAAATATCATATAAAACGTGTCATTGGGGAATCAGTACTCACTTATGAGGAATTTATTAA
The DNA here is from genome assembly GCA_963921935.1 of Galeruca laticollis. NCBI lineage: Eukaryota > Metazoa > Arthropoda > Insecta > Coleoptera > Chrysomelidae > Galeruca > Galeruca laticollis. The sequence goes on from OY998176.1 coordinate 108,433,047, forward strand.
GGTACTCGCGCAGATCGAGGCATGTTTAAACTCGCGACCGATGTATCCTCTTTCCTGCGACCCTACTGATCTTAACCCTATAACCCCGGCACATTTTTTGATCGGAGAATCTCTTACGGCTTTACCAACACCCAATTGGACTACCATGAAGGTGTCATCATTGTCAAGATTAAAGCGCTGTATTAAAATGGCCCAGGACTTCTGGACACGTTGGTCCAATGAATATATATCAGAGCTCCAAGTCAGGAGGAAGTGGAAACAGCAATGCCCAACACTACTGAAACCTGGAGTACTTGTCCTTATAAAGAGAGACTATTTACCACATCTTCAATGGAGTCTACTTCACCCAGTAAGTGACGGAATAACGAGAGTGGTAACGGTGAAAACAGTGAGTGCAGTGTTAAAAAGGCCTGTCTCAAAATTATGTGTTTTACCTAATGAAGCTGATTAATGTTTAGTTCAATTTAAATGTATTAACATATTGTTGTATATTTATATATCTTGTTAGTATTACTCATCTTGAAAGTTTAAGGCTAAACCTTTCAAAGGGGGCGGCATGTTGCAGTTCACTGCAAGTATTTGTATTTTTTATATGTTTCTACGAAAGCCGGCAACGCCGCATATTACTCCAACGAATACCGGCTAGAGCCACGTGCTCTTGTGCTCAGTATAATAAATGACTCGAAAATGAATGTATCGCTTTATTTCTCAAAACAATAATCTCAAATTTAATATAAAAGTATTAACGGTCCTTCGAAGCTAAATTAATTCAATTAAAGAAAATTAACTCTCCTGATTGATTGGAAATCTTTCAATTCGAGCCACAACAAGATTTATCAAGTTGGATTTTAAAATTTGATCGTCTTAATCGATCAAATACTCTTTTAAGTTTCGATTAACATCTTTGCTCCCAAATTTCACATCATTATTTGGTTATGCCGTGCTGAGGAGGCAAAATGAGCCAGAAACATGCATGTCCACGGTTACCACCCTATTTCAGTGGCCCTTATTTTGCGTGAATTATCCATAAATCTCTTTGTTGTTGTTGTTAACATATCACGCGATATTCCTACATCTTCTTTATATATATATATATATATATATATATATATATATAGGGACGTGGTCCCTGAACATTAAGGACAAAAAATACCTATAACTATTTAGGCCCTACCAGTAGATGAGGGGCGCTAATATATATGAAACACTAGATATGACCGAAAAAATACTGTGGGGTCCCTTACCTATTTTGGGACACCCGGTTAAGTCAAAGAAAATATAATATCACAGTTCGATACACAATATATAAATAATTGTACGTTGAAAACTTACGTTTTAGAATATCACTAGTCACAAGCTGCACACTATTACTATTGGGGGGTGAGGGCCCGTCAATCCTTAGACTTGCCTCACCGGGGGAGAGATACTTTCTCTCCTTTGATTCCCATTTTTTCGTTATTTATTTCTAAATTTTACCTTGTGTGAAGGTTAGTTTTCGATATCATTGTTTTTTTTTATATAGTAAACAGGCCTGACATAATCGTAATCTAATATGTTTTGTTAACCTTGTACTAACACATTTTTGTTTGTATTATTTTCTTTAGTTGAGGTCGACAATTATTAAATTATTTTGAATTAAGAAGAATTTGTCTATATAGGGCGTTCTTAAAATTTATGTCTTATCTCGTGTTTATTACATCACTTCCCCTCTTGTAAAAATGTTGCGACGTTTTAGGTCCAACACCTTTTTTATATCTTAACCAATACATTAACATTGTTTGTTTTGCGAGTACATTACCATGAACTTTATATTGCTTATAATTTGTTTTTACGTACCGCGCACTTGACCTCACTCACGTTTCAATTTAACTGTTTTGATCCTGAACTAGGTCCCGATTATTTACACTCGCGACACTGCTGCTTAGTAGATCGTTCATGGGGTGATTTTTGTCTGTCCAGTGTTGCGATCTGGGGTGGCTCGTCTCTTGATGCTGTATCTGCTCCATTTCTATCGCCTCTTCGTCTTGTTTCTGGGTTCTGCTGTGGGAGTGTATTACCCATGCCGTGAGGGAATCCCATACGCTGCAAACCATTGTGATACCACATCCTACAGTCTGCTGGATGCGAATTGCATTTAATATCGTGTCTACCATGTATTTTAGTAGTTGATATGTGCAGTATATACCAATTATACCGCTTATTATTGAACCTATCTCCGTGAACCATTCCCAAGTGTGTTTTAGGGTGGATTCGGCTAGGTTTTTGATTTCTTCGAAAATATCTGACCCTGTGTATTCTTGGCTATTTTGTGTTCAGTCCGGCTGCTCTGCTACTGCTTCTTTTTTTATTTCTTGAGAATGTCTCTCTTTGTTATGCGTCGTCTATGTATTGCATGCTTACGTGACATTTGTAGGCTTGCTCTATTTATGAGATCGACATTCTGGGGTAGAATTGGCATTCTCGGTTGAAGGTTTTGGTTGTCTTCAAGGCAATGACAATTCTCGGGTGCTCTGTTCGCTATATTTCGATAGAAGGTTTCTCTTTATAGTGTTAAAGCGAAACCTTTGTCTTCTTATCCTGTAACTTAAACTTTTCTTGGGTTTCGATTGATTAATCGTGATTAGGTTGATACAATTATATTCCTTTGTATCTGTGCGTGGCTCGGCATCTTCTTCTGCTGCTTCGTCGACTACGGGTGTGTGGCTATGCACCCCGCAGAAGAACATGAGTCTGGTTATAACTATTAGACATGAATATACTGGTTGCCGTTTGGTTTCGTTGCTCTGGATTACTGGAATGTTCATGCTTTCCCTGGCGTATGTCATCTCGGGTTCCGGGCACTTTTGAACGTCTTTTGGGGAGATCACTGTAATGTTTGTATTGGAGTTTGAACAGTCTTGAGCAATTAGCGTAATTGCTGTCTGAAGCCCGCACATAACGAATGTTACCCAGGTCAGAAAACGATCTGTCGTTTTATTGTCGCGCACTTATTATACCTTTACAATTTTTTGAAAAATTACATTTGTTAACATTTATCATTTACATAATAATTATTTATTACAGTTATTTATTTTTTTCCATCGGAAAAATAATGTTTTATTTTTCCCATGTTAACGCTACATTTGCGTTGCTGCCCTTTGTTCATTTTTCTCAATTGACCGAACTGTACAATCATTTAGGACTGTCAATTGAGTTCCTTGTGTGAGATTATTGTCTGCTTTTTTTTGAATTTCTAGTTGGTGACTACAATGTAACTTATGTGTTCACCTTGTAGTTATTGAAATTAAATCTTTTTAAACTTACTTTGAGTTGACCTTGCAACGGTGCAAAGAAATTTTTTTTAATATTGATTACCTAAAATGACCTTGCATTTGTCGATGTGTTATGAGTAGTAACGTAATTACTGAAATTTTTCTTTCAGTTTATTTGTCTCAGTCGACAATAACATAATATATTTATTGTATGAATTATGAAATAATGACTAATTCTGTGTCTCAAATCTGATTTACCTATCTTCAAACCTATCGTGAATTGTTTTATATATATATATATATATATATATATATATATATATATATATATATATATATATATATATCTTTTTCCTAAACCTATTCAATTAATTTTTTTACAACGGTACGACTCGTTTGTTTCAATTATCGTTGTTGTCCTATTTTATCACGTACTTGATTATTATTCAACTTACTTTGTAGACAATATAAAACTTTATTATTTGCAACTTACGTAAAAAAATAGAATTGGTATATACAATTTGATTGTGACGTTTTGTGTTACGCTATTTTATCTTGGGGTTAATCCTTTACAAATTTTAAAGCTACTATCTACAATATCTATTTGCGACTTGATTTTGTTTTGGGACTAAATGTTGGATTTACTAGTTTTAGTTATTCCTTTCTTACTCTGTTAGCCTGTGTCTCTGTAGTTTTTTTTCTCCTTTTTGTTACTTATGTTTATTGTGTCACCTGTAATTCTTATTTCATCTTATCTTATTTGTATCTGGTTCCTTTGAACCTTATATGCTCCGTAATCCCTGTTTGGCTCACTCCTTGATTCTATTTATTTTTTTCTTTGGCTACTGCGGCCGCTATAATTTCTGTAATTCAACTGTCGCGTGTTTTCCTTACACGTCTTTAGTCCCTATGCCTTGACACTTTCTGCCACTGCATTATTTTACCTATCCTTATGGCGTACTTCTTTTGGTACGTCTCATCCTCATATACCTTGGTGCTTATGGCCACTGTATTATTCCTCCTATACCTTGGCGCTTTTGGCCACTGTATTATTCCTCATATCGTACTCTTTCGGCAAGACTATTTTTTATACACTTTGGCAACTCTTGGCCACTGAAATCTTCTATATGTTGTCGGGGCATAATAGTATACAATAAACAACCTTATGAAAACGTCTCTCTTTGCCATGCATACAACTGAATTATCCTCAGTAACCTTCATGTGCTTTAGCAATTTCCCAAATTCATTGGCTTCCGGTGAGTGTGTTGTACTTCTAATATTTTCCACTGTAATTAGCCCAGAACAAAATCGTCATATCCTAATTTGATTTACTAGTTAGCTTTTAATGCATAAATATTTCCCTAACAACTTTTTCCTTACATCGTTAACTTATTCTAAATTAGATAATGTCTAGTTTTTTTATGAAATCGAATTGATGGTTTAGTTGAAAATAGTCCGTTCGTTAATCGAAGTAAAACAAAATTTCCCGTAAACAATTTCTATTTGTCAAACGTGATGCTATCCTCCGTACTATATTTTATATTGATATTCTAGTATTTGCGGAGGCTTGTTGCTGCTGACTCCGCGCATTTTTCCTTGCATATTTGCTGTTGAAATTCATACGTTGCCTAAATGCTTCTTACTTTTGTTTATGCATTTAAAAATAGATTTATTTTCAACGTATGTTGGCCATTAATATAAAATTTTTTTCCGCGATATAATTATGAACTAAGTACCTATGAAAAAATAAATGATTAAGCGAATATACCTGTTTTATATATCTGGTTAAAACTTATACTACTTTGATTATATATGAATGTTGCAATATTTATTTCGTGATATAAATACGCACTGAATAACTTATGACCTTAAAAATAAATGGTTTTAGCGAATGTAACTATCTTACTTATATAGACGAAATTTATAATGTGTTAATTAATCTTAATTGAACTTAATTATCTACTCCTTCCTTTTTGTTGTTTCTATGATGCCTGAAATGGATAGTTTAGAAGGGAAAAAAAAGGATTATTTCTAGGACTTCCCCTCTTGTAACTCCCTGTCGTACAGAGTCAGGATCTGGAACACCGCTGTCACCAGTATAATATATGGATCGATATTATCCATATTATTACGGTGAAGCAATGATCAACTCAGCCGATGTTGCTGAGTAGGATTGTTTTTCGACCTTCTCTGGTCTAGATCCAGTGTGTTTTGTGTCGGCAGTGACACCTCGTGCAGGATGTGGCTCTTCACCACGCACACTAGTCTTGATCTAGCAGAAGCTGTGGTCCCGAAAGCTCTATGTTGCGCTATACTAGACCCTGGTTGTGAACCATTGTTTTCCCTCCTGGGTATGGTTGCTGAACCGCTTGTCACCGCTCGTGGGGTGTGGTTCCAGTCAACCGGTATTACCTCTCGGAGAGAAATGGTTTTGGACAACCGCTGTCACCTTCCCTGGGTGAGGTTGTTCCAATAGGGGATGGTACGCGAACCGCTGTCACCAGTGTAATGAAGTGAGATGTCAGATATCCGTCAGATATCCGCTATCTACAGGGTAATAATGTCGGCTGTTTTCCAGTGTAATTAATTTATGGTAGATCCTATTTTTATTCTGCTGTCACCGGAAAAATGTGTTTGGCTCCTGTATTATCTCGCTGATTGTAGTGACCGGAAGGGCCCTACTGTATACTCCTACCCTAGAACAAAATCGTTGCAGCGTGCTGACACCAGTGCCTCGCGGCACAAAAACTGTAGAACCAGGAACTCTCCCTGCGGGATTACCTCGAGGGAGGGGTTGTTCCAGGCTCGAGCGATCAAGGTCGTCGTGGGGCCCCTTGGGCTTATACAGTGTGCCAAGCCCAAGTTCGTAGTGCAGGTTTAGTCGGTCCGTCCTATTTGACGGGTACGGGGGTGGTGAGGATTGAGGTTATGGAAATAAATTGAAAGGTTAAAATATATGCAAGCATATATTACATAGAAAGGAAAAAAAAAGAAAATTATTAAAACCATATACGAACGCTTTACAATATAATAAAATGATATACGAGGCTTTCTCCTGGTTTTTAGGATGGCCTACGTGATATACCTTACATGAATAAGAGAATAACAAATGGTATATCTTTTCGTACTTAACCTGTATAAGTATGGTACCCTATCCACCTAATGTTTATGTTGGTTATCCACCACAAAAATTAAGGCAATAAGTAGGTAACATCCGAAACTTTATGAATCGTATCAAATATGATATCCTGTAAATCCTATATCTATATTGCCAAAATTTCTGGGATAGGAAAGAAATGAATACGGATCTTGTGAGATTTAATCCACTGGTAAATACATAAAAGGAAGGGGAAATTCTTTATCCCCTATTTCTAACTCTAATTACGTTTCTCGCAGTGACAGGAAAAAAATAGCAATACACTCTATATCAATAAAATTCTGAAAATTATTTATGAGGATAGGACTAAATATGATCCCTAGTATAATATAAATATCTGTACGCTATTATCAAAACTCTAAGATAGGACTAACTGATCCCTGGTATAATATAAATATCTGTGCGCTATTATCCAATAATCAAAATATATATATTTATTTATATATATATATATATATATATATATATATATATATATATATATATATATATATGTATATATATATATATATATATATATATATATATATATATAGGGACGTGGTCCCTGAACATTAGGGACAAAAAATACTTATAACTATTTAGGCCCTACCAGTAGATGAGGGGCGCTGATATATAGGAAACACTAGATATGACCGAAAAAATACTGTGGGGTCCCTTACCTATTTTGGGACACCCGGTTATGTCAAAGAAAATATAATATCACAGTTTGATACACAATATGATAAATAATTGTACGTTAAAAACTTACGTTTTGGAATATCACTAGTCACAAACTGCACACTATTACTATTGGGGGGGTGAGGGCCCGTCAATCCTTAGACTTGCCTCACCGGGGGAGAGATACTTTCTCTCCTTCGATTCCCATTTTTTCGTTATTTATTTCCAAATTTTACCTTGTGTGAAGGTTAGTTTTTGATATCATTGTTTTTTTATATAGTAAACAAGCCTGACATAATCGTTATCTAATGTGTACTAACACATTTTTGTTTGTATTATTTTCTTTAGTTGAAGTCGCCAATTAATAAATTATTTTGAATTAAGAAGAATTTGTCTATATAGGGCGTTCTTAAAATTTATGTCATATCTCGTGTTTATTACAATCCCAATCAATTTTTTGTAGCCATAATTTTTGAAGTAGAGTTTTTGCAATTATAATTACTGGACCAAGTAGTCCTAACGGGTCATATATTTGAGCTATTACCGTCAGAATTGCGCGTTTGTTGATTAACTTTGTGTTATTGAATTCCCGTATTGTGTAACTTAAAGTGTCCGAGTTAGAATGCCATAGTAAGCCCAAAGTGTGTGTTCCGTTTTCCTTGCCAATATTTAGTATAACATCTGATTGTGAATTGTGAATATTTTCCAATAATTTATTGCTATTTGAAACCCACTTATTCACTAAAAAATTGACCTGACCTTAATAATAAACTTATTTCGTGATATAAATCGTGTAATTCTAAGTTATCTGAACCTGTTAAAAGATCGTCAACGTAAAAATCATTTAAAATTATTTTGCTTGCCATGGGGTGAGTTTCTATATGTTGATAAGCTAATTTGTGAAGACAACGAACAGCCAAAAAAGGCGCGGACGCAGTGCCATACGTTACGGTGTTCAATTCATATTGTTCGATCGGTTTTGTTGTATCTGAACGCCACCAAATTTTTTGTAATTTTCTGTCATCGGGGAATTTGGCGATACATTTTTGTAATGTCACCTGCTAAAACAAATTCATGTGTATGAAATCTAGTTATGATTGAGAATAAATCTTGCTGAATTGTGGGTCCTACAAACTGTAAATCATTCATTGAATACCCTGTATCAGTTTTGCAAGACGCGTCGAACACGACTCGTAATTTAGTTGTTACACTTGACTCTTTCTTTACAAAATGATATGGTATAAAATAACCGTCGTTTTCATCAGGTGCATTTTGCAATTTTGACATGTGATTTAATTCAATGTATTCATTCTTGAACTGAGCATATTGCTGTTTCAATTTATAGTCACGTTATAATTAATTTTCCATAGAATGTAAACGTTTCAAAGCAATATTCTTTGATTCGCCTAACAAATTACTAGGGAGTTTAAATGGTAGTCTGACAATAAAACTTCCATCCCTTTCACGTTGTGGTGTTGTTTTAAATAAAGATTCGATTTCTACGTCATCAGATGAAATTGGAGCATTTTCATACTCTTCAAATTGCCAAAATTTATTTAATTGGTTGTTAATTTCCGAATTTGAAATTTAGTTGCAATGTGTTGAATAATTTGAAATAGTTTGTGGAATTTCGCCTGAGATAATCCATCTAAACAATGTTTTTTGTAAGACTGGATTATTGTGACCTAATGATATTTGTCCAACTCGTAATAATTTCCAAAATAAGCTAGCACCCAAAAGCATATCCACATGACTTGGTTCATTAAAGTTTGGATCGGCAACCGTTACATTTTTTGGTATATCCAAAATATTTTTATTAAACGAAAATCCGGGTAATTTATCATTAATTTGTGGTATTAATAAACAATTTATATTGAATTTTGTCGAGTTAATATTTGAACGTATATTTATATTTGACGAATATTTAATTTGACTGCACGAAATATTTGAACCTGAAACGTCCATGTTTATTTTTGAGTTCGATCTTTAATTTGTTTACAAGATTTTGTGTGATAAAGTTTGACTGCGAACCCGAATCAAGCAATACTCGACACGTATGAGCATTTCCGTGTACGTCTAGTACCTTGATTACTGCAGTAGATAAAAGAGTTTGACTCGTATTTACGCTTGTAGGAACTGCTACAGTTTGATTTTCAAATTGGTTTTCATTCGAATTATTTCGTCGACTTGTTGTTGGTGCATTTGGCTCACCCTGTATGTTTTCGAAGTGTAATAAACTGTGATGACGCTTTTTACACCTTTTACAGTTCGAATTAGTACGACAATCAGCATTTTTATGGTTACTTTTTAGGCAATTAGTACAAAGACGATGTTCTTTAACTATGTTGAATCGTTTATTTGCTGTTAATTTAATAAATTCTGGGCAAATTTGCAGTGGATGATTCCTTTTGCATAAAATACACGTTAAGTTTTCATTTGATACAAATGATTTTGATTTTGTATTTTTATCGTACGACGTTGACGGCGATATCTTTTCCCAGAGTGCGCATTTTTCTCTCAAAAATGTCGTTAATTCAGTTAGCGACGGTAAAGTTTCAGCGTTTTGTTTTTTCTCCCAATCGCGGTTCGTAATGGAATCCAGTTCATTCGAAATTATGTATATTAATAAAGTATCCCAATGTTTTACGGGTTGTTCAAGGACTTCCAATGCTCTCGTGTGTTTAACGAAACCGTCTAATAGCTGCCGTAAAGCGAAATGTGATTCCTTGTTTACCGCGGGTAAATCAAAGAGTGCTTTTACATGGTTATTAACTAACAGAACTTTATTCTCAAATTTTTCTGTGAGAAGCTTCCAAGCAATATCATAATTTACTGCGGATATTTCTAAGGAGTGAATTATGTATGCCGCCTGGCCCTTCAGCGATAAGCGCAAATAATGAAATTTTTGAATGTCCGATATATCGGAATTGTCATGAATTATTGATTCAAATGTATCTTTAAAATAAAGCCACTGACTATAACTTCCGTCCAAACATGGTAAATTTATGGTAGGTAGTTTAACATTACTCAATTTATTTGAACACGATGAACTATCAGATGATGACGATTTATGAATTTCTGGTCTGTTTTTATCAATTAAACTTTTGGCAAGAGATATGCAACTATAATACTCATAAAGTAAGGGTCGAGACAGTCAATTTCAATAATACTCATCTTCAAAATTTTATCTTTCTGAACTTTGAGCATCGAAATTATGTTCATCAAGTACCTCAATTTGACTTTGAATCTCGCAAAATTGTTCCCAATTAATTTCTAATTTATTTAAACGTATTTCTAACTGAACTATATCTGGTTTGGTGGCATCTAATTTATCATAAAAGGTTTTAAAACGCGTTAAGTTCCCTTTAACAGATGATCTTCTTATTAAAAGTTCGACATTTTGTGTTTAATTTATTTCAAGTTTTACAAGAATGCGTGAATACAATATAAGTCGTATTTTCAACAAATATAATAGTATTACGTTTCTCGCTCAGATCGTAGGCATGCATAAATTCACAAACATGAAATGAATCGGCAAACAATAGGATGGCACCGACCTTGTAGTTTTTATGCAGTAGCTGACTGTGAGAAGCGACTTGTTCGGCAGGTGGATGGCCACCGGTATTCAGGAATCAGGAACAATACCAAACCCAAGATGTGTGCAGACGCAAATATTATGCGTAATTCCAGTTGATTACCAAATGCATTTGCTGTTATATCCAAAATGGCACTGTTCATTCGACCGCGGAAGGGCCAAAATGTTGTGGCTCGAATTGAAAGATTTCCAATCAATCGAGAGTGTTAATTTTCTTTAATTTAATTAATTCATCTTCGAAGGACCGTTGATACTTTTATATTAAATTTGAGGTTATTGTTTTGAGAAATGAAGCGATACATTCATTTTCGAGCTTTATTATACTGAGCACAAGAGCACGTGGCTCTAGCCGGTATCGTTTCGAGAATATTCGTTGGAGTAATATGCGGCGTTGCCGGCTTTTATAAAAACATATAAAAAATACAAATACTTGCAGTGAACTGCAACAAATCTGATTTTCTAAGAAAAGAAGTCGCGTACTTAGGGCATGTTATTACACCAGACGGAGTAAAGCCAAATCCTGACAAGATAAGTGCAATAAAAAATTATCCAATACCAAAAACTCAAAAGGAGATCAAAAGTTTTTTAGGACTATTAGGCTATTATAGACGATACATTGAAGATTTTGCTAAAATAACTAAACCGTTAACTTTATGTCTGAAAAAGAATGCTAAAGTCAAACACGATCAAAATTTGATCTCTGCTTTTAACACTTGTAAAAATCTATTAATAAATTCACCCATACTTCAGTATCCAGACTCTTCTAAGCTCTTTGTTTTAACCACGGACGCTTCAAACGTAGCATTAGGCGCAGTATTATCTCAAGGTCCAATTGATTCGGATAGACCAATTGCGTACGCTTCAAGAACCTTAAATAACTCTGAACAAAAATATAGTACTATTGAAAGAAAATTACTTGCCATACTATGAGCTGGTAAATACTTCAGACCATATCTCTACGGTGAACGAATTAAAATATATTGTGACCATCGTCCTTTAATTTGGCTATTTAATCTCAGAGAACCGAATTCAAAATTAATACGCTGGAGATTACGTTTGGAAGAATTTGACTATGAAATAATTTAAAGGTACTTTAAATTCTAATTGCGATGCACTTTCTAGAGTAGTTGTTAACGCACTCGAAAATGATTCAATGATTAATAATCCTGACGAAATTACAAATCCTCATGGATTAGACCAATTTTTGAATGACCTTATAAACGAACAAATAAATGAGAATATAACCAATGCCAATTTGCAAACAGCTGACACAATTGACACCGACTCAAATACACAACACACCACTTCCAATGAAACAACAAATGACGGTATACGAATATATGACGAAATAATTAATAATAAATTTAATCAAATTATAGTCACACCCCATCCATATCCTAAATCAATAGTTGAACAGGAATCCTACGAAAATCATAAAATAATAAATGTTAAAATTCCGAGTCAAAATAATGAAAATTTTATAATCGAATTTTTAAAAGACTACACAATTATGAAACGTTGTTACTGCATGTATTTTCACAATGATTCTCTTTATAACGATTCCAATAAAATATATTTAGAACACTTTTCGGAAAAAGGCCCAAAATTAATTAGATGCTTAAAACAAGTAAACACAATCAAGGAAAAAGAAGAACAAATAATGCTAATAAAACATCATCACGTTAGCAAAACTAAACATCGTGGTATTGTAGAAACGTATGAATATTTAAAACGGAACTATTATTGGAAAAATATGAAAACTACCATTACTGAATATATAAACTCGTGTGATATTTGTCAACAAACCAAATATGGCAGACATCCTCCATACGCACCTCTGGTAATAACTGAAACAGCATCAAAACCTTTTCAAATTGTTCACATAGATTTATTTCATTACAAAAATAAAATATATTTAATTATTATTGACGCATTTCCAAAGTTTGCACAAGCATACCAAGTCGAAGGCAAAACGGCTATTCATGTAAGTAGAGCGTTAATAAAATACTTTTGTTCTTTTGGAATACCAGAAAAAATTATTCTTAACCATGGTACTGAATTTAATAATGATACTGTAAAAGGAATTTTGAATTTACGTGAAATAAAAAAAACATTTTGGCACTCTAGGACATCACGAATCAAACAGTGTAGCAGAACGATTCAATTCCAGTCTAATAGAACATCTCAGAATTCTAAAAGAAATGCACCCCAATGAAGACGATTTAATTGACTATGCAATTTTAGGTTACAATAGCTCAATACATACTAGCACTAAATTTACTCCTTTCGAATTAACCTTCGGACACACTAATTCGCGAAATTCAAATGAAATTTTTATTCCCGCAGCATTTTACTCAGATTATGCTGAAAATCATAAGAAAAAACTTAAACATGTATATGAAAATGTAAAAGAAACAATAGAAAAACAAAAAGATAAAATTGTAGATAAGAATAACCAAAAAGGTAATACTAATACTGATTTTGAGTTAGGACAAATAGTGTTTAAGAAAAACTTGCGTTATCATAGTAAAAAAGCTAAAAGATGTATAGGACCTTATAAAATAACCGAAATTTTAGATAGGAACAAAGTAGAAATAAATTCTAAGGAAAATAAAAATAAAAAGGAGATAATACATATAAAGGAACTAAAACAATCTCCAACTGTTACAGGTTGTCCATTCACATCCATGAGGGATCAAACCACCCAAGACTCCATAACTTAAATAATAACCCCGGTCTTCTACCTTATAAATTAGGCAATGTTGAAAATAAAATTGATTTTTGGTCTTCTATTCAAACTTTCGACATTTCAGATATAGTAACCCATTTTGAAGCTGTACAAAATCACTTTAAAAGAATTCGGCAAACATTTCCAAAGAATAAAGATAAATCTGTGTTAATCCATGAATTTGAAAGTATGTGCAACCTAATATAAAATTTAGAACAAAAAATACAAATCCAGTTAAATCAGATAAATCCAGTTTTTGATATAAGAATCAAAAGAGGAATAATAAACGGACTGGGCTCAATAATTAAATCTTTAACGCGCAATCTAGATCAAAACAATGCAGAAAAATATGATAAAGCAATTAACACACTTTCTGAGAATCAATCAAAATTGAACAATATAGTCAATTCACAAATAACACTTCTTCAAAATTCTGCTAATATTTTTAAAAATAATACAAACACATTGGCACAAAATCAACAAACTTTATTGAAACGAATAGAGTGAATTGAAACTTATTACGAACAAGAAAAAAAAATTATCACCTTTATGTCACGGATACATTGGTTTCTCAAATCGCTCCAACTTTTCAATTAATTTACAATATTCTAGAGAAAATTGAAGTAGCTATCACATTTTCCAAATTAAATACAGTTCATAATTCAATGATTGAACCTAGAGAACTTTTAAATGAAATAATGATTGTAAATGAGCAATTGAAATTCCATAAGCTTCCATTTGAACCAAAAGTAGAAAACATTCTTTTATATGAAAAGGTCACAGGAGTAAAATATTATACCAAGAGATACAAAATAGTATTTATCTTAGAAATTTCTATAGTAGAAAGCGAAACCTATAATTATTTCCACATATACTCATGTACCCACACAAAACTCCTTCAAAGTAATTCTACCTCAAGTGAAATTCCTAATCCTAAATGACCTTTCCTATATGTTTTTCGACAATAATTGTCAAGAAGTTTCATCTGAACAGTACATTTGCTACGAGAATGGACCCATTATCATCCAAGACGAAATCCCATGTGAAATCCAGATGCTTCGCTACTTTAAGAACGTCTCATCATGCCAGCAGCTAACTGTTCGAATGCCTAAATTACGAATCCATAAATTAGAGAAGAATCATTGGATTCAAATATCTATTGAAATAAGTGTAGTTAATCAAAAGTGCGGATCCAACAAAGACAATTTTCCAATTCAGGGAACTTTTATTCTAGAACTAGATTCGGAGTGCGAAGTGGACATTGATGGTATTAAAATTAAACATTTTGAAAATCATCAAACTGAACTGAATCTAATAAACCTTCCAAATTTAACATTTCCAGATGGAACCAATCCAATTGAATTTTATCAATTTAGACGACTTTAAATATGTTCAAAGTGCTTTGGACATTCAAAAACAAAAAATCGCCAACATTTCGTCTCCAGTAATATCTGCAAATTATAATGTTTGGACTATTTTTATTTATTTCAACATAATTTTTTTGTATTGGACTGTAAAATTCATTCTAAGAAGAAGAAGCCAAGAAATCCAGAATGATCCCCAAAAATTGGAACTCTGAAATTCAACAAATTCCTTGAATTTCTGTCTAATGGCGGAGGATTTATGGGAACGCATATGGTAATAGGACACCGCTAGACTGCTGAATTGCAATCTCACGGATTGTTTTCTTTATAACGTTTTTCATTATCACATTCAGATTTTATATAGCTTCCTAGTTGTAAAGTCTCATTTTTAGTTTGTAGAAATAAAAATTATTTTTAAAAAAATAGTTTATATTAACTACGAATTTAATTCAAATCATTCATAAATAAACGTTACCGTACTTTATTCATGAATAGTTTTAATATATAAATCATTCTAATTTACCTTTATGAACTTGTTTTTGATTATATTTCAAGCTGAACTTCGTCAACTGGCGTAGACATTCAACTAAGTAAATAATCTTAATTTGACAAAATTAATGCCGAAATTAATAATTTATTATATACAAATTTACAAAATGGTACAAAGTTGTGAATGGTGAACTTCGGTGGTTTCAGATCGGAGGACACTTTATGTTTCGATTTGATGAATATTAAAACTAACTTTGTTATTGAGCGTAGAGCTTGATTCAATGAGTGTGTAAAACTCGCGTCGAGGAGTGTAAAACCTTGTTATCGAGAGTATCGAACTCGCTTCGATGAGTGTAAAAAACTAACTTTGTTGTTGAGCGTTGAGCTCGATTCGATGAGTGTAAAACTCGCGTCGAGAAGTGTAGAACTGATGAGTGAGAAACTGATTTCTTCACGTTGTGAGACTATGGGTGCCGCCAATGAATAGTTAAATTCCTATTGAATACTCCACTAGCAATTGTAACCTCTTTATTTAGAAAGGTAATTCAAAAATGTCTTTCATATCTTCCGAACATCGACCATAAAATTCATGCAGAAGTGCCCCTGAATCTAGGGTTTTTACAATACAATATATAATAGGGTGAAACGTGACCTTTTCCTAACTTCTTAACTATAGGACAATGCGACAAGATGTCGACTTTCAAAATAGTCATATTTCAATGCTCAAACAAAACTATTTACAATTATTGTTGCAAAACGTGATATTTTGAAGGTATTTAACAAAATTTAAAATAAAATGGAACTATCCTTTGAATTTACAACAATATAAAAGATCTTATCAATTCTGAAACATATTTTTACAGCGCTATTAACTAAAATGAATTTACGCCCTAAATATATACAATGAAGAAAGGAAGCATACAAATATCTTACATATTTTAAAAAGTATCGTGAACAATAAAATTCAAGATTTCACAATCTTGAACATACTTCTCCCGTTTAGAGAATACGATCAATCATTAAGTCTATGAATGTTCATCTTCAGCATTAGTCGGTAGAATCGGAAGTAACGCTACCTTCTTCACATTTCGGACAACTGAAGATTTCGCGGTTTTCACTAAAACAGTACGTACCACACCGTCACTACCGGGATAGCACTTCATGATTCTTCCCAGGGCCCATTGTGAGGGTGGAATGTTGTCTTCTCGTAGTAACGCCACATCCCCTTCGTTGATTTCAGGACCGGCCTTTTTCCCATATGGTGCGATCCGTCCACTCGTTCAGGTAATCCTTGCTCCACCGCGTCCAGAAATTCTGTTTAACCTTAAGTATGTGCTGCTCGTGAGACATATGTTCACTGGTAGTCGGGGGGTAATCACGACTTTGCAAGTTTGTCAATAAATTACCTAATAATAAATTCAAAGGAATAAGGGTGATAGGATCGGTAGGGTCAGAAGAAATATTAGTTTCGTTTTCGATTATTAACACGTTAAATCGTCCATACGTAAATAACCAGTCGCGATCGGCGACTTTGTACAAATGCCTTTTAAATCCTTTCAATGTTGCTTCACCTAATTTCCCAACACGTGGTAGCTGCGGAAACTTTGTCTTGAAGCAGGTACAACACAGTTTTATATGTATATACATTGAAGAAAGGAAGCATACAAATATCTTACATATTTTAAAAAGTATCGTAAACAATGAAATTTAAGATTTTACAATCTTGAACAGAACTTTCGATATAATAATTTGCTAGTTAGAACAACGCTTGACTATTTCATTTATAATTTGTGTCAAGGTTAAAGTCAAATGTCATATAAAGATATAACTAAATACAATAACCAACTGTACACTAAAAATTACTAAAACAATGTTCAAAGAGCTTCAGTGCGATACTGTACACAATGTTATAATGAAGTCTCTTTTATACGCGAATTATGAAAAAAATGTTGTAATTGTAAATCAGTTTGACTTTAAAGAAAAATTAAAGGGAGATAATTTCCGTGTTCAAATGATTTGCGTATAGTTGCAAAAGTATTCAAATTAGTGTTAGCATTTGCAAGATTGTACCATTCTGTCTTACATGAAATCATTCAAATTCTTCTCTATATTTTTTGAAATAATCTTGCTATTTCTTATAGTCGGGAGGCCCTTCGTTTATTGTGGATAAATGTTAATGTTTGCTGACCTTTATTCTTCTATTACTGGGTGTGAATTCTGCAAAGTCCCTCCTACATCTTCCTTCTCTCGAACTTCATTTTTACCAATGTTGCAATACTTTGCATGTTGGTGGTTGTTTTCAAGCACATCCGTTTCAGGTGAGTCGAGTACATCTAGCACTGCTGAATCCTTTTCTGTGATGTCAAAAATAGCCATGTCTATTTCGTCTAACTCCTACAGTTCCTGTTTTGCGTGCATTATCTCTTAAAATCGACAATTAAGTAAAGGGGTTATTTTTGCAGCAGGGAACAGGAAAACGAAAAACTGCATTGAAATTTTTCCTAAGTCGCGTCATGCTACTCTCTACAATAGCTCTATTTCGTTCTGAAATAAGCTCAATGGGATAATAATTCACATTGACTGTATATTCAAAATTCCAGAAAGTACAGTTATACAATATAAATATCCAATTCTACATTTCTATGATTTGAGAATAAGACACAAAACATAAATTGGATAGGTTCTGGTGATACAGCTATCAGCTAGGTCCTAATATATTTCGGCCGGTTCCCTGTTGTTCTAAGCCCTAGCGATGTCCTCTAGGTGCTACTTAGGCGAATTAATGGGTAGAAGAAAGAAGATAAAGCAGATGGGAAGTTTATGCTACAATGCATGAAAAACTGAATCTAGTTTTTATAATAAAACTAACAGGAGTCTGTTCTATCTTATTCGTTTTGTTCCCTAAATATGCTAAAAATCAAATATTATGAAGCTAAAAAAGGAAAGAATAGAAAAGTATTTACTAAAAAATTGCGCCAAAAGAATATGGAATGTGTCCCTTTTGTTGAAAAAGAGCATCAAACTAAATCGAAAGCCACCCATATTATAATCGAAATAAAACCTTGTACATGTTGGCAAATTTATTTTGGCACTTGACGATGCGCGAGAAAGCCATACAACTTGACAACGTTGTAAACGCAGTAGCCGGGATAAGCTGGCAACGTACATTCCGCTTGCAAAGTTTTAAAGTTTGTAAGGCTGATAATACGTACGAGGGTAACACAATATTTTGAATTTCGATCTTAAAATAATAAATTGTGGCACATGTATAATGCTGTATAAAATCGAGTTGACAAAATAAAATAACATTAATGTGTTCTTCATTATCAAATAAATGAATAAGGGAATGAAAATAATTAGATTTATCTACGAAAAACAGGTTTTTTTGTACAGACATAATTATTTATTGCTTCAAAAACCAAACGGAGAATTTTATAATTACCCTTTATGGGTAATTCTGTCATTCTGACGATGATATTGATTTATCGAAACAATTGTCAATTTTTTAGAATTTTCAATAACTTGTATTATATTGTGGAATTAACTAGAGACCTTGAGTTTCATTTAAAAATACTAATATGAGCATATTCCACGAAGTGAGGGTCGAGACAGTCAAACCCTTTATTATTTTATGTGATGTAAATAGTAAATAATAAATAGATTCCAGGAGACATAAACTTTCGCATTTACTTAAAATTAATGTCTTTCAAGTGGTTCCTTCCTAATATCCGTCATTGAGGGTCAAGGTGCGTATGACATTAATGAATCTATGTTTCATCCATATAAATGATAGGTTTATTCAGTTCTCTGCATTTTTTTATGTTTCTTAAATATAGTTGGCGTAAATGTCTGATTTCGTAACTTTCCAATACCAAACTTCTGTTGCTTTTCATGTTGGTCCAACGAAAACCCAAAGAATATATTTGTTTCCGCAGAGATTCGCGACTTTCTGTGAAGTCATAACTATCTGCAAAGGTTTGGTGTACATTTTTTAACGTGAGTACTTTTTCCTCGGATATGTGATAATTCATTATGCACCTTCTAAGCACAGTTTTGTCGAGTTGGACTTTCTTGGTTTTTTAGTAGGCAAATTAGTGCCAGCATTACTTCCTGCCAGAGCTTTTTTTTAATACGGTTAATACGGGAAAGCGTTCTTTGGCTAACTTTCGTAGTAGCAGAAACTCGTTCAATGACCTGACAATAAAATGAGTCGATATCAATGTGTATTAAAAGCTTTACTAATGTGTATTTTCATACAAATGAAATGAGGAAGTAGTTAAATTTGTTTTCAGTAACCGTTCTCTGATATAAAAAATTTTGTCGTGGTTTTCGTCCATTTAGAAGAAGTAATGAATTCAAAAATACTATATTACGTTTCAGTTCATTAATTATTTTAAACGATTTTTAGATTTTAGATCAAACATATTCTAATGTGAACAAACCGCAATTGTAACTGAAATCGGAAGATGGTTCAAAACAAATAATAAAACCGAAACGTAATAGAGATAGGTATGAAGAGAGTATAATAATTATAATTAAGCTAAAAAATCAGTTACATTTAAATAGGTATCTTACACAAAATAAACATGTGCCCTTTTATATAGGTACTCCTGTAGACAGAAACAGAATAATTATTTATGCAACAAGTGCATAAAGTGGTGCTTTTTCTCACGAATGGAAAAATTGACGCATGGGCCGCAGGCATGCAAAAACCAAAAAATGTCTCATTTAGGTTGCTCCAAATTGACTAAAAATGGAGTCATGATTACATAACGGTGCATAAAATTGACACATGAGTGCATAAAATACTTTGTCTCACCCTAGTGGTGTCACTTTTTTAAATCGGTTTACAAATAAATATTTACGAAAATACGAAAATCGATTTAAATGCCATGAAATTGAAAACGTTCATAATTATTTCACGACCCTGCTCACTAAACTTTTTATGAACTACTTTACTTTCTGGAGTCGCTATAACAAGTTAGTATTGCACTACCCCAGTAATCACACTTATCTCTGAGCTGTACTGTCGAAACGAAGCTTACGAATTCTGCCAGCGAAGTGAGCTCTTGCAATTCGCATACGTCTTTGCCAAACTTCCGACAGTCAAAATTAATTTGCCAACCTGTAAACACATGCAGAAAAATATATTTGAAGAATATGTCCAACCACCTAAATAGACTTTTAATTATTAACAGAATGGAAGGGATTTTCCTATATACGATATCGTGTAAATACAAAGAATTTGAAAGGGGAACTAGTCTTAGACTTATTTCAGAATGAAATAGGGCTATTGTAGAGAGCAGCATGACGCGAGTTCGGACATATTTCAATGCAGTATTCCGTTTTGGTGTTCCCTGATGCCAAAATAACCCCCTGTTCAGAAGGTTATACAGTCCTTGACTATCCTGCTGAATTCTGTTATATTTTCTCATGTTTCATTCAATACCTTTGCTATCACGTTTCACATCTTTTCTTGGTTGTACCTTACCGATAACGGCTAATGAGCCAGAAACATGCATGTCCGCGGTTACCACGCTTTTCAGTAGCCCCTTCTTCTATTTGCGTGCAATACCCACTAATCTCTTCGTTGCTTATTGTTCATATGTCACGCACTATTCGTACATCTTGTTATTATTCCATTAATCTGGGTCGGAAGTTTCAGACGGGAGTGTTATATGCACATCCGTGTCTATGTTGGTTGTTGTCTCGAATATTCGAGATCATCTAATATTATTGACATAAATGTTGTGTTTGACTATCCTGCTGAATTCTGTTATATTTTCTCATGTTTCATTCAACACCTTTGCTCCCATGTTTCACATCTTTTCTTGGTTGTACCGTACCGATGACGGCTAATGAGCTAGCAACATGCATGTCTGCGGTTACCACTCTTTTCAGTAGCCCCTTCTTCTATTTGCGTGCAATACCCACTAATCTATTCGTTGCTTATTGTTCATATGTCACGCACTATTCGTACATCTCATATATATATATATATATATATATATATATATATATATATTTATTAGTTTTAAGGTTCTTTGACTAAACGTATATTTTTTTATATAAATTTTCTTGGATTTCAGTCAATTAAAACATTATGGAATGATTAAAATGTCATTTTACTAAAATTTTAGTAAAATGACATTTTAATCATTCCATAATGTTTTAATTGACTGAAATCCAAGAAAATTTATATAAAAAAATATATATATATATATATATATATATATATATATATATATCATCTACTGACAATTGATAATAAAAATAACTAAATTTCAAATTCTTATACATAATTAAAGCTATGTAAATAAAATTTTATGATTTTTAGAAATAATTTCATTTTAGGTAAATGATTTTAAAAAATTTTTCAATACTTTTGAATTATTAAGATGACATGATGACATCTATAATAATTTGAGGTTGAATTTTATATAATAAAAAAAGAATATTTGAATAACTATTAACCTATATTACAAATATAACCGATTTTCTTCTTTTGTTTTCAAAAACATTTTAGCATATAAAGAAATTGTTTACATTCATGAATCTGTCAAAATGTCAAAATGATTTAGGAATGAAAATTTTTTTAAAAAATTCGAATATAATTATATTTACCAATTTATAACAATCTCAATTTACTTATCCTTGATAATGGAAATAAAAGTTTCCGAAAGCTTGGAAGAAAACCAGTAACAAGAGTTTTCTTTAATTAACTTACCCCAATATTTATATATTGGGGGGGATATATAATAACGGAAATTTTAAGCACTATAGAGGGCGTCTTATTCGACGGACCGAAACTAAACTCGCTACAAAAATCAATTGGGGTAATATCTTGGACGAGTTCGGTAATGAGCCAAATTGGTCCAGTAGAAACAAAATGGCGGCCTGTCAGAATTGAAAAAAATATCGTATTTCCTTTGTTTTTTATTCGACGCAAGGAAGTTACTAAAAATTTTTATAGACCTTAACAAGCTCTACAACTTTTGTATTCAACATTTTTCTCTGAAACATAAATTAAATCATTTATTTAAGAAAATTCACAAATTTACCTGAATTTTTTTATTTCTTTGTTTTTGATTTAATCCAAAAATGTTATTTTATTTTGGATTTGATGCAAAAATGTTATTGAAATAAGCCTGTCCAATTGGTCCTATGCCATTGAGATTTTTTTTAAAGTCGAATCATCTGACCGAAACAATCAAAATACAATATAGTCTAAGATCATACTGATTATCGTAAACAGGAAATATCAAACATCAATTTTATATCATCATTTTTTGAAAAACAGAAGACTGTAAATAATTAACAATAATATACCTGCTTACACCTGGCAACCATTGCGGCTGACTGAGGGCTGGCAACGATTTCTTCTTCTATTCTTTAAATCATTTCCTTCAAAATGATGCAAAATTGTTTGAAAAAACCTATAGCTGCAATATATATGAGCAAATTAATTATAGGTGATTGCGGGTAATTTTTTATAAGCAAACTATCGCTAATCCATTAGATACTCCCTCAACATTCATTTAAAATTAATTTCATCAAAAAACAGATAGCTGCAGAATCGAGCAGTGGAATCCTGTACTAATAGTCCCATGGAAATCATAACAGCCGACGGGCATGGTATAGTTTTTTTAATTTACCAAATTTTTATGTAGTGAACATCTTACAGAAATGTGTAGTAAATGCGTTGTTCATGGTAACAATGGCAAAAGCTCAATTTGAGGTTACTTATTAATCTAATATTCAGTTTTCACTAACCGATGATAAATATAGTAAGTACAAGTATTTGTTGTTTATAAAATATCCTTGTTTTCCAGGATAGAGAAAAATGTTTGATACCAAGGCTATAAAATGAAAATAAGAGGAGTATTAACAAAATAATAATGATACTAATTGATAACACTGTATATATGAAATATATGAATTATTATCATAAAATAAGTCAAATTTGCCTCCAGAAATATTGGAAAAACATTTTTAACGGAAACGTGCACTTCCAATGTCCGTTTTATCCAACAGTTTTTGATCTTTGTACTTAACAGTACTAGGAAATCCCATTGCCAATTCTCCACTGATATCGATTCGAAGTAAACAAACCGCATCACTGATATGTACCTTGCAGTGGGCAGTTCTGTCACGGACCAGTGACCCAATGACCTGAATTCTTCAACATTGCTATCGTTAACGTCTTCAGCTCGACTGAAAGACTACAGGGTAGCATTAAATCTAACAAATGACGAAGAGTGGTCGTTAGTTCCTAGTGTTACCTGGTCGTGCGCGTGACAATATTTGCAAAAAAATATAGTGTCTATACCGACTGCGTTAGCCGTATTAGGATAATATGGTAAATGAATAGTTGACAATTTATGCGGTAAGTGAAAGCCAGTACCTGTTATACTTTGAAAAATCGAACAGTTTTAAGAATAACATTTATTCGGATTAATTCGCCGGAAATTAATAATATTCATTAGTTAAGTGAGTCATTTACAATGACAAATTATATGGTATGCAAACATTTGATGAGTTTTTCAATATTAACCAAAAGTAGTAAGGAGTTGTGATAGTATATTTCTCTCAACAAATACCCCTCTATTTACAAGTATCAATAATAATAATCGGATAGAAATTTTATTTGAAAATCGGGATCGTTAACAGTTTGCATGACTCCTTTCCTTCTCAGTATTTTGAATGTGCTGATATGTTATTTGAATAAGGGGCAAATGTAACGTTGTAACATTTTGGAAATAGATTATTCATATGCACACAATATTGTGAAAGGAGTATTTCAGATAATATAATTTTCCTATATCCCTCATGGATTAAATTTACATATCTATATAGGCTGTGTGAGAATGATTATGCTTGAATCATTTTAGGCCATTCGAGTGATAATACTTTTTAATTATATGAAGGATTTGTGGCCGAGCAAGTGTTATGAAAGACCAAAAATTTGTATTTATTATAATTCAAAATCTAGAGATATTATCGAATTCAAAAGGAGCTACATTCCACTTATTATGATATTAGTAGCAGAATTTCTTCAATGTATCAGATTAATTAACGATCGATCAGTGCTGGCGTTTATATCACTAAAGTTGGGTATATTTAAATACTACCAACTGACCATTTACGGATGTCAGTAAAACGTTGTGCCATGTACACATCTCATGCGACTCTAGAAAGAATAAAATGTCCTTTTTATGAACAATTGAAGTAATGAAATTCAAATCACAGGAATTTTTCAAATCGTGTAAAATACTCCATTATCGAAATGAGTGGTAGTTATTTGAAAACGAATATTTAAAAAGGGAAGGGAATCTGAGTTAAATCAGAATAATGGACTTCTTACTTACTTCTAAATCAATTAAAAAATATTTCTATTCAATTAATAAAGTGCACAATGAATTTCCAAAGAATATTAAGCAACTAAAATACTTTAAAAAATACAAAAAAATATATACATGATATTCTCAAAAAACTGGAACCATACCCCTAGTATTGAGAAATTCCTGTCTGTTAATCTGTATCTAATGTTAAAGCTTGACAGTTTTGTACTATTATATTACTAACACGTTATCGGGATGTATTACAATAAAGATTTTTATTATATTATATATAATCGGGGTAACCAAAAGAATAAATGGAGCTTTTGTCACCTAGTTGTTATATGTTCAACATCTTGTATGCAATTTTTCCGTGCAATAGTTCATTTACGGATTGTTACTTTTTTGTAATGTTTACGTCTTCTCAAAATTTCATCACTTATTTCATATACAAGTGATAAATAAGAACAATATAATTAAATTAATAATGATAGTAATAATACCATAATATTTTTACAGTTTTAAATGAAACTTACTGATTCTCGGAAATTCCACAATATATTTAAAAAAATTTAGAAACTAAGAAAATTGAAAATTGTTTCGATATAAATATCATCGTCAGAATGACAGAAGTAACATTTCATTTGATGCCTCTCAGATGTTTAATAATTATTTTGGCTAGACCAAGAAGTGACCTACCTAGTGATTGACTTAATATATGTTAATAGAAAAAAGAAGAAGAATGATATTAAAAATTTTAAAGCTTGGATACTATTAGCCCTATGAAGATATCCTGGATACCTTTATCCAATTAATATCAGTATACCTGTGCAATGATATAGAAAACTATATCTGCTGATCATTACAATTATCACTTAAGACAGTTTAAATGTGCAGAACTCCCTGGATTTATCTGTTCATTGACAACTTGATATTTTGGGTTTCTTAAGTTTCTTCTTATTTCTAACTCTGCAAGGAAATCCAGTTCTTGTTTCTTATCACAAATATGTAGTACATGTAGGTCTGTGTTATGTGTCAATGAATGTTTGGTGTCAAGTAGATGTTTTGCGTAGTGTATCTTATCTGGTTGTTCCAATCTATATGCCCGTAAATGTTCACTGTATATCTGATCTCAAAATTTCTAAGGGTTTGACCCTAATAGACAGCATTACATTCTGGACATTAAAGTTTATATATACCAGACTTCTTCAAAGGGGATATTTTTGTTTTTACATCTATTAATTTTGTACTCACAATACTTTCTGTTTTAAAAGAAATTGTTGTATTTGTAGCTGAAGATATTATCTTTGAAATATTATTAGATATATTACCTGCATATGTGATGTTTTTATAATTTTTTATTTTGTTAGTTTGTTACGGAAATATTAGTTTTAATGCTACTGTTTACTCTTTTTTATTAATTGATTGAGTTTTATCATATGGGATGAACAACCGTTGGATGTTGCTAATTGTTTAATTGTATCAATTTCTTAATCAAAATTACATACTATACCATAATAAGACATTTATTGAAATATTACTGTTAAAGATTTCTCTATCTAAACTGTCCATAAAAATGTTTGGCAAAATTGGTGATATGGGGCTACCCATTGCTAAACCTTCATTTTGAATATATATCTTATTGTCAAATGTCAAATAATTCTGATTAATACATACATCAAATAAATTAAATATATCTGATATTATTCCTGGATTAATATTTTCATCTTCTAGTAATTTTCGTACAAGTGTAAGACATTCTTTCGGAGGAATTTTGGTGAACATATTGGTAATATCAAATGAAATGAGTTTAGAGTTATCTTGCAAGTTGAATGCTTTTAATTTTTTTATTAGTTCTATTCAATTTTTAATTAAGTATTATGATGTACATCCGTAACTATTTAGTATATTGTTGAGTTTTTTTGCTATTATATTATTAGGACTATTAACATAAGAAACTACATGTCTAATCTGTTTCGTTATTTTATGTTATTTAACGGTTCCATATAATTGTGGAGAATGAAGATTTTCGCTAACGACGAACTTCTTTCCGTAATTACCTAAAAGGTAATTTGAATTATTGACAATAACAGAAAATGTTGTTATTGTGAATGGTAATATTAAAAATCTTCTGAATGCAATGAAATAATTGAAATCCAATCCAAAATTTGAGAAAATTCAATTCTTAGTTCCTTAGACATTTTTATATATATTTTCTTAGATAAATTTTCTTGATTTTTGGACTATTTTAAAAAATAATGTGTTTATATAAATATTTATAGTAGCTTCGGCTCAATTTCGACCTTCAATTATATCAAATGATATTTGAACTGAACGATTTTAAGTCATACATTGCCGGCTTTTGATTGTACATTTATATTAATTAGAAAATGCGAATTATAAGAAGCTTTTAATTATGATAATTCGAGGGGTTG
Source organism: Galeruca laticollis (assembly GCA_963921935.1). Classification (NCBI taxonomy): domain Eukaryota; kingdom Metazoa; phylum Arthropoda; class Insecta; order Coleoptera; family Chrysomelidae; genus Galeruca; species Galeruca laticollis. Next base: position 108,460,064 of record OY998176.1, read on the forward strand.
TAACAGTTCAAGATAATTAATCCGATCCATTTGTTGAACATATTATTATAATGCAACAAATTGCTTTAGTTTTTAGCTTGAAATCGGATAAAACCTTCACTTTTCTGAGATTCGGCAACGCGGAAATATGTTGAACACTTCTATGGCTTTTTTGTATCAACAAAAATGGTTTCACTCTTTTTAAGTTTGTTTTCAAATGAGAAACGAATTATTTTTGTAAATACACATAGTACAAATTGAAAAACGCCTTAGATAATTAACTTAAATGAAATTGAATCTTAATAAAATGGATATTTTTTTAAATAAAAGTAATATTCTGATAGGTATTAGATTACAAAAATTAAAAACTCTTCTTAATTCTTCAATGAATTTTCCGTATTGAAAATACCAGAATACCATGTGCCTAATTAATTTTCCTAATACCGTATAAGGATAAAAAAAAATTGTTCAAGAAAATACCAGGTGATCAGCGACTTCATAGTTCAGTAACTACTTTGTTTTGAAAGATACGAAAGAATGTTTCGCATCAAAGTTATACAGAGTCAAGAGCATCATATTTTGAAATTATTTCATGATATACATAGTATGTTATGAGGTCACAGCATATCAAAGTTATAATGATTCAATGGAACAACCAATATATTATTTCAAATTTTCACAAATTTTTTCGATTCCATCAATATAGAATCTTACTAGGTGTTATAGTGTACAATCAAAAATATTAATACTTTTATGTAAAAGCCTTAACCAAATCGTCACTCTGTATTATATAAAATCAACAACTGATGGCTAACTTCTAAATGACAAAAGAATTTCACTATCCAATTTTGATATTTTTATTGGGTTTTCGTTCATTTCTTTTAGTTAAGTAGGTATTGAAATCACGGTTGATGATACATTTTTCAGTCTGTTCATTCCACATTTGATATCCGTTTGGCTCATATCCTATTAAGATGCATTTATATGATTTTTTATCTAATTTGTTTTTAGTCGTTTTGTCGAGCACGTGTACTGTAGAGCCAAACATTTTTAAATGGGCTATACGAGGTTTTTCATTATGCCACGTTTCATGTAGTGTTTTATTATTCAGTAGGGCTTTGGTTGGTGATTAATTTATTAAACAAGTTACTGTAATAGCATCCTCGCCCTAAAATATGTTTGATAAATCAGCTCCCACTAATATTGCACGTTCCCTTTCTTGATTTTTCTATTCATTCTTTCGGTGACACCGTTTTGCTCTGGCGTATGTGGAACAGTTAATATAATATACCTTTTTCTGAACAGAAACCTTGAAATTCATTGGATAATTATGTACCACCATTATCACAATATATTTTACCGATTTTTAAATAAAATGAACCTCACCACTATTTACAAAATCATTGAAGGCTACAAAAACTCCTGATTTATAGGCTATTAGATGTGGTCACGTATAATTACTGAATTCATCAATAAATGTTACAAAATAATTTTTATTATCCATTCTACTGGGAGTGAGTGTTGTATAATATAAAAGTGTATTATATCGGTTTTAGGTTTGCGTTTAGAAAATGGGAGTATAGCGTAAATACAAGCTTCACATAATGTGTTATATGGATTATTGTTATTAACTTATGTGATATTTCCGAACATGCCAAGTCTTTTTACAGTTAAACATTCACCTTTACTTATATGGCCTAATCTTTCATGCCATAATTTTCTAATTGTTATTGCTGTCACTTAAATTATTACATTAATTTTCTCAGAATTGATTTTGGAAATTATTGAAAACAATCCATTTAATGATTTAACTGTTATGATGGTTTGGTGGTTCCCATCTTCGATGCAGACGCCATTTTCATTAAAGATGACTGTTTGCCCACACTTGAATTATGTTGACAGACAATAGTTTGTAAGGAACACCGGAATAGTAGAGCACGTCATTTAGAGTATCACCAAATCCTTTGGTCAGAGGTCAATTTGATTGTGCCCATTTTAGTGGCGAATACTGCACAATTCTTTATTGCAATCCCAATGCGTGAAGAAGGTTTCATCATAGAAAATTAACCGAAGACTTAATCACTATTCACAATGTAATCAGTTGCTACAGAATCTAGAACGATTTTTTTTTCATGTATGCTGCGCTCTGCCTTCGATGCATCTCTTCATGACATAAACGCGAAACTATTTTCTACTTATGAAGAATTTGGACAAACAGTCTGGATCGTTCGACTTCTACCTTCACCTTTCATCCGCTTAGAGAAACAGCAATCCATTTTTAGGTGATTTCTTCTCCCAGAATGATCACACATTATAAATGTGAACTTGTATTGATTTTCATCGAAGTTCCTACTGTTGCTATTTGGGAAAGGTGCCTTTTTCCAAGAGGGATGCTCAACCCTGGAGTGCACACGTGGGCCTGAGAGGCCCAAGTGAAAATTTAAGTGAAGATGAAACAGAAAACTCTTCATCGAATTACATGAAATCCTGTGTAGCTTCCTATAATGATAAAACTAATTCACTCACCCAAAAAAAAAACGTTTATAAGTTGAATAACCCGAGAGTAGAGGGCGTAATGGGCCTAATAGGCCCCACGTGTTAAGTGAGGTTATAATTTCATGTCAGTTGAGAAATGTATTTGTGCTTTTATTTCTTGGATTTTAGTTAGTATTATTACGCTACAGTAATTTATTATCAACTCAAAGTATACAAAAAAGTCAAAAAAGGTGAAATATTTTTATATGATGTATTCAGCATGCGACGTTTATATTAGTTATATTAGTCATTTACAGAAGGAATTTGAGAAGGGCGAATATGAAAAAGGAGTTACTAGACTTCAAAAACTATTTGAAGACGTCTCATTAGTTGACGAAAACTTTGACGAAGATGCTGATGACTCAACGACTGATTGAGACTTTGTTTTATCAAGGGATCATAACTCTGATTCAGAACAAGAACTTTAGGAAGTTGAGAGATTTTCAGATAATGTTGAAATGGTTTCAGATAACCATGAGGATGAACAAGGAGTTTCTCGTCGACGAAAAACACATTTTATAGCAAGGAATGGTACCAAATGGAGCGAACGATGTCAACCAAGAAATGTGCGTACTAGACAACACAATTTGTACACACATTTACCTGGTGTCAAACAGTACGCTAAAAGTGTTCAATCGCCTTTAGAAAGTTGGTCTAAGTTGGTAGATGACCGAATGTTGAATGATATAGTGGCCAACACTAATATTTTTATCAGAAAATCAACTCCTGATGCATATTTTGACTATCAAAAGAAAGAGACAACTTAAAAGGAAGTGAAAGCTCTAATTGATTTACTGTATATAGCTGGTGTGAAACATGGAAAAAGAATAAACCTCAGCGAATTTTGGGCAACATATAGTTCGGAAAATCCTATTTTTCCAGCTACAATGGGAATATATAGATTACGCTTTTTACTCAAGTTTATAAGGTTTGATGATGTCACATCAAGAGAAGAAAGGCGTCAATTGGACAATATTGCACCAGTAAGAGGTTTCCTTGCAAGTTTTGTTGGAAACTGTCAGTTATCATACTGTATTGGTGAATATCCAACGCTGGATGAAATGCTCTAGGCTTTTAGAGGGAGATGCTGGTTTCGAATGTACATTCCCAAGAAGCCAGCGAGATACGGTTTGAAAATATTCGCGTTGACGGATTCCAGAACAGTCTACGTAGCCAATCTAGAGTTTTGTGCTGGTACTCAGCCAGATGGGCCCTACAAAATCAGCAACAAAAAGTCTGATGTAGTAGAAAAAATGTGCGAGCCAATTCACAACAGTGGAAGGAAGGAATCTTACAATAGACAATTGGTTCAGTAGCTTAGAGTAATGAAAAGAATGCTCATGCAGTATCGCCTTACTATTGTCGGTACTTTCAAAAGAGATGCAAAAGGAATTCCTTCAGAATTTACTGCAAAAAATCGAGAAATATATTCCAGTCTGTTTGGCTTCAACGAAGACATGACCATAGTTTCGTATGTTCCAAAAATAAGTAAATGTGTGATTCTGGGATCCACAATGCATCATGATGATACTATTGATGAATGTACAAACGAGAAAAAAAAACGTGAAATAATTACCTTTTATAATATCACTAAAGGAGGTGTGGAGACAGCAGATCAGATGTGTGGTGCATACAATGTAGCAAGAAACACTAGAAGATGGACAATGGTAATATTCTATGGAATACTGAATATTCCTGGAATAAATGCAGCCATATTATACTATTCGCAAAAAGATAAAATTGAAACTAGGAGATCATTTCTGAAAAATCTAGGAATGGAACTAGTGAAAGATCATTTGGAGGACTGGGCCAAGAATAACCATTTGCCAACAAAAACAAGGTTGGATGCAAGAAAGTTCGCTGGATTACCTGCTGAACACGTCATGCCTACTGAGAAGGGGATCACAAGAAGAGATTGTAATTTTTGCAGCAAAAGAAGGAAAAGTCGATATTTTTGTGAAAAATGCAGTAAGTGTGTTTGCTTAGAGCACGCATACACTTTTTGTCCACAGTGCGCCAGCAATATGATTGAAGATGAACAAGAAAGTGAATGAGACTTTAGTTGCTAGTCATAACATTTTACCTTACAATAATTGTTATTTATTTGGTGTAATATATTTTTTTCTATTTTTATTTTCAATTAAAGTTCAGTATCAATACTTTCCAGTCTTTAAATTTGAATTCCAATGAGCCCCTGACGTATTTTTAGGACTTTCTGATACTTGGGCCTATTGGGCCCGACGTGTGCATTGGTGAAATTTTTTTTCACGTGTGCACTGCAGGGTTAACATTCTTCCTTTTGTCTTCAAAATTTCCTGGATTGAATACTCCTTATTAAGTGTAAAGGACCTTGTTAACATTTTTCTGCCTTAATTTTTTCAGTTTTCTAATTTGTGATAACAACGCAAATATCTTTTTTAACGTGGAACATATTCACCTTCACACATTGTATATATCAAAATCATATTTTTTTCCTCCATGAAAAAAGGTGTATTGAAAAACCTCATCGAAAAAAACACATATCGGACGGAAGGAAAGCATAATACACAAACATTAAGAGTCTCCGTGGTCTAGGGCTTACGGCGTCTGCTAGGAATGAGATAGACGTGGGTTCGATCTCCAGTCGTCCAAAATATTTTTTCAATTTTATAAATTGGATTAAATGCGTTGTGCTACGTCACACACGTGGGACGTGTACAAGATGGATGACACACCACCACGCAAAATAGACGATGGACGTCACAGAAGGTGGATGCCGTAGAACATATGAGAGAGAAGACGCGCGCATCGCACAACACGAGATGGATGACGTCACCGTCACGCCAATAGCACATTCGAATCACCCGCCAACGACACCAGCGCCACCATGCACCAATTTGAGTTTCTAGCTATTGGGTTATAGTAGTACGCACATTGAAGTGTAGATTACCAGTCAAGTTTTCTTCAAGAAATAAATCACCAATAATGACATTTGCAAGAATACCAGGCGAAACGGTTAGTTTTTGTAGGTGTTGTGTATGTCATCTGTGTGTTTTTGTGAGTCCGATAGCGACAATTTTGTTTATTAACGTTGTCATTCAGATAAAATTTCAATGGCATTTAGAAAAAATTAAAATATCCGTCACTGAAACAGATGCTTAACAAGAGTTTATGGATTGCATTGAGTTTCAGAAAACTCTATTTTTGTATGATAATAATCTTCATGGAGCTTTCATATGGATGAAATTTACGTATTGACAAAACTTTCATTACAAACTGAAATTCCCGTTTGTGCTGCTTCTGATCGTAGGGAGTCAGTGAGGTTTACAGTAAAGTAATGTTCCCATTGGATTTCTTTTATTAAAAAGGAATGCTGCCCTTCGTGCGCATTTCACAACCTCTCAATAGATTGAAATACTTTCTTTTCCTACTCGAAAAATGTCTACACTTTTATTCATTTGTTAAAGTTATTATTAGGCAGCCCAACAAGTGAAACTGCCTTAACAATACTACCTAATCACTAAAATTTGCTGAACAATTTTTTGCTTGAGAACACAAACTTTTTACAGGAGAACTAGCAAAAAAGGAAGGCTCCCTTAAGATTTCCCTTCTCGAAAATTGGAAGTTTTTTGTGAAAGGAAAATAACCAACTAATGAGAACTCACACGTGTAGAATAGATTTGTTCCGGTCATTCAAGGATTCAATACCAAATATTTAGCAAATATATATGTGGGCAATCTACATAATATAAATCGACGATAACTCATGAAAGATGGCAACAATTATTGTTATTACTTATTACAATATTGATAACCTAATAGTAACAGAAATGAGTTCGTTACTGACGTTCAGATTGTTCATTAAAAATTAAACTTATATAAAAATTCCGCGAAAATTATTCCATGGAGACTAGATATGGACTAGTCTGTTGCCATTTGATAGTTCCAATATTTCCGGTCTATATTGTTAAAATATTAATCAATGGTTATGTCTTTGAGGTGCTTTATGCTGAATCCAAATCCAAGGTTGACTTTTTCCAGAAAAATATCTTCATTGACAATTATAAAATATAAGTCAAAACTCAGTTGTTATATTTCCTTCCAAATGCTGAATTGGGAATTTTGTCCAACCGATCAATCAACTTCTTATGTCATGCCTAGCTTAAAATTTGTTAACTATCTCGATTTCAGCTAGATTTAATTGACTAAATGATTAATTGAATAAACGAAATGTTATGGATACAATCTTTCAGTCAAAATCTATAACATGTTTATTTTCGTTATTTGTACTTTTCCTTCAGATATGGAAACCATTCTGAAAATTTTATAGAATATATTTCAATCATCAAACAAAGTTTCCGTCATTTTCACAGCCATTTTGATAACACACATTTCTCCAACAGATCACAGTTTCTTTCTTCATAGGACAAACCAAATCTTGTTGTGAAGGTATCGGAAACAACTGGACGTTGTTAATTCAAACCATTTATCTACACGTGTATTGAATTTACTTGAAAAATCAGAGAATGTCCTATGGTTAAATATGAAGTGAAAGTGATGGGCTTAGAGACTTCCCCATACAATATGAAGGAACTAACACAAGCTGAGACAATGTTGGAACGAAAGGGCATATATTTTGCAATGAAAAGGCGCAATGACGTTGGAACCGGTCAACTAGTTGAGTATTTCTTATTTTTAAGTCACTGTCATATTTTTGAGTGATATATAATTCGATATATGTTGCAGATAACCAGGAAATTAATTATTCTCTGCTTTAGACAACAATGAATATTGTTATTTTGAACGAATACCTATAGGATGACAATGTATTATTTTGACCAAATTCAGTATGAGTTTCAGTGGAAACTTTTATATCGAAAACAATACCTATGACAAGAAATCAATTAGGTAGAGTAAACAACATAGTCATTGGACATTTAAGCGAACCGATATCAGAAAACCGTTCCATTACCACAATTATTTTGTATTAGATGATCTAACCCCATTAGTCAGTAGATGAAATCTGAATTTATTAGTCTGTATGTTTATTCTTAAATAATAAAGATAAACAAAATTTCAAAAATATTTAATTGACCGTCACGAAAATAATACAGTAATTGGACACTTTTCATAATTATTGGACATACTTCAGATAGTTATTGGACAAATTATAATACTAAATTATCTTTGTAGTACTTTTGATATTGGGAAAGAAGTGTGTCAGTTTCTTCTGGATCATCACCATTACAATTCACATCTTCATCTTCTGAAGCACTATCTTCGTGGTAACAACTGTGGCATACAAATAAATCATTATCTACTTCCTCCGGAATATGAATCTGGTGTTTTTTGGGAACGCATGACTTATTATATATTTTAGAACAGTCATCACAAACTAGGCGCTTTTGAGAAGTAACACACCTTTGACAAATTTTACTAGAGTTTGTAGAATGCATGTTTTTACCCTTGGTGCTGAATAGCGCTTGTGTGGCAGTCTGCACTTTTGGAGGTATACATTTGCTAGACGTTGAGGCACTGTTCAAGTTTTCTTTCGGCGCCTACTTTTGTCTTTCTTTTGCATTAATTGTTTTCGTTCCTTTACCAAGAGCTATATTTTCTTCGCGTTTCCGTTTCCTTCCAGCCTTCTCTTCTTCTAGCTTTCTCTTCTCTTCACTCTTGTCCATAAGGATATTTTCGTATTTTTCTGACGTAGTTGCGAAAGGAAGACTTTCAGTGTCACGTTTTCCTCTCCGTTCGGGTGTTTTAGAACACACCAAATAATTTCCAAAACCTGAATGATTTATAATTTTAAAGACTGGACTAATATCTGAGTTCAGTTTGGATGAGACTCTGATGGTTTTCCTTTTATTAAAATATTCACCGCAGTTCTCTTTTTCTGTGAATCCTTCATTGGTTAACGATGTTTGCTTATTATTTTCACATGGCTTAGATAGAGACGATTCTGGTGTAGTATCTGCGCTAGCCAAGTTATCCTGGCTATTCGTTACTTCAACCAATGCTTTACAAGGTAGGTTTGTCTGCTTATCATTGCTATTTGTTTTATCTTGAGTGGATGTTTGCATTTTATCGTCAACAATATATTGTTCACCAATAGCAGTTCTTTCTCTATCTTTGTTTCCGTGTTCCTGAGCAGGAATTACTTTTTCTGTAGAAGATCCTTCCAATGTTGTTGAACATGCTTTTATAGACTGCTGATTTAGACTTTGAAAATATCTTCAAACATTTTAAAGAAGAATAAAATCCTCAGTATTATCTGTTATCCCTTCATTACTATTTGTGAAAGCTTCATATGTCATGCTGGAGTTGTTAGCGATGTTTGTGGAATCTGATGGTGCCGAATGATGCGTTTTATTCAAACATTTAGAAAAATATATTTTGTCAACATTAAACGGACAAAGTACGCATACCTTAAAGCCATTTATTATTGGTTCTAGATTTATCGACGCATTCACAACTTTCTCAAAGAAAAAGGCAAAGTTTAGTTTAGCCACCATTTCGTCGATATGCTGAGCACACCACTCTCTAACTTATTTTTTCCATGCAACTTCAATTGGACGACAAACTGACACTTCTGCAGGCTGGAGGATTCGTATGGCGTTGGGATATAAAGCTATCAGTTCAATTTGAAGCTCTGAACAAAGCTTGCTAAGCTCATATGTGATGTGCGTTTTATGTCCGTCTAAAAAATATACAACTGGCAGTTCAATTTTCTCTTGTATGAGATAAGGGTGAAAAACGTTTCCCATATATTCTAAAAACACCTCTGAGGTCATCCAACCATTCTTACTTTTTGCAATACCCTATCCTGGAGGAACAGTAACAGAAACTTTTTCCGGAATCCTTTTGTATCCGTACACGATCATTGGTGGACAAGAGGTTCCATTAGCCGAAAATGTAAACATGACGGTAATATTCTCCTTTGTAGCACCTTGTTCTATTGTATAGACATATTTTCCTCCTTTATATGCTTGTACCTTTCCCGTGTTAGGACATATTTGAAATGCAGTTTCATCTCCGTTAAAAACTCTGGCTGGATCATTGATAACATCATTCAGGTTTTTATCTTTTATGTACTAAAAAAGAAACCATTTCCGTATATCTTTTTCTGCCACACAAGAACTAGCAGCAGTCACTGCTTCATTAGTCCGTTGTACTATAAAAGGATGACGTCTTAAAAAGGCCTCATTCCAACCATCCCCAGATCTATTAAATGGATTTGGACGTGAATGGCTCTTTAAAAAAGTTTGAACACTTGACTGAAGATTTTCCGTTTTTCGTGGAAATCATCTCCTCGCTAAGTCCACAATCCACTTAGCTAATAGGTTTTCTTCTTCTCCAGTAAGAATTGGACGAGAGCTGAATGTCTCCTTGTGTCCCGGATTTTTTAACATAAAAGATACAGTTGACTTTGGAACATCATACTTTTTGGCGGTAGCTCTCAATGAACTCCCTTGTTCTCGAATTTCAGCAATTGCTGCTTCTAATGCTGCTTCATTATTTTTTGACATCTTAGGGCTTGTCTAAAACAATATCTAACTAGTGAAGCTATTTATTTGGAACGTTGAATATTGATTAATTTATTTATGTTTCAAATTGTTTTCGACTACGAAGGTACAAACTTTGCATCATCAGGAGTTTAATATAAACATTTTTATATTTTCTCCGGATAAGGCAAAGTTTGTACCTTCATGAAACCGTTTGAGTATGATAAAGCGTCAATATTAAATAATAGAGCTATTTTATTTTAGTAACATTAAACATAAGAGAATTTATTTTTTATTACTTCACTTGTGAAGATTATTTTGTTTCTTTAGTATTAAATGTTACCTACATACTTAATTTGTATATCTTTACCAAGGAATATGGAATATTTTTTCTCATTCCATTACAAAATGTCCACAGAATTTTTATGTTTTTTTATGTATTCAAACATTGAGAAGAAAGTGTTTGTTTAGTAAATTGATTAGGTGAGATAAAATTGGTATGGGATGTACATTTAACAAAGTAAAGCGGAAAGTAGAATTTCTTGGACTGCATAACTTCAACTTCTATATGATATAAACCTGATGTCAGCGCCAGTCACAGTGACGTGTGAAATCTGTGGAAAAATTTTTAAGACGCGAGGCCTAAAGACACATCAAAACAAAACCCATGACGGACAAAATTTAAGTTTGATTACAAAAGAAAGTTTTGGAAATAAAGATATGAAAGATACGAATTTTCATATAAAGTTGGCAAAATTGAAGAGCCAAAGATCAGTAATCAGAAGAGTCCCAAAAGCTTCAAGGGCTCTTTGTACATCAACGCTATCTAATCTGATTGATGAATGCGTAAGACAAAATTCTATTCCCACCTGGAAAAATCTATTTCTACCTTTGGAAGAAACCTTTTTTTGTGATAAAAAAAATTCTTTTTACGGGTTAAAGTCCTACATATTTAATTACCTTTATGCCAAATGGAAGATACTCTGTAGTAGGAAACTGAAGAATGGTGGAAAACAATATTTTGGCGCGTTTTCCAGCTTAAAATCTTATTAGGGACATAATACTCATCTGTTATAAATACGACTTAACTGTTTTGAGTCCCCTCTGTTGAAAATAAATGGTATGTCCGTTTGGTATATTTCATGTAAAAATATAGAAATATACTTAAAGTACCAAAAAGAGGTGAAATGAATCGAAAAAAAATGTTTGTGCCTGTATATATTATTTTCACGTAAATATATACGAAGTTTCAAGCAATTCAGAGAGCCAAAAGTTTCTAACCAAGTGATTTGACATGGAATTGCTAATAGAATATGGATGTGAATAGTGAATGATTAAATTTATGCTAAATTTAACAATCTGAAACCGTTGTAGTCATTTGTAGTAAATCTAAAGACACTCTACTAATAAAAGGTACCGTATTTATTTGAACTAGATAATTGGTGTTATGTTCCATTGAAAGACTTTAAAATTCAAATATTTCAAAGTGTTAATCGCGAATTTAAGAAGATTGAGTTACCGAAAATGGACATTCCGTTACAGTCTCTGGATAGTTGAAAATAAAACTCTAAAATTAGGTAACGTCGATTTTATCAAAAATTTGGCAAACGAATAGTACTACTGTCAACATTGACTGAATATTTTCATAAAAGAAAGTGTTTGTTTTGTAAATTGATTACGTGAAATAAAATTGGTATGGGATGTACATTAAACAACGTGAAGCAGATGTTAGAATTTTTTGGACTGCATAACTTCAACTTCTATATGATATAAGCCTGATGTCAGCGCCAGTCACAGTGAAGTGTGAAATCTGTGGTGAATTTTTGAGAAGCGAGGCCTAAAAACACATCAAAACAAAACCCATGGTGGACAAAATCTAAGTTCGATTACAGAAGAAAGTTTTGGAAATAATGATATGAAAGATAGAAATTTTCATATAAAGTTGGCAAAATTGAAGAGCCAAAGATCAGTAATCAGAAGAGTCCCAAAAGCTTCAAGGGCTCTTTGTACATCAACGCTATCTAATCTGATTGATGAATGCGTAAGACAAAATTCTATTCCCACCTGGAAAAATCTATTGCTTTTTCCATATAATGTTTTAAGTCTTCTTTCTAAAAATTTTAATAAAAAACTATCTCTCTCTACTATAATCAAGAATAATTAAAAACTTTTGAAAATATATCATCATTTAAATTTCTCTGATCAGCAAAACACAAATTTCTCAGTTCGGAAAAACATAAATTTATCAAAAAATAGTAAAATTAAAAATGTCATTAATAAAGTTTCTGACGGCGACATGGCATCCGCAATCAAAATCTTAGCTTCAAATGACAGTTTTGCTGATGTCAGTGCAACCACTTTATCAGATTTAAAATCGAAACATCCTTTAGAGAAACTTAATAGTACGTTCCCTACTCTGAGTTCAGAACCCATTCCTCTTCTTATAACAGAAGAGTTAGTGAGTAATGCAATAAACTCTATAACAATTTTATAACAAGTTCTGCTGGTGGTTTAGACTCTTTAAGACCTTCACATCATCTACAAGATTCAATAAGTTACAGTGTTGGCCTTTCAGGAAAAAATCTCTTATCATCTTTGTGTAAATAATGTAATTTCATTTTAAATGACACAGTCAACATTGATATTCGTCCTATTTTATTCCGACCGTCACTATTAGCTTTAATTAAAAAACCAGGAGGTATCAGACCAATTGCTATTGGTACAGTTTACCGCCGTCAATGCTATTCATGGCGATCATTTATTAAAACTTGTAGCAGATATTCTACCTGAAATTTTTCCATCCATCAATCAATGTAACCGGTTCCTTTCATATCTTCAATTTGGCGAAAACATAATTTATTCGGAAAGAGGCGTCCAACAAGGGGACCCTTTCGCACCTCTCCTTTTTTGCATATCGATACACAAACTTATAAGCAACATTGACACAGAATTCAATGCTTGGTACCATGATGATGGTTCTTTAGGTGGTAATACTAATTCAGTGTTCAAGTCTCTTGTCTATATTATAAACAATTCCAAAGATATTGGTCTTGAACTCAATTTCAGCAAATGCGAGTTATTTTTCTTAGAATCACCAAATAATCTAACCATTGATAAATTTAATTCTGCAGCACCTGGCATAACAATTACCTACAGACAAAATTTATTTCTATTATGTTCTCCTTTATTAAACGAATCCTTTCAATCAAAAACTAAACTTTTCCAAAAAAATGTCATCTCGTTTATCCTGGTTACCGACGCATATTGGTTACCTTCTCTAGAATTGCCTATTGATTCCAAAATCAACATATATCTTGAAATGTAGTCCGACCTGGTTACATAATGATATCTTAATCAATTTTGACAATACCATTCGTCATTCATTAGAATCATTAATTAACATTAAATTAGAGGACCTTTCTTGGGAACAAGCTTCACTACCTGTTTCGTATGGTGGTTTAGGAATTCCCTCAATCGTTTCAGTAGCTCTTCCTTCTTTTTTGGCATCATTAAATAGTTCATAAAATTGGATTAATTACATTCTGCCTATATTTTTCCACGCACAAGACCCTTCATTAATGAAGGCAGAAAATATTTTGTCATTACAGTCTAACAAAGTTGTACCCGATGAATATAAATCCTTTCCAAAATCCTGGGATATACCTTTATTGAACATTGGAAAAGAAAATCTGCTTCAAAAAGATATCAATTTACCAGACAAGGCTCGTTTAAATGCAGCATTTTCAAAGGAATCGGGAGCATGGTTGAACGCTATACCGTCGGCTCCATTAGGTACGCTTTTAGATGACGAAAGTCCTCGAGCAACGGATATGTTAACTGCTTTAAGGTTTTTCTACTTCGGAGGGTTGTTGGAGGGTAGTTTTTGATGCACAAATTATTTCACCCTATAGAGCGTATTCAGCAGATGTATAATAATTAATTCCCATCAAAAAACCTCGAGCAACGGATATGTTAACTGCTTTAAGGTTTTTCTACTTCGGAGGGTTGTTGGGGGGTAGTTTTTGAAGCACACAAATTATTTCACCCTATAGAGCGTATTAAGCAAATGTATAATAAATCATTTCCATCAAAAAATCTCGAGCAACGGATATATTAACTGCTTTAAGATTTTTCTACTTCGGAGGGTTGTTGGGGGGTAGTTTTTGATGCACAAATTATTTCACCCTATAGAGCGTATTCAGCAGATGTATAATAATTGATTTCCATCAATAAACCTCGAGCAACGGATATGTTGGCTGCTTCAAGGTTTTTCTACTTCGGAGGGTTGTTGGGAGGTAGTTTTTGATGCACAAATTAGTTCAACCTATAGAGCGTATTCAGCAGATGTATAATAATTCATTTCCATAAAAAAACCTCGAGCAACGGATATGTTAACTGCTTTAACCTTTTTCTACTTCGGAGGGTTGATGGGGGGTAGTTTTTGATGCACAAATTATTTCACCCTATAGAGCGTATTCAGCAGATGTATAATAATTAATTCCCATCAAAAAACCTCGAGCAACGGATATGTTAACTGCTTTAAGGTTTTTCTACTTCGGAGGGTTGTTGGGGGGTAGTTTTTGAAGCACACAAATTATTTCACCCTATAGAGCGTATTAAGCAAATGTATAATAAATCATTTCCATCAAAAAATCTCGAGCAACGGACATATTAACTGCTTTAAGATTTTTCTACTTCGGAGGGTTGTTGGGGGGTAGTTTTTGATGCACAAACTGTTTCACCCTATAGAGCGTATTCAGCAGATGTATAATAATTGATTTCCATCAATAAACCTCGAGCAACGGATATATTAACTGCTTCAAGATTTTTCTTCTTCGGAGGGTTGTTGGGGGGTAGTTTTTGATGCACAAATTATTTTACCCTATAGAGCGTATTCAGCAAATGTATAATAATTCATTTCCATCAAAAAACCTCGAGCAACGGATATATTAACTGCTTTAAGGTTTTTCCACTTCGGAGGGTTCTTGGGGGGTCGTTTTTGATGCACAAATTATTTCACCCTATAGAGCGTATTCAGCAGATGTATAATAATTGATTTCCATCAATAAACCTCGAGCAACGGATATGGTAACTTCTTTGAGGTTTTTCTACTTCCGAGGGTTGTTGGGGGGTAGTTTTGGATGCACAAATTTTTTCACCCTATAGAGTGTATTTAGCAGATGTATAATAATTCATTTTCATCAAAAAACCTCGAGCAACGGATATATTAACTGCTTTAAGGTTTTTCCACTTCGGAGGGTTCTTGGGGGGTCGTTTTTGATGCACAAATTATTTCACCCTATAGAGCGTATTCAGCAGATGTATAATAATTGATTTCCATCAATAAACCTCGAGCAACGGATATATTAACTGCTTTAAGGTTTTTCCACTTCGGAGGGTTCTTGAGGGGTCGTTTTTGATGCACAAATTATTTCACCCTATAGAGCGTATTCAGCAGATGTATAATAATTGATTTCCATCAATAAACCTCGAGCAACGGATATGTTGGCTGCTTCAAGGTTTTTCTACTTCGGAGGGTTGTTGGGGGGTAGTTTTTGATGCACAAATTATTTCAACCTATAGAGCGTATTCAGCAGATGTATAATAATTCATTTCCATAAGAAAACCTCGGGCAACGGATATGTTAACTGCTTTAAGGCTTTTCTACTTCGGAGGGTTGTTGGGGGGTAGTTTTTGAAGCACACAAATTATTTCACCCTATAGAGCGTATTAAGCAAATGTATAATAAATCATTTCCATCAAAAAATCTCGAGGAACGGATATATTAACTGCTTTAATATTTTTCTACTTCGGAGGGTTGTTGGGGGGTAGTTTTTGATGCACAAATTATTTCACCCTATAGAGCGTATTCAGCAGATGTATAATAATTGATTTCCATCAATAAACCTCGAGCAACGGATATGTTGGCTGCTTCAAGGTTTTTCTACTTCGGAGGGTTGTTGGGGGGTAGTTTTTGAAGCACACAAATTATTTCACCCTATAGAGCGTATTAAGCAAATGTATAATAAATCATTTCCATCAAAAAATCTCGAGCAACGGATATATTAACTGCTTTAATATTTTTCTACTTCGGAGGGTTGTTGGGGGGTAGTTTTTGATGCACAAATTATTTCACACTATAGAGCGTATTCAGCAGATGTATAATAATTAATTCCCATCAAAAAACCTCGAGCAACGGATATGTTAACTGCTTTAAGGTTTTTCTACTTCGGAGGGTTGTTGGGGGGTAGTTTTTGAAGCACACAAATTATTTCACCCTATAGAGCGTATTAAGCAAATGTATAATAAATCATTTCCATCAAAAAATCTCGAGCAACGGATATATTAACTGCTTTAATATTTTTCTACTTCGGAGGGTTGTTGGGGGGTAGTTTTTGATGCACAAATTATTTCAACCTATAGAGCGTATTCAGCAGATGTATAATAATTCATTTCCATAAGAAAACCTCGGGCAACGGATATGTTAACTGCTTTAAGGCTTTTCTACTTCGGAGGGTTGTTGGGGGGTAGTTTTTGAAGCACACAAATTATTTCACCCTATAGAGCGTATTAAGCAAATGTATAATAAATCATTTCCATCAAAAAATCTCGAGCAACGGATATATTAACTGCTTTAATATTTTTCTACTTCGGAGGGTTGTTGGGGGGTAGTTTTTGATGCACAAATTATTTCACACTATAGAGCGTATTCAGCAGATGTATAATAATTAATTCCCATCAAAAAACCTCGAGCAACGGATATGTTAACTGCTTTAAGGTTTTTCTACTTCGGAGGGTTGTTGGGGGGTAGTTTTTGAAGCACACAAATTATTTCACCCTATAGAGCGTATTAAGCAAATGTATAATAAATCATTTCCATCAAAAAATCTCGAGCAACGGATATATTAACTGCTTTAATATTTTTCTACTTCGGAGGGTTGTTGGGGGGTAGTTTTTGATGCACAAATTATTTCACCCTATAGAGCGTATTCAGCAGATGTATAATAATTGATTTCCATCAATAAACCTCGAGCAACGGATATGTTGGCTGCTTCAAGGTTTTTCTACTTCGGAGGGTTGTTGGGGGGTAGTTTTTGATGCACAAATTAGTTCAACCTATAGAGCGTATTCAGCAGATGTATAATAATTCATTTCCATAAAAAAACCTCGAGCAACGGATATGTTAACTGCTTTAACCTTTTTCTACTTCGGAGGGTTGATGGGGGGTAGTTTTTGATGCACAAATTATTTCACCCTATAGAGCGTATTCAGCAGATGTATAATAATTAATTCCCATCAAAGAACCTCGAGCAACGGATATGTTAACTGCTTTAAGGTTTTTCTACTTCGGAGGGTTGTTGGGGGGTAGTTTTTGAAGCACACAAATTATTTCACCCTATAGAGCGTATTAAGCAAATGTATAATAAATCATTTCCATCAAAAAATCTCGAGCAACGGATATATTAACTGCTTTAAGATTTTTCTACTTCGGAGGGTTGTTGGGGGGTAGTTTTTGATGCACAAATTATTTCACCCTATAGAGCGTATTCAGCAGATGTATAATAATTGATTTCCATCAATAAACCTCGAGCAACGGATATATTAACTGCTTTAAGGTATTTCTACTTCGGAGGGTTGTTGGGGGTGGACTCACGTAAAAGAATCCCCAGCAATAGATGTTCTTCCTTGATATACCATAAGCGACAATGAAAAATCGTTGCTAGAGAAACCGTTGCTCCTTTCACACCCGTTGTCCGATCCACATCTACTTCCGCAGGCGCTTCAGTTTTAAAAGGCGAAACATTTAAAATCAATAAATACAAAAATTTGGAGAACATTTACATTTTCATTTCTGTAGCAAATGAAACCTCTGGTGTTTTCGGTCAGTAGAAACCAATGATTCAAGAGCATCTCTGTTCTTTATACAACAAATAAGTATTGCAATTCAAAGAGGAAACGCTTCGTCTTTTCTCGGTACGTTTCCCCGTTCTAAGCCTCTAGAAGAACTTTTTATGAAACCTTATCATGAGAAACCTAATTCTTCTACCACTTTCAAATTTTCTAACATTACCGAACCTAAAACATGTGATTTTTCCTTTTTCCGAAATTCTTATTTAACATCTTCATTCTCTTCTTCAAAATGTGTGCCTTCTGATAATACATGCGTTGACAATTTTATAAATTATGCCTCCAACAAGCTTTTGGGCCTCAGTGTACCAAAAAATATAGACATCAAATAAAAAGGTAAACGACCAAATGGAAGTTATTTATAATAACAGTGTGGCATACTCTTACAATACTAATATAGACAATTTGTATGGTGATGATGATAACGGAAATCACACATCAGTAGCCGATTTGTGTAAAAATTTCAATGACAAACTCTACAGAACAGTAAAAAATGGTACTAACCTCCCCAATAAGACAACTGAGGTAAGATCCAAAATATCTGATGTGACCAATGGAGTGAAACCACTGAGTACAAAATCAATATCAACCATAGTTAAAAAATCTAGTAATAATTTTTCGGTGATCAAAAAAAATTACATTGCCTCCAACAAATGTCAAAATAACTCCGATGTTTTCCAGTCAAATTCAAAATTGGAAGAGAATGAAGAGGTAGAAAAAAATAATGGTTCAGAAGTCGATAGGGCCGTAGTAACTGAGGAATCAATAAACATCAATTCCCTTTCTAAAAATAATCCTAGAGTTAACAACTTCTCTTTATACATTTCATTTGCGATTACAGATTTCCAGAAAGGGAATGTAACTCAACCAGAACAAAAGGACACGTCTAAAAGTGATGTAGATAACAAGGAATAAATTAACGGAGTGAACTAGACCAATGATTTATCGACATCAACCAAACTTTCCAAAACCGCAATATCTACATCCAATTCAATAGCAAACAACATCAATTCAAATTCCTTATCACGCCAATCGAGTGAGAAAGACAATAATAGAATCCGAGATTATTCGTACAGTGATAGTAGTTGCGAAAGAGTTCTTAACAATATCTCCACAATCAGATCCATAAAGGGTATTCCCCAAGAATTTTTGGGTCTCAAAGGCCTCAAAAATAATGATAACACATGTTTCATGAATAGTATTATCCAATGCCTATCAAACACAAGATGGCTATTAGAATATTTAAAGAAAGACGCATACATAAGAGATATTAACATAAACATATCTAGCATGAAAGGAGCACTAATTAAAGCATTTGCTGAAGTTATTCAAGAACTTTGGTCTGAAGACGGTTCAGACAGAGTGGTTAATACAGTATCATTGAAAAGTCAGATTCAGCGACTCACTTCAAAATGGTTCATGGGATACACTCAGCATGATGCACAGGAGTTTCTTCGTTACCTATCAGCAGGACTTCACGAAGATGTCAACAAGGTATATGAAAAACCAAATCCCATATTAACAGAAATTGATGAAAAACTTAGTGACATTGAGAAAGCACAAGAATCTTGGTTTAGATATCCGAGAATGGACAACTCCAAGATTGTGGATAACTTTGTCGGTCAATTAAAATCAACAATCAACTGCACACACTGTGGTCACTGTTCAGTTACCTACGATCCCTTTTGGTATTTATCCCTTTCGATACCCCAAAGAATAAGTCAATCACTACTTTCACAATGTTTATATTCGTTTACAAGAGAAGAAACACTCTACGGTAATGAAAAACCAACATGTTCGAAATGTAAGGAACGAAGACGATGCACTAAATCATTCTCAATTCATAAATTCCCGTAAATATTGGTTATTCACCTGAAGCGCTTTTCGCAAATAGAAACATTCTGTGGAAAACTTGATGTTTCAATAGATTTCCCAATAGAAGGGCTTGATATGAGCCATTACGCGGCTGATAATGTGGCACCTTATATGTACAACCTCTACGCTATATCAAATCACTGTGGAACCACTTATAATGGTCACTACACAGTATATTGCCGACATCCCTACACGGGACAGTGGCACGAATATAACGATTGAAGGGTTTACTATCGTGGAAATCTTTAGTCAGTGGAGAAGCATATGTTCTCTTCTATGAACAAGATGACACAAAGTCCCACCTTTAAGTTTAATAATTTTTATTTATTAGTTTTTAAATTGTATATTTTCATAGTGAACCAATGTCTTATTTGGTTTTTTCTGCAAAATTCATTTATATATTCATCTATACAATGTATTCTTATTAAAGACTCTTTAAGAATTATGTTAGTAATACAACTGTACTAAAATACCAGTGTAAACTAGCAAGAATTGTTAGTACCTTCCTTATTTTATATCAACATCGACCATTGTCATTTCCTTTTTTAAGGAATTGAAAAAAATTTAGAGGTTATAGGATTGTTCTTAATAAAAGATAATGCAATTATTATTTCAATTTTTTCATTAAATACCTAAGTACCTACATAATTTGAAAAACAGTGTAAAGTTATTGCAAGCGTACAAACAAACGAAACAAACTTTTAGGTATAATTGTGTTCCTCAGAGGTATCTTCCAAAATAAATAATTGACCTAGTAAAGTGGATTTCATTTGGAAGCACTGATCATTACTTGGTTTTGAAACAGACATTTTACTTCTAACCTTGTTCTTTTTTTTTAGTTGAAAGAAAGGACTACTGCTTTTTTATTTTTTTATTAGGCGATTCAGCTTGTGCAGTTGTGGCAGGTATCTTTGATAATTTCATATTACATTGTTTACTATTTTTCTGCTGCTTTGAAGCATGCTCGATAACAGTAATATCTATGTCTGATAAATCTAATTTCAGAACCTCCAAACATTCTTGTTTCAGTAAATCACGTATGGGTTTGGCTGTACTTATATTACTTGCTGCCACTGCTTTATGATGCGTATCAATTTCGTCACTATTGTTGCTGCACAAATTACTATTATTACTTACATTACAAAGTTTTGTTTTCTTCAACTTCATGATTGAAAATTATCACAAAATGTGTGTGTTTGCATATTGTAGCCTTAATAAAATAGTCAAGACGTGTACAACAATAAGTGTGTATACAGATATTGCATGCCATATAATTTTATTCACAGCATGATGCACTGTGCACCTCATTCTTACAAACCATATAGATTTTGTTCTCACTCTTTACTTGCCATACATTTTTCTCTTCTTTAATTTGAAATGCACTTTTCAATGCAATTTCATGCCGTTTTTTTTAATTTTGCTTAAATGAATTGTATTTATTCCTTTTACTTGTTTAATCATTCGATCTATAATTTAATTTCTCATGTAATTATTAATAGCATGAATACCATTGTCTAACCGTTTGACAATATTGCTACCTAAGTAAAAATATTTAATGCTCTTATGCATTGATTCTAAGTGTATGTTGGTATTTACTCCTGCTGACTTTCTGCAAACATATGCCAATTTTTCACACCTATTTGCATAATTTTCAACAAAATATTTTCCAAAGCGGACAGTATCTGGGTCCTCATGACGCATGTTTATAAATTGTTCCAGCTCTTTTAAAAAATTTACTTCTTCCATTTCAGTCTGTAAGACCTTTAAGGCATGGTAAACACTTTCTCTTTTTTCTTTTTCTACTATTTTATTTAAATTAGCTCTCCACGCGCGATCTATATGCCAGGAGCAAAAATTGCATATTGTACAGTCTCCATAACAGCATGCCATGCATTATGAAATACGTTAGTGATATCTGTCATAAATGTTTTGGCTTTAAGAATTCCAGTTTTGTCCTCTATTTTATTAAAAAAATCAGAATACTTTAGCTACATTACCAAAGTTTATTATGTTTACTTGTTCACTTTTATCAATTACCAATGAAACTTTACCTTGTAACAGAAACACCCTTGGCCAATTTTTCAGCTATTTCGGCTCAATCAG
This sequence comes from Galeruca laticollis, assembly GCA_963921935.1. Lineage (NCBI taxonomy): Eukaryota > Metazoa > Arthropoda > Insecta > Coleoptera > Chrysomelidae > Galeruca > Galeruca laticollis. The sequence continues at coordinate 108,481,948 of OY998176.1, forward strand.
AAGGCAGAAGTCGTATATGTTCAATTTCACTAGCATGGCCATAATGTAAAACTACATATTTTACAGTACATAAACCTGTTTTATTTTCCTTCCTAAACTAAATAGTACTGGTACAATCACTACCTGTCTTGCATGAACCTTAACTTTTCGTAGTTCTATTCCTGTCTTGATTATGAGTATTCGAATAGTACCAAGAAAATACATAATAATACCAAATACCTATATAAAGTATAAAAAAAATTGAGGAATAAAAATATTAAATATCAATCATGTAAAATACTTACCACTGCGAATACAGTAATAATATACAACATCAAAATCTTCAGTTTTTCTTGTTTTTTCTCTAACATATTGACTGTTACTTGCTCTGCAAATGTTCCCTAACCAGACATCAAATTCTAAAAACAACATACCTAATATAAATTTGAATGAGAACCTAGCAACAAAAACCTACCTTCCTTGTTATTAAACTGAAACAAATCTTCATAAAAAGCTTTTAAATGAACATCAGTCAGATGGTGTCTCAGTTGTTCTATGTTTATATAGGTCAGACGACATTCCAAACATTTGTTTATGTAGACATTAAATTCGTAGAAAACAATGTTCTGCTTCCCAAGATTATGCACTCTTTTCAAATGTCTGTTTAAATTGCTTTGATATGTGAATATTTTTTCACAATGACTGCAAAATACCCCAGAGAATGATGGACGTGAAAGACCGGCTTGATCAACATGATGAGCAACATGGAGATGCTTATTTAAATTGCCATGAAATTTTAAAGTTTTTTGGCAATACCAACAAAGTAAAACCATAATTTCAATACTCAATACACGCTCAATTTTCCACAACAAAATGAATACCATAACCTAGAAACTTCTTTTTACAGATTTGACAATGTCGTAAATCACTGTCTGATATTCAGTCGCTCCTATAAAAAGGTGGATACAAAAACTAATACAATTCATCTGTGGCGGTTAAGTTTGCCACACACAGAAAAGCGAAATAACTTTTCTTTCATCATCGTGAATATGCGCCAAGAAAGCTTCAAACGGCTCTTGATGTAGATATATTAGTCAGCTAATTTTCACATAGTAAAAGTGTCTGGCGAAGAGAGAGAGAGAGAGAGAGAGAGAGAGAGAGAGAAAGAGAGAGAAAGAGAGAGAAAGAGAGAGAGAGAGATTTTTTTGTATTTGGGTTTATGAGTTTTGTTGGAGTTGGATATTTAGAGCTGGCTCTGTTATAGGATATATTTCCTCTGCAGGGCTGATTGGGAGTATTTATTTGTTTGGTTTGTGTGCCGAGTATTGAGTTTAACTTGCGTTAAAGTGGTGACTGAATATTCAGTCAAGTGGAAGAATAGGTGTCTGGGATGTTTCGAGAAGAAAATTGTCTAGGAAAAAAGATTTTGACAATTTTTATTTTTAATACGAATGGGTGAATGTTTTTTTTGCTAGAAAACAACCGGAGAGAGAGGCAGCTTCGATTAGCAATGGGGATGGATGATTCGAGAGAAACGTGGTTTTAAAGGTATCTAGGACGGGGCATTAAAAAGTGTCTAGTATAGGTCGGATAAGTTGAAGACGAATCACGTTACGTTGCAGATAGTGGTAGATGAGGTGGGTGTTTGAAATTATTGAAAATTTTCAGGAATTTGTGTGTCTCCGATGTCTCGGGAGTTAATAAGAAGGATTTAGTGAGTGGTTTTGTGAATTTCAGATTTTTATTTAGAACTTGTTTGAAAAGTAACTAGGAGACATAGAAGTTGTCGGGTGGTGGCGACTAGCTTTTTTCGAGCTCGAGGTCAGGAATTTAGTGAGTAAAGTGTAATTATTGTACTCGGTCAAGTGGTTAAATCATCATCATCATCAAGTAAATCTAAGCGGGTACAACTGCGGCTGTATTATTCCCTATATCAATCCATTTCTCTAGCGAATATATTCACCATGTTACAAGGAAACTGCAGAAAACCTGTTACACCGACGGGGCGTGAGGATCGCGAATTCAAGTTGAATTGCTTTCACTCCTGATGGGAGTGAAAGCGATGTGAGCACGCCTGCCCATGTTTGTAATAGAGCAATTATGTCGTTATATGGACGGATTAGATTGCGACGTGTGTCGGCTATGATGACCCTTGAGCTGGGAATGGCGTTCATGAGGGGACTGTCACGGCATCAATAATTATATTGGTGTCGAAGGGAACTGGTGACTTCTCCAGAGTGACTGGAGCCGTCTCTTGAGAGTTTTTCGGAGTTTGCAGCGGGGGTGGAAAGCGGGGTGAGGACTACCGCAATTAGTACAGAGTGGGGTTTGGGACTTGGGGCAATTTTCGGAGCGATGGCCACTTTGGCCGCAAGGAGGACAGATCGGTATAGACAGACAAGAGTAACAGTCTTATTCTGTGAATGTGTCGTTCTCCAACGACATCGATAGCAAACGATCGTCTCCAATGATTTCGGTAACGTAAATTTCAACGATTTTACCAAAAAAGCCATTCTGTTGTGACTTCGTTACAACTGACCTTGAAATATGCAAAGCGATAAGAAAAGATACGTTTTTCAAAAAGCTAGTAGCACAGACAATACGAAACAGTATCTTTTCCGTTTGGAGATAACTTCATTGTCATCGAAATTTGATATTAGTTTAGTGAGGTTAATGCGAAATAAATCTTAGAACAAATATATTAACATAGAGAGAAACCTGCAACACTCTGTATACTAAATTATGGAATAAAAGACTAATCACTGTAAGCAAGTACAAAATTTTAGAATTTGAATTTTTTTTGAAAAATCGTTTGAAATGGAGACAATCTGTACTATGCACTAATAAATAGAGGAAGTTGACAAGAGTCAAGCTGTAGAATTGTGGAGGAAATTTAAATACGCTTTATAAATACATATGTGAAATAAAATAACATGATATATGAATATTTGAAAGAGAGAATTTTTGAACGTTGTTCCATATAAATAATAACAATCCATTTTTCTCATTGTAACAGTAAAATAATATTATGATTTGTCTTAAAAAAGTAAATATTATATATTGAAAGAAGTTTTTTGATAAGATATGTAATTATTTAATATATGTCAAGGTAGGAAGTCAAATAATAACATTAATTCTATAGAGCATGACATTTGTGGAATGGATTGTCATTCCCTATAGATATTATTGAAATTAAGAACTATCATTTATAAATATTTTGGAATACAATTTAAAGGAAATAATATATGGGTTTTATTCATTTGAAAACTCAAAACAGAATGTTTTAAAAGGATAGATGGACGATCTACAACTTGAAGTGAAACTTTTAAATAAAAATTTTTATAGCCAATTTTGATTGGTGGAATACACTTGAAATATTTTCATCAGCGACAAGCAGATTAATAATTAAAAAATTGAATAAAACAATTTGTTGATAATGGACACTATTCACTAGGTAGTTTTCTTTTTGGTAGCAGTGAATGGATAAGAAGGGGTATTTTTGAGAAATATCATTCAAACTTTTTTGAGAAACAACAGTTTGGAATGGTAATAAGAGAAAGAAATACATTATCCTTAAAAGCAACCCAGTAATGTAATTAATCAAGTAGATAAACATATTTTAACAAGAAAATTGGTAAATATAATAGAGTACTAACCATAAAATTTATCAATATAACCAAGTAAAATGTTGTATTGTGGAAATGGTGTCTCCACAATACTTTTCAGAAAGCACTGGATTATGGGATTCATCTAAAATGTATTGATATGGACGAAATATAGCATCAATTCTTGATATTATCCAAGCTGGACAAATTGTATGGTTTTCCAAGAGGTAACCTAAAATAAAATAAAAAAAACCAATCATTGAAGTATACTAGAACAATACAGTGAACAGGTATTTAAAACTATTTTATTTATATAAAAAAAGGTTAAACAAACTTACCGGTTTTGTGCAAAGAATTGAACTTTGATATTACATAGACGCTCATAAGCATTGTTTTTCGCCATTTTCTGTCATGGACGTTTTATAACGGAATTCGTTTTTTCAAATTTGTATAAAATGTTGCCTAGTTTGTAATCTCACATAGAAATAATATTTCACCTGAGTGTATGGTTTGTTTGAATGAATGATCATCCTAGATAGTTGGTTTTCACAAGTTTTTTTTTTTGTAAAATGATGATGTATTTGTTTCCACAACATTAAATAACGTTTTTCCCTTTGAAAAACATTTTGAAATTATATTGTTGAGACTTTTCATTTCTTGGTGATTGCTCCATCTATGTTCAACAGTTAGCAGTATTGACCTGACGTCGGTGTATCGTGGAGAGGTTCGAAATTAAGCAGACAGGACCGTCTCTAAAATTTATTTAGAAATAATAAAAGCAAGTATATTTTTGTTTAAAAAAATTTCTTTATTAAAATGTAAGGATTTTATTTAACTTTGGCGCTCATATTTGAAATTAAATTTTTTTTAACATTTGAACCCTACTTTGAGATTGTGGAGTCTTTCATGCAAAGGGTATAATTACTTTACAAACTATTTTAAAAATTTTATAATATACCGGGCAAACAAAAACTAAACAATAATAAAAACATTTTAAATATTCTCTCATACCAATTCTATCCACAATAAAATGTCGGCCCTAACCTAACCTAACCACAACGAAGCACCAAACAGTGGAAAAAGGTTTGTTTCTCCACATTGTAACCTTCCAAACACTTATCTGTGTATTTTTACACAATACAGGTTTTATTAGACTGGAGATGCACAGTAAAGGAAAAGGCTCACCTACTGAAAAATAATGCTAACAAAACAGGTGGAGGACCACCACCCGATAGTCCTCTAACTGATTTGGAAAATAAACTAATTGATGTGTTGGGCCATGTTGTAATTGATAGTTTTGAGGGACTTGGAGAAATTGGATTGCCTCAAGATGAAATTGAGAATCAAGAATCAATAAAAGGCATTCAGAGAGTGACTATTGATAGTGAAACTATTTTAGATTCACAAAAAGCAAAAGAACTGAGAAAAGAACAAAAAATCTTGAAACCTTCTTCGAAGCCCTATAGTAAAAAAAGTTCATTGTTGGGCTCAATAAAAGAATATTTGAAAAAGTATTCTGAAAAAGATTATTACAAGTAATCAATATAATAATGAAATTGACTGTCTCGACCCTTACTTCGTGGAATATGCTCATATTAGTGTTTTTAAATGAAACTCAAGGTCTCTAGTTAATTCCACAATATAATACAAGTTATTGAAAATTCTAAAAAATTGACAATTGTTTCGATAAATCAATATCATCGTCAGAATGACAGAAGTTACATTTCATTTTATGCCTACCTGATGTTTAGTAGTTATTTTTGGCTAGACCAAGAAGTAACCTAACTTGTGATGGGCTTAATATATGTTTATAAAAAAAAGAAGAAGATGTGATATTACAAATATTGCAGCTTAGATATTATTAGCCCTATGGTGATATCCTGGATATCATTTTTCCAATTAAGATCAGTATAACTGTGCAATAATATAGAAAACCAGGAAAACTATATCTGCTGATCTTTACAAGTATCACTTGAGAAGAGAGTTTATTAGTGGAGAATTCCCTAGATTTAACTGTTCATTGACAACTTCATATTGTGGGTTTCTTAAATGTCTTCTAATTTCCAGTTCTTCAAGGAAATGCAGTTCTTGTTTATTTTCACAAATATGCAGTACTTCTAGTTTTGTGTTAGGTGTCAATGAATGATTGGTGTCAAGTAGATGTTTTGCGTAGTGGGATTTATCTGGTTGTTTTAATCTGTATGCTCGTAAGTGCTCACTGTATCGTATTCCAAAATTCCTAAGGGTCTGACCCAAATAGACAGCATTACCTTCTGGACATTTGAGTTTATATATACCTGACTTCTTTAATAGTGGTATTTTTGTTTTAACATTTTTTAACAATTTTGTACTAACGTTACTTTCTGTTTTAAAAGAAAATGTTGTATTCGTTGCTGAAGATATCTCTGAAATATTATTAGAAATATTTCCTGCATATGTGATGGTTTTATAAGTTTTAATTTCATCAGCTTGTTCAGGATATATTAGTTGTAATGCTACTTTTTCCTCTCTTTTAGTAATTAGCTTATTTATCATATCTAATGGATAACCGTTGCTATTTGTCTAATTGTATTAATCTCTCTATCAAAATTACATTTGTTCATAGGAACTGAAAAAGCTCTATGTATCATTGAATTATATGCTGCTAGTCTATGTGACACAGGGTGGTTAGAATTGAATGGAATTGTTATATCATTTTGTGTTGGTTTTCGGTAAATTGAATAATCAAGTACATTATCAACTCTTTGAATTTTTAAATCAGAAAATTGGTTGAACTATTTTCTTTAATTCCTAATGTAAATTTAATTTTCGGGTGTAAATTATTGATGTGGTTGAAAACTACATCTAATTGTCGTTCACTACCCATAAAACAAGCTAATATGTCATCTATATATCTATACCAAAATAAAAGATTTTTCTAAATATTACTTTCAAAGATCTTTCTTTCTAAATTGTCCATAAAAATGTTTGCTAAAATAGGTGATATAGGGCTTCCCATTGGTAAACCTTCATTTTGAATATATATCTTATTGTCAAAAGTGAAATAATTCTGATTAATGCATACATCAAATAAATTAAGTATATCTGATATTATTCCTGGATTAATATTTTTATCTTCTAGTAATTTTCTTACAAGTATTAGACATTCTTTAGGAGGAATTTTAGTAAACATGTTAGTTACATCGAACGATATGAGTTTATAGTTATCTTGTTAGTGGATTGCTTTCAACTTTTTGATTAGTTCTATAGAATTTCTAATTGAGTACTGAGATTCATGTCCGTAAGTATTGAGTATATTGTTGAGCTTCTTTGCCAATATATTATTAGGAGCATTAACATAAGAGACTACAGGTCTAATTGGTTTCGTTATTCTATGTAATTTAACTGTTCCATATAATTGTGGACAATGAGGATTCTTATGTATGATAGACCTCTTTTCGTAATCATTTAAAAGATAATTTGAATTATTAACAATATCCCTTACATTATTAGAAAACTTCTTTGTTGGGTCTGCTTTAAGAACTTTAACATCGCTGGATTCTATAAAGTTATATACTTTGGAATTGTAATTTTCAGTCGTCAAAATGACAGTAGCGTTCCCCTTATCAGATTTTGTAACTGTTAGGTTATTATTCTCAATCTTCTTTTTTATTGCGTTTAAAACTGAAATGTCATTTTTTGTTTGACGTTTAACTTTTGAAGGTTCAATATTTTTGATTAAATTGGCATTTTAATTTCTCATAAAGAAAATTATTTGAATTAGATTTTAAAGCTATTTCTGACTCTGTAGCTATAATTTGTTTAATATTATTCGTAAATTTAGGTGGTATGCTGTACTTTAAACCTTTATTTAAAAATTCTATTTCACTATTTGTAAAATTAGTGTCTGAAAGGTTTTCAAATCGTGGTGCAAAGTGTGTTGGTATGTAGGTACTTACAGTTTCATGATGTTTTGAGTATTGAATTTTATGTTGTGTGTGTTCAAGATTCTGTAGCTTCTTTTCTTGTTTCCTAAATTTCATATGCTTCATCGTGCTGACATTTTCTCTAATTTTGTCATCCAAACAGTCAAATTCTACTGGATGTAATTGGAATGTGAGTTCTGAATGTACAACTTTTATGTAGTTGTCTGAGGAGTCTCTAACTTTGAACCATTTCTTACATTCTGATTTTATCCAAACTCGTTAAGCACATTTTATAGCTTTTTGTGCTTGTGGTGTTTTAGTGTGACATTTTATATTCATATAATTTGGTATTACCTTTTTTCTAAGGCATTCTTGGTTAAACCAAATGTTTTGTGATGCTTTGTAAAGTTTTTGTAGTAACTTCTGGTACAGTCGGGTCAAATCTTCTCTCGAAGATTTTTTAATGAAATTGACTGTCTCGACCCTTTCTCCGTGGAATATGCTCATATTAGTGTTTTTAAATGAAACTCAAGGTCTCTAGTTAATTCCACAATATGACACAAGTTATTGAAAATTCTAAAAAATTGACAATTGTTTCGATAAATCAATATCATCGTCAGAATGACAGAAGTTACATTTCATTTTATGCCTACCTGATGTTTAGAAGTTATATTTGGCTAGACCAAGAAGTAACCTAACTTGTGATTGGCTTAATATATGTTTATAGAAAAAAGAAGAAGATGTGATATTACAAATATTGAAGCTTAGATATTATTAGCCGTATGTTGATATCCTGGATATCATTTTTCCAATTAAGATCAGTATAACTGTGCAATGATATAGAAAACCAGGAAAACTATATCTGCTGATCTTTACAATTATCACTTAAGAAGACAGCTCATTAGTGGAGAATTCCCTAGATTTAACTGTTCATTGATAACTTCATATTGTGGGTTTTTTCTGAATCCTAGGAGCAATTACATTAATGCAATATTCAAAATCTGTTGGACTCATTCGCGTAAAATTTTTGTAATGGCCACTAATTTGTTGAAACTTCAGAGCTGCAAATAACGAAGGTCCAGTTTTTTTTCGTACATAACATGGCGCCACAATCGTCGAGGACGCTTTTCAATCAATGCGTCCATTAAAATTAATTCCCCACTGGTAATCATTTCTGATGGTATCGCCATTCCGACGCGAGCTCTCTACGAACACTGCGGATCGAGAGGGTCACGAGAAGCCAGAAAGTGTATACATTCACGACGATTCGATACAGTAACGGTTGCAGCTACAGTTGCAGTTCGTCAGTGAGTACCCGCTTTAGGTAACGGTTGCATTCATCGTTTACAAACGAGAGTTCTCTAACGATTAGCACGTACAGAATAGCTTTTTTGCCAAAAATCGTTTACTTAACGATATTCGGTAGGGAACGTTGAGTATGGGACATACAGAATAATCCTGTCAGGGGAGTGTCCGGTTTTGGTGCAGTGATTGCAATATTTAGGGACTGAGGGCAGTGGGTTGGCGTTGGATGGCTCGTACTGATGTGGGAGACCATGAAATGAGAGGCTGGAGGTGGGGGCATGCTGGTAATGATTTTCGCAGTGTGTGATGATGCGGAACATCGATATAGGCTTGTTGTTGGACTTGGCGATGATTCGCCAAGTTTTAAGAAAAGGAAATTGTTGATCGTGAAGAATTTCTTCGAATTATTCGAGAGGGATCGTTGCGTCTACATTCCTCCAGATAAATGAGAAAGTGGGTGTCAGAGTTTTGTCTGGTAGGAGTGGATGTTAAGTGGAATTTATAATACTGATGGTGATGTTAGGACCACCAGCAGAGTTGTGGTTTTTTCTTGAAATTATTGAAATTGCCATCGGGGAAGAAGTTTTGAGAAGGGAGTGAAAAGTTTGGTGTTGATTTAAACATGTGTCATTGTAAAACAGCTTCATTCATAACCCATACAAAACTGAATAATCGAAAGAGGGCGCTGTTGTCGCTGTAAAACGTTCTGATTATAGTCAGGTAGGTTGATGCAAATATGAATAAGTGTGGTCGACTATTACAAAGGACAGTTCGATTGAAATTTACTTCGAGGTAAAGGATGTGTCCGTTAAGTATTTAGAGGTTGTTTAGAAGATTGAAAAGTGATTTTTGGGTTGAGTATTGGGGTGGGAGGTTTCTGAGGTTTAGGTTATGAGTAGGTGTATGTTTGTTGCTGGAGGTAGTTGGAGTATTGTTGATGGGGTTAGGAGTTGGAGGTCGGGCTTTGATTTTCTGAGTTCACCCTCGTCAGGGACGGAGGGTTGTCGAGGAATTGAGAGTGTGAGAGATTGGGATCTTACAGAGGGAGCGTATGACCTGGTTGGGGATATGAAGGAATTGCGTTTCGGTTGATGTTCGGGTGTTTGTTTTGAGGAGATGGTGTTGAGTGAGTGTAGTTATTGTTTGAGGTGTGAGGTGAGAGTGTCTTGTATTCGGTTGGTGTCAGATCGGGGAATAGTTCCAAATTTTGGGAAAATATTTTTGGCCGGCGGGGGAGTTGAGGTATTCTTCGTGGGCGTATTTGTAGGCCTTAGGATTGAAATTGGGGTGGGAGAGGTCGATTGACTCGATCCATGCTTGCGTTTCAGGGTTGATATGGGAACGGGGGGGTTTTAAAATGCTTTGGCGGATTTCTGCTTCGTGTGTTCCTGGAGGACCTTTTGTTGGTTGTGAGAGTGATGTAGGATTGGAGGTGAAAGCTAACACCGACAGCGTACTCTCTTCCGGATGGAGTTGCCTCCCTAGTTAAAGGTTTCCTGGCTTATTAGCTTTCAGGGGATTTATCCTTACCTAGGTGCTAAATGTCCTTCCTTCTTCTATTTGGTGTGGCTTACTTGTTATGGAATCTAAAAAATGAGTCTAAAGAAACAGTTGAGTACACTTCTTAGTATTTCTGGTGAACTATCGAACTGAAAAGCTCGGCAGAACATGCAAGTTGGCTGGGTTTCTGCGTTGGCGGTGTCCACGCTGTTGGTGAAGTCGACTGTGAATTGGTTAATCAGTGACAAATTCTGCTATATCACCTTCCTTAAGTGATGGACTGGAACTACTGGTCTTGCAAAAACATACTATCCATTTTATATCTCCTCAATATCAAACTTTGGTTGAACTAAATGACATTTGGTTTTCGTTTGCCACTGTTATATTTTTTCTCATTTACAGCCTTCTTATTCAAATCTCGTTCTTTATAGTCAGAAAAAGACTACCATCAATAATATTTTAAACAACAGTCACTTTATGATAAGGCCCATTCAAATTTGTTCGCGCGTCTACCAGCACTACGTATTTTCTATTATGCTGTATCCCATCTGTAATTCAATCCCAGTCACTGCAAATAGCTACTAGAGTAGTGTATGATTTATCAATAGATTATCTGTATTATTACACACGAAGTTCAAATTTGCTATTGTTCCGAACTTTTTCCATCTTGCTAATCACTTTTTTTTGTTTTATATGAATACAATCACAAATTAAAATTTGGAAAAATTCCGTTACGTCTAATTTATACCGAAACTAATATTACCTAGAAGTAAAAATATTTAATTCAGTTTCAATAATCGGTTAGTGCTACTTTTGATTCGTCTCCATATAAACATTTACGACGAAAGGAAATTTATATAGAAATCATGAGACCTACTAACCCGATGCGTTAATTTTACTCTCTTACTCAGTGTGACCATCAGTTGATTATCTTAAAAAAATTATCGAATGGTAATGCACTACATGTTATTTTGAAATGGGCGAGAAATCGTGTTTCACTGTTCACGTTATAGTGAACAATTAACAAATTGTATTGTAATCGACAAATACATAACAATAAACATTATGTGACTGATCAATACTTAAAATGGATTGAGGAAAATTATAGTTAACTGAGTAATTCTCCATTTTTACCCTACTATATACTGAAAAGAGAGTACAAAGTCAAAGTAATTGAAATAGAAAAATAGGACAACTTCGCGGGATAAATATATCTCTCTGTTTTGTCAAGAAAAAGTGGAGGTAATATACGATGAAGCTTTCAAACAGGATGTTTAAAACTGAATCAAAATTGTAACAAGAGAATAAATATTTTCTCATTCATAATTTAATGAAAAGTGAATAAAGGAATTGAAGTAACAATTAGAAAGTCGTCTTGCTTTCACGAAAATATATATCGGAAACTATGTCGTAATGATTTTTCTCGCTCTCCATTATATATTTTCATTCCCTGTATAGTTTCATATGTAAATTTTCAAAACCAGATCATTGAATAGATATTGTTGGATACATTATTCTGGGATATACTAGATCTTGCTCCATAAAATGCGAATTGCTGGTTTTGAAAGTTGGCAGACTCATTGCAAAAGTATGTTTTGATTTAAAGAGGGTTTGGACAAAACATATCAAAGTCTGTAACGATTTGAACCAAAGCTCCTTCTTATATTGATGATCATTCCCACTAAATGAGTCTATTTGTTTGGGAGTATATATTTCTTAGAGCAACATTGTGACAACTCTCAGTTTTTTGAGGCTATGCTTCGACCCCTAAGGGTCATTAGCACTTGATAATGATATTCTTTAACATAAGATATAGGCTGTTTGTCTATTACATCCACTCATTCACTGAATATTCACCAAATATTATTATATACTTCATTATATGTTAATTACTGTATTGGTTTTGGTATTTGTTCTAGAATTTTCAGATTCCTATTTAGATCTATGGTGATTTTGTTTCATCTCCTCTTGAAACTCTGGACAGTCCACAAAAATGTTTTTAACTGGCAGTCTTACATTGCCTTTGCTACATTGGGAGGGCCTACTTTAAATGTTCTATAACCATGTGTAATTTTAGTGTGACAAATCCCAGTCTTGATATTTTAATTTATTCTAACCGGTTGGATGTTAACATTAGTCTGTCAGTAAACTGCGGTTCAATGATTTTGGAACTATTTTGGTCACTATTCAATTCGGTTTGCACCTTTTCCCTAATTAACTTCTTGAGGGATTTGTCGACATTTCTGTGAATATATATTTGAGACCTTTTGATATCTAGCAATATTGCTTCATGGTCAGCTCTATCAGCTGCGATTGATTTCTACTTGAGAGCGGAAATATATGAGTGTCACATTTACTTCTAACGTAGATAGTTGGTGAAAAATTTGTTGGATTTGTTGTACTTAAAGGTTGCTTACATACATCTATTGAATCAATTTTATGGCACTTAGTAAGTCAGAACAGATTGCATATTTTGGATTTGGGTTACTCAATATGAAAACAAAAGCTTGACGAATGGCAAACATTTCCCCTGTATCTACACTAAACACATCTGGTAACCGAAATTGTATTACTTGCTGCAACTTCTTAAAGATTATCTTCATTTTTTAATGCATCAGTGAATAAAACTTCTGAGAGTTAGTAAATTCCACGTATTCTATTGAATTCTTTTCCAGTAGAGATGGGTGTGTTTACTTTTTATTGTATTTGGAATGTTCAGTGCTCAGTGATAGGAGATTGGTCAGAGAATCAAGGTTGCAAAATTGAAACTGTTTATAGGAATTATATTTGAAATTATTTACCTAATTTCTACCATATACGTTTGAGTTTAGTTGTAAAAAGGTGGTGTAATATTGGTATATGCGGGAATCGCGGGCAGTATTGATTCAGGGCAAAGATTTGTGGTAAATTGGGTTAGAAAGGACCAACATTTTTTAGAATAAGATAAAGATATCTGCATTTCTCAGAGAAAAAAGAAAAACTGCTTTTGGTGTCTATTGAGAACGCACCAATTATTATTTAACGGATTTAAATGAAACTCACTGTTTCTAGTTAATTCCACAACATATTGAAAATATTTTGAGAATTCTAACATAATTGACAATTGTTTCGATATTAAATATCATCGTCAGAATAACAGACGTTACTTTTCATTTGAAGCCTATCTGATGTTTAATAATTATTTTGGCTAGACCAAGAAGCGGCCTACCTAGTGATTGACCTAATATATGATAATAGAAAAAAGAAGAAGATATGATGTTACAAATATTAAAGCTTAGATATTATTAGCCCTATGGAGATATCCTGGATATCTTTTTTCAATTAAGATCAGTATAACTGTACAATGATATAGAAAACCAGGAAAATATGTCTGCTGATCTTTACAATTATCACTTAAGAAGGCAGTTTAAAAGTGGAAAACTAATTCAAATAATTTTCTTTATGAGAAATTAAAAACTGCCAATTTGATCGAAAATATTGAACCGTCAATAGTTAAACGTCAAAAAAAAATCACATTACAGTTTTAAATTCAATCAAAAAGAAAGTAGAAAATAATAACCTAACAGTTACAAAATCTGACAAGGGTTACGCCACTATCATATTGACAACTTATGATTATATAACTCTATAGAATTTAGCGATGTCCATGTTCTTAGAGCAGACCCAACAAAAAAGTTCTCCAATAATGTAAGAGATATTGTGAATAATTGAAATGATCTTTTAAGGAATTACGAAAAGAAGTCCATCGTTCATAAAAATCCTCATTCCACACAATTATATGGAAGCGTTAAAATACATAAAATAACGAAACCAATTAGACTTATGTTAATAATCCTAATAATATATTAGCAAAAAAACTTAACAATATACCTAATAGTTACGGATATAGATCCAAATATTCAGTTAAAAATTCAATAGAACTAATCAAAAAATTAAAAGCATTCAAAATGCAAGATAACTCTAAAATAATTTCATTTGGTGTTACCAATATGTTCACTAAAATTCCTCCTAAAGAATATCTAATACTTGTACGAAAATTCCTAGAAGATAAAAATTATAATACAGGAATAATATCGGATATACTTAATTTATTTGATGTATGTGTTAATCAGAATTTTTTCACTTTTGACAATAAGATATATATTCAAAATGAAGGTTCACCAATGGAAAGCCCTATATCACCAATTTTGGCAAATATTTTTATGGACAATTTAGAAAGAAATATCATGGACAGTAATATATCAAAAAATGTCTTGTTCTGGTATAGATATGTAGATGACATATTAGCTTGTTTTATGAGTAGAGAACGACAATTAGATGGATTTTTCAACCATATTGATAACTTACACCTAAAAATTTAATTTGCATTACAAGTTGAAGAAAATAACTCAATCAATTCTCTTGATTTAAGAATTCAATGAATGATTAATGTACTTGATCATTCAATTTACAGAAAACCAACACACACTAATGTAACTATTCCATATAACTCCAATAACCACATGTCACATAAATGGGCAGCATATAATTCAATGATACAAAGAGCTTTTTCAGTTCCTATGAACAAATGTAATTTTATTAGGAAAATCAATACAATTAAACAAATGTCAACATACAACGGTTATCCATTTACATATGATATATTAATTAATAAAAAAGAGAAGAAAGTGGAATTAAAACTAATATTCCCTGAACAAACTAACGAAATAAAAAATTATTAAACCATCACACATGTAAGTAATATTTCTAATATTATTTTAAAGATAATATTTTCAGCTACAAAAACAAACTATTCCTTTTAAAACAGAAAGCAATGTGAGTACAAAAATGTTAAATGTGAAAACAAAAATATCCCCATTAAAGAAGTCTGGTATTAAACTCAAATGTCCATAATGTAATTCTGTCTATTTGAGTCAAACCCTTAGAAATTTTAAGATCCGATACAGTGAACATTTACGAGTCTATAGATTAAAGCAACCAGATTATTCCTACTACGCAAAACATCTATTTGACACCAACCATTCATTGACACCTAACACAGAACTAGAAGTACTACACATGTGTGATAAGAAACAAGAACTGGATTTCCTTGAAGAGTTAGAAATTAGAAGACACTTAGGAAACCCACAATATCAAGTTGTTAATGAACAGATATATCTAGGGAGTTATCCACTTCTAAACTGTCTTCTTAAGTGATAATTGTAATTGATCAGCAGATATAGTTTTCTTGGTTTTCTATATTATTGTACAGTTATACTGATCTTAATTAGAAAAAAAATATCCAGGATATCTCCATAGGGCTAATAATATCTAAGCCTTAATATTTGTAACAACACATCTTCTTCTCCTTTTTTCTATTAACATATATTAAGTAAGTCACTAGGTAGGTCACTTCTTGGTCCAGCCAAAATAATTATTAAACATCAGATAGGTTTAAAGTGGAATGTAACTTCTGTCATTCTGACGATTATATTTAATATCGAAACAATTGTCAATTATCTTAGAATTTTTAAAATCTTCTCAATATATTGTCCATTTAACTAGAAACAGTAAGTTTCATTTAAATCAGTAAAATGAATAGATTCCACGAAGTAAGGGTCGACACAGTTAATTTCTTTATTCTTAAAGCTTTATTTGAAATTATTTCCAAAGTTTTCTATATAATTTTTCTGAACTTTGTCGAAAGTCATGGCCCCATATACTATTTTTGATCTAATGGTGCTTCTGTAGATTTCAAGTGAGGTGTTCATATCTGCTCCCCATTTTTGATGAGATGGGGTTTTTAATATATTCATGCCTTTCATACTGTTCTGTCTAAGAGAGTCAAATTATTTTTCCAGTTTAGCTTTTTATCCAAAATTATTCCCAAAAATCTAATATCTTCCGTGAAACTAAGTATGGTGCTTCGTATGGTTAATTCCGGGTATTCTTTCTGAGCTCTCCCGGTAAAGGAACCCAATTTGGTTTGCCATGAGATATTTTGAAGCCAGGTTAGTTGTAACCGTCGGCAATACTGTTTGATCCATATTGAATTAGGGACTGTAATGTTTTTATATTTTTACCCTTTCTGTATATTACAATTTCGTCAGCGTATGTATAAGCTTACTCGTAATGGAGATGTGATAAAAGGTGAAGTCATTCACCGCCTCATGGGATAATGTTGTTCTTAAGGAGGATCCTTGAGAAATTCCATTAACTAGCTGTTGGTTGGTTGGTAGATATTTCACCTTTAGTTTTGACTACAAAACTTCGTTTTGTCGAAAAACTTAAATGTCGTTATATTTCCATTAATGTTCCAATCTACCAGTGTTTGTAGGATTTTATATTGACAAGCTTAGTTTTGCGCTTTTTCAGATCTACAAATACACCTAGATGTTTTTACCAATTGCAAATGCATCACGTATCTCGGAATCCAGGTTTCTGATGCTATCTTTTATTGACCTGTTTATTCGAAATTCGTTCTGCCGCGTCGATTTGATGTTATGTTCAACTAGACGCCACATTTACCTTTGATTTAATAACTCCTCTAAAACCTTATTACAATAACATGTTATTTTGTATTTTAATAGCAAATTTAACCTAATTTTCGCACTATCTTCAGCTTTACTACTTTCTAATTTACACAGTGTGAGTATTATAATGTTATTTACCCGGGGAAGGCCTACGAGTTAGTCGCTGCAATTACGAAATAATTTATGATAACAAAAAAATGTTTCAGTAAATAGTTTATTCGCCGTTTGATGGCATTTGAATAAATTTGTAGGAGTATCTTCAAAATGGTTTCTTGCAACTCACATATATGTATATGATGGTATCAATTGTCAACAATTATAGAGTTCCTTTTTAGTACAAGAAGGTGAACACAATTTGAATTCATTCAGTAGATATTGGTTATAAGCAACTATGTTTACGTTACCTTAAAAAATAACAATAACTGCAATTATTTATTGAGAGTCTGTGATAAGCAATAGTTCTTGAAGGGCATCGCTATTCTCAGTATTCCATACCTATATCTTGGTTATAATATACTTAGTTTAGGTTATAGTACGCGCAAAACATATTGTGCAGCAATATAATGGTATATCCCCTTTAAGATATGTTGCGTAGCTAGACTCTGAAATATATTACAATTGTGTTTACTTTCACTAATACCACTACACACTACACTATATCTTGATGTCTGCCTACCAACTGAGAAGCGAGTGTGGTTTATTTATGATGAACACCTGCTGTGTTCGAAAAAATTGCTGTCTTGAAATATACTTATAGTTCACTCAAAGATGGGAAAAATAATGAGTTATTCGAATTTTAAATCGCGAATTCTTCTCAATAAATCGAGATATAAGATAGTGTTAATTGTCTGGTATCACGTTTATTATGTTTTTAGAAATAAATAGATTAACATTGTTCAAAGGAATGCATTTTGTTCTATACAATAACATAAGTATTTTGAAAAGTAGGATGGCGGTCCATAATTGCTTGTTAGACAGTAAATGTATTTAATAATTATAAAATTATTAAATACATTTTAACGATTGTTAGTTGAAATTATAATCTGAAGTCAATATCTCGCCAAATGAGCATTTCAAATTTTAATATTTCTGGACTATGACAGTATTCAAATTCAAAGATAAGCCAAAACTTCAAAGCTCGCACTATATCTCTTACGACAACTATACCTTCAACAATAACTGAATAACTACAATTATTTATGGAGAGTCTGCTACAAGCAATAATTCTTGAAGAGCACCTCTATTCTGAGTGTTCCATGTAGCACATAAAGGTTAGTTAGTACTAAGTAAAAGCCTAAAAGAATTATTGAATTCAATACTACAAGGCTAATATTAAAATAATGAGAAGCAATGACAAGCAACTTGGTTAACTTACCAAAGGTGGTGTGCGGCTTTTATGAGAAATAAATTGAACAATTAAAGATCCCACTTATTGCTTTTCTCCAATTATCTTGAAGGAAAAACTACAACTATGCCTAATTTACTTTTTCTCATTTTTTTTTATTTCTGGCTAATTAAAATCCGGAATTGCTTCGGAAAATTGCAACCCATGTGGCTCAACAGGCACCTATTTCCAAAAAAGGAAGTTATAAAAATTACAAGGTACAAGTCAAGGTTACTGAATTAGAAATTGTATGTTTAAGTTGTTAAGCCAGATAAACAGGAGCTAATGTTTTATGTGATTACTCGATTGGTTTTTTCACAGTTATATTCTGGTTCTTTTAACACTTAGTTCGGTTTTAGAGTTTTTACTTTGTACTTTTCAGGTGTGTGTAAAGCAAATGCACATTTATTCACTATCACTCATCTTATATTATTTAGTCATTTTTTCACTAAACTTCAATTAAGAAGTTTGTTTTAATATATATGATTTATTTGAGTATTATTTTATATAGTTTTATTTTGAGAATCGCGGCATTTTGCATATTACGTGCTACTTTGGGCGTACCCGGTGAGTTGTTGAAAAGTACATTACTACTTTTCCGTCCAAACTATCTACATGCGAGAAAAGTATTGGTTTACCCACAAAAAAGTTGAAATTTTGAAAAAAAATGTTGAGTTATTTTTACGTTTTTCAACAAGAACAACACGAAAAAATGGATTTTACAAAAAAATCCTGTGTGTATGTCTTCGTCGTCGTCGTTCACTTTTCGTCTTGTTAGCACGATACGGCCTCCGAAGTGCAACAAATCACCAATTTTATGATTGAATATTGTTCAAGATATCTCACAGATGAACCCTATTCATTTTTAGCGCACAATAGCCAGTACAACGGATGCTATGGTACTTGAAGTACGACATTTTTGTCACTGTTTGAGAAATTTCAGTTTGTTAGCACGATACAGCCTCCAGAGTGCAAAAAGTCACAACTTTTATGACTGAATATTATTCAGAACATCTCAGAGATGAACTCTAATGATTTTCAGCTAACCAAAGCCAGTACAACAGGTACTAGTAGTACTTTAAGTAGGACATTTTTCTCATTTTTGGAGAAATTTCAGTTTGTTAGCACGATACAGCCTCCGGAGTATATACAAGTGAGCAATTTTATGATTGGATATTATTTAGGGCGTCTCAAAGATGAAACCTATTGAGATTTAGCTCACTAATGCCAGTACAACGTGTGCTATGGTACTTGAGGTACCAAATTTTTGTCATTTTTGGAGAATTTTCAGTTTGTTAGCACGATACAGCCTCCAGCGTGTATACATGTGACCCATTTTATGATTGAATTTTGGTGAGGGCATGTTATAGATGAACCTCATTGATTTTTAGCTCACCAGAGCTAGTATAGGGCATCTCACAGATGCGGAAAAGTTAGTTTTAATCCTTTTATTTTTGATGGAATAGGGAAAGATAAAGATTTTATTAGGAACGTAAAGAAAGTGTAGTATTATTTTTGAGGTAATAAAGATTTTACTGTGATAGATGAATGTTCAAAAGGAAAGTTAGCCAGGCGACATATTTCTGAACGCCACACGTGATCGCGAATCGGCTAATGCCGAATGTCGGTTCCTAAATGCCACTTGCGATCGCAAAAGACCATGCTTAATGCCACACGTTATCGCAAATAACCCTCCGTTTAGGAATAAAATATAAGTATGAACATTCTTTATATAGAAAGAGAATCATGATGATTGTTTCTACCATAACTTTGTGGAATGTTTTCATAATAGATGAAATCAAAATAAAATTTAAAAAATTCCACTATATTAAGTACAATACTTTGAAAAATCGACAATAATTTTCTCAGAAATCAAACTTCTACCATCAGGATATTTTAAAGTATTCAACTCAATATATTGAAATTTTTTATTATCTATTTTACAGTGTTGTCCATATATACAGAAGAAACGCTGAGTCTTTTCCATCACGTGACTGATACAACAGCAACCATATGCATCTTAATCAAAACAATACGACAAACGCTTGCATTGAGTTTCGCTCTTTTTCTGTTATTAGAAGAGGACAGTACCAACATAATATGTGTTGAATAATATCGTCAAATGAGTCACATGATGGAAAAACTTCACCGTTTTTACTGTATGTAATATATTTATTATAATTATTGGATTTATTATGTTTTAAGAAAAATTCTGAAACAGGTCGGTTTTTGTTTCGAGGGGAACACTTATGTTTCATAATTGTAGCATCGGCACTTTAACCTTCGAGCAATGGGGTGATCGACCCCTGAAATTAAGATAAAGGGTGTACCTAGTGTAATGATCTGGGACGTTATTTGTCACCTGTCCCGTATTGTTTTGTTTCTCTGCAGAGTGCTGTCACCAGTGCCGTAGGGCACAATAGAACCAGGAATCCCCTGTGGATACACCTCGGGGAAGGTGGTTTCCTGGCTCGAGCGGGAGGGTAGCCGTGGCCCCTCTTGGGCTTATACGATGTGCCAAGCCTGAGTTCTGAAGTTCGTCGTGTCGTCCAACTGCCGGTACGTCTCCAGGGTTCAATCCAACTAGGTCGGGTGGAGGGGTTTGTTGGTAAAGGAAAAAGTTTGGGTAGATAAAATGTATATATAAATTACGAACAAACTAAATCAAAAAAACAATAACTTAACCTTGATGCCTACGGTATATGGTAGAATATATTAAAAGCGTTATTTGTCCGGTACTCAAATAGAACTCAAGAGGGGTTCCTGAAATACAATCGCCCTCCTTTACAGTCCGGTAAGAACAACGAAGTTCATTCGTCAGAGAAAGTGGTCAGGATTCAATTAGCAAGAAAAAGCGATCTAGCCTTGACCTATCTAACGGTTTCTTCAGTGGCCATCCATAACCTTTGAAATTACGTAATACAACAAATAGCTGATTTTGTATATCGGCCTGCCTGCTGACAGAATGAAAAACTCCGTTGACTGATAAGGTTTGAATAAATAATGAAATCCTATTGCTTAGCGAATGTCAGATTTTGTACAATTGAACATATTTCATGGACTGAACATATTTTACCCTGATTATGGTATAAATAAACGATTTGGGTAGATAAATATCTCTGAATAAAACATTAGAGAGCAACAAGTTGATACAACCTTTAGAGAGGGTGAGCGAATTGATTTACTTGTCTTCGGTTTATACGCAAAAACCATGCCTTGGACAAAGTTTTATATTCAGAAGAGCCAGAACAAATTATAAAACATACTCTTACTGAATATGGTGGCATAGGGTTCAAGTCTCAGTAGTACACGTATATGACCAGGATGAATCGCCAGACACATAAAAATAAAACAATACCAATATGATTTTTGTTCAAGAAAGAACAAAAGAAAAAAATGTCAGGTTCAAAAACTTACGGTTAAGAAAATCTTTGTCGAACGTCACAGAAAAAGGATGAGCTCTGATAGGCTATCTCTGTTTACCATACGTCGCGGCAATCACAAAAGAAATCACTGTTCACACACGGGCCCGTCGTAAAAGGGGAGTTCCAGGCCGCACGGTCGCTACCTGTCAACTCTCTGCCATCGTCCAAATTTCCTTTCTATTTATTAGAAATAATTTGGGACGAGTTTTGTTATTCAAAACATCAAATTCATCTTGCCCTTGCTTTTTTATTTTTTTGTTTTCAAAATTGAAGGTTAACTTTAGTTAATTTCTCTATGCTGAGTTGCAAAATTCGTCTGTATTTTTTTTGGTAATCAAAACATCGGTGTGTTTTTGATTTCAAATTATTTGCTTGTCGACCTTGTGGTCTGTGTAAATTGTTTGATTAATTTTTCCTAGCTCGGTTAGCGAAACTAGGTCGTTTTATCTATTTTTTATATTAAATTCAACTTATATTTGATTTAATGAAAATTATATTCTATATTGGGTGTACCTAAATTTCCTTGCCATATTTGGTGCTTATTACACTAGTATGACACATTTTTGAAAAAGCAAGTTTATGTGGAATTCAGTAGTACCAATATTGCGATTTTTGCGCCCTCTTGAGGTTACATAAGTTAAAATATGACACCTCATTTGAAATCTCTTATTATTGGTAATTTAATGTTACAAATTAGATTATCCTGGAACTACATTTAATAAATGAAATCATCTAAAAATCGAATGATACTATGTTTATATATTTTTTATTTTACTTATTAAATGTAGTTTCAGGATAACCTCATTTATTGCAATGAGTCAGAAATAAAAATAGATTTCGAACAAGAGGTCGTCACACTTTAAATTACGTAACGATTATTTTACCGTCTAGAGGGCGGTATAATCGGAATTGGGTTGTATCAATATTAATGTTACGGAACAGCACACTGGTATAGTCCCTGAATCCGACTCTGTCTAAGCCATGTATGGAAGTTGAAATTATGGCGGATGCGCCGGGGCTTCTTAGAGATGTTTACGATTGTGACTATCTTATCTAGACATTATGTTTGTGACCAGTCTTATCTATAAAATGCGAGAGCCAATTGTTTTTGTGTAAGCCGCAATCTAGAATTCTTTCATTAAAAATGCACTCATATATAAAGGACCGACCATGGAGAGTTTTAATTTGATAAAGTGATTTCGTGAAATAACCAAGAATACACCGAAATAGCGAACAGTGAAGTGTTGATATAAATTAAAAATTAAGTTTGTGTATATATAAATTAAGTATTAGTGAGTAGTCTAGTGTTTAAATAAATTAAGTAAGTGAAACCACCTCGTGTTCAAAATTCATCCCACCCGTTTACTGTTTAAACAAATAATAAAAACAATACATTGGTGTCAGAAGTGGGATAATATAAATAAATATCTACGTAAAAATGGCCAAGAGACTAAGGGACTTGAAAGTGACTGAGTTAGGAGCAGAATTGGAAGATCATGAGTTGGAAACGTCCGGTAAGAAAAGTGAATTACGAGAAAGACTTAAAGTGGCACTGGAAAATGACGGCTTTGATCCAGAAGCAGTTTTATTTAATGACGAGGCTTCGACCTTAATCTCGTCAAGTTCTGCTAACATGGTCGAGAAGATTCCTGCCATAGAAGAGAACATAGACTAGAAGATTTCTGCTATGTAGCACGACATTTCTGCTAATATTTCTGCTAACATAAACGAGAAGTTTTGTGCGATGAAGAACGACATTTCTGCTAATATTTCTGCTAACATGGACGAGAAGATGTCTGCTTTAAAAAACAATATTTCTGCCATGGAAGAGAAAATTTCAACGAATGTGAAAAGCGATATTTCTGCTTTGAAGAACGATATGCCTGCCGATATCTTATTAATGAAAAACGACATTGCCGCTGACGTTGAAAATAGGATTTCGTCTCTAAAGTCTGAAATCGAGAATAAAATGTCAACTATGGACGAGAAAATCGAGAATAAGATTACAGCGATGGACGAGAAGATTGAGAATAAGATTACAACGATGGACGAGAAAATCAAGGAGTTAGAAAAAAAGTTGACAGGTATAAGGAATCAAGACACGCCAGCGGAAGAGAAGAAGACCGAGCGAACAAAACCTTTCAAGCCACAAACACACCCTAAGTTAGAAGACATTGGTAGTTTTACCCGAGTCAATGCCCCAACGTTCGATGGAAAGATATCGTTAACCAATTATGTGAAACAATTTGAAGCAGCCGCTAGAGTGAATAATTGGTCCGATAGAGAGAACATCTAGAGCACTTGTACCAATCCCAGCTGAAGAACCGAAGGCAGAATCGTGATCAAGCCCTTCAAGAGTATGAAGTGGACATTGCCCGATAAGTTCGATTCGCTTATCCATCAGCACCAGAGAACATGATGGAATGTCTGGGCATCCAGGCTTTTATCGATGGCTTACGCGACCCCGACATGCAGATACGCTTCGTTTAGTCCATCCCAAAACATTAATTGACGCATTGACAGCTGCTCTTGAATATGAAGCAGTAATGAAAGCTTCTGAATATAACAAAATTAGGACCATCCAAGAACAAGGTGATGAAGACAGATTTGACCAGTTCGTCAGTTTAATAAAAAGTATGATGGACAAGAAGCCGAGAAAAATCAGATGTTGGAATTGTGGCGAGCTAGGGCATGTACGTAGATTGTGTAAACGCCCCAAGACTCCTGCAATCCAAGAACCCCAGTTCGTGAAACAACGTCCACTGACAATTCTAATAACAGATTCGAACAAATGTTATCAGTAGCTGGTCAATCTTTGGATCGAGCTGAAAAAAAGAGAATGAGAGAATTTCTCTTGCAGTATCGAAACTTATTCGTACCAAAAAGAGGAAAGACTGGTAGAACATCAGTCGTCAAACACAAAATCGATACTGGTAATACTAAGCAAATTAGGCAAACATGTCGAAGACTTCCACGAGCGAAGAGAGAGGAAGCTGAAAGAATAATTCGAGAGATGGCAGAAGGAAAACTAATAGAACCATCTACTAGTACATGGGCGTCTCCAGTAGTGCTCGTCACGAAAAAGGATGGAACTACGAGATTCTGCGTAGGTTATCGCCAGCTTAACAACGTGACGAAGGAAGACGACAGCTATCCTCTGCCTCGAATTGACGATACGCTAGATACTTTGGCCGGCAGCAAACTGTTTTCCACCTTGGACCTGAAGTCCATTTATTGGCGAGTGGAAATGGACCCAGAAGACAAATAGAAGACTGCTTTTACTACCGGATCTGGATTATGGCAATTCAACGTCATGCTATTCGGGCTCTGTATTGCGCCTGCGACATTTGAAAGACTCATGGAAAATGTCTTGAGAGGGTTGTCTTGGAAGACATGCCTGGTCTATTTGGACGACATCGTAGTAGGGCACCCATGAAACAGTATAATGTTGGAAGCCCTTTCGAAAGGATTGCTCTAGACATCGCTGGATCATTTCCGACGACAGCAAATGGTGGTAAATATATCCTGATTATAAGGGATTATTTCACAAAGTGGTTGGATATTTACGCGATCCCAAATCAAGAGGCCATAACTGTAGCAGATGTATCGGCGAAAGAATTTATCAACCGATATGGAGTGCCATTAGAAGTCCACAGCGACCAGGGAAGAAATTCCGAAAGCCATCTATTCCAGGAGATTTGCGAGAAGCTGAGAATGAATAGGACCAGGACAACAGCATTACATCCACAGTCAGAGGAAATGGTCAAGAGAATGAACAGGACTATTGGAAAATACCTGTCCAAAGTAGTTTCCAGTCATCAGAGAGTATGGGACCAGTATCTTTCCCTATTCGCATTGGCTTATCGATCTGCCGTCAATGAGTCCACGGGTGGAACACCTGCTAAAATCCTGTTTGGACGTGAAATGAGGCTTCCTTGTGACCTGGAATTTGGCTGTCGGCCTGGAGAATATCTAGCAGGAGAAGACTACGTGATCCAATTGAGAAAAAGGATGGACGATATTAATAAATTAGTTCGAACAAATCTTCAAGTTGCCAGCGACAGAATGAAAAGTCGGTACGACACGCAGGCCACAGAAGGCGGTTTCAAAGAAGGGGACAAAATATTGTTACAGAACCCGACGAGGAGAAAAGTATTCTCTCCAAAATTACAAAAATCCTGGGAAGGTCCATACTTAATCAAGAAAAGGATCAATGATGTTATATATCGAATAGGCAAGATCCCCAACGAAAAATCAAATGTAGTTCACCAAAACCGACTAGCGCCATTCGAAGGAGACCATGACATAGAGAAAGGAGTGAACATATCCGAGATGTGTCTGACCCTACCTTCGATGAATTTATGGGCGCGTATTGAGGTACCGGGAAAGCTAGATATGGAGTCACTTCAGAACAACGACAAGATTGATTCAATGTCCCGGAAGATTATTCACTGGCATACAACAACCTCGCCCGTATCAAGAACGCACTAGGGTTGGCAACCGTCTTTCGAAAGAATTTCGGGCAAAAATATTGATATAATAGAAACTTATTCTTTGGAACACATACAAGAATGCAGAGATATTTTATAAATTAAAAAATATTGTAAAAATTTTAAAATTATCCATAATAACATACGAAGCAATAATACAGGTGAAACTTACCTCGTTACTTCGTTTCAACAAAATGCCGATCCTAAAAGTTCTTGACAAAAGAAATAGAAGAGATCACTTTGTCTCTCTCCAACAACCTAACAAATACTCTAGCCTTGATAATCACTTTTGATGGCCTAATTAGTAGGTACCAATAAATTAAAGAAAGCGATTTTGCCAAAAGACAGTGGTGTATCCCAAAATCAAAACGTCACAATCCTTTACCACTTCATTGATAGATGTCATGAACAAACAACTGGGTCACAAAACCGAATTTAGCTTATGTCTTGTAAACGTATAACAGTGTTGGGTTGAAAGTTACTACTCTTTTTCTTTTTCGGAATCCCTTTCTTCAGCTGTTTCCAGAGTCATTTTAGTCTTGAAATCTATTCCCTTCCATTGATAGAGATAATTTCGTGAAAAATCTACGTAGTATCAGGCAAGCATATGATCATAATATATTCATTTATTTTTTTAACTGTGATCCGGAATCTTTCAGTTACTGTCGTCAAATATATTTTGAATCAGAACCTTTATTGGTGCATCTCAGATTAAAACACCGAACACCAATCCAGATATAAAAATTAAATACGATCTCTCAGTGATTGAATCTAATATATCATATGAAATAGTGTTAACTATGATTGTATAAACTTTTTAATCAAAATAATTATTCAGTTTCTATTAATACGCACATAGCAGGTATTGTAACTATTTTTTATGACATTAGCAGGTTTTGTTATAAGATTTTATTTTTACAAAATGTTTATTTACTAAATAAGTACAATGGTCAAACATGAAATAAGATTATTCGTAAACAAGAAACATAGTAACTAATCCAAAAATTAAGATAATTAATTGTTTTATGCATTTCTTGGTTTTCGGTGGCTTGGCTGTAGATCCTGACGAGCTTGCAGTATCTTTCATATGAATTTTTCTCCTATTTACATCGTTACGTTGTTTTTAACACATTTCTCTGTGTATCGCAGTTGGTGATAAAACGGATGGGATATAATGCTTTTTAATACTTGGCAAAGTTTTCATTTTTTTTGCGTAATTAGCAAACTTTCTTGGTGAAGCCTAGGATAATTCAAAAATGGATGTAATATGTTTTGATTTGCATGACAGATTGCTAATTTCTCCATTAATATCCAGCTTCACTTTTATTTCACCGTTTTCATTGGAATCATAGTATAGGGCCGTAATATCTCTCACAAGATTATTTCTACTTGATTTTATCGTAGAATATTGACGAAATTCAGATTTTTTGTAATCCCTAGAAAAACTGTTCTGGTTGAAAAAATATATATGGCCCAGGCTAGATTCTGGCTCCCCTTGGTGCTTTGACGTAATCAATAAGTAATTCAATCACACAATTCCTCATTTTTCGTTCTATGCACAGAATCACATTCTATTTCCGTGTGAACCTTTATTAAATATTTTTGAGTAATGGAGTATCTGTGCATAATTGAAAAATTCAGCAGTGAGTGATAGAATAATGTTCCGATTTTGGAATGTGCATCTATCAGAATACATAATAATGATTGGTAGGTTTTGTCCCAAGCAATGCTTATCCAAATAATCTGTGACACATGAAACAAATGTCGATTCTTGTGAAGTAGTAAGATGTAGTTTGTGTGGCATCCCAACTTTGTCTTAAAGTATATTTTGGTCGCATTCAGCAATGGACTCACTTTTACAGCTCGTAGATCCATACATATTTGAATACATTCCTTTCTTATTGCTTTATCCTTATCAATATTATGTTCTTTTCCAGCTTTTCCTTTGTTTTAATGTGTTTTTCCAGACAGTTTCATCAATATTTTTACTCTCGAACGCAATGCAGGTGCCACAATAATCTTTTTTGGTGATAATATAGTTTTTTCATTGAATATTTGTTGAAAAGTTCTAATAATGACACATTTAGTTTGAAATTGACTGTCTCGACCCTTACTTCGTGGAATATTGTGGAATTAACTAGAGACCTTGAGTTTCATTTGAAAACACATTTAGTTTGATTCTCCTCGCTAGTTGCTTTGTAAAAAACATACAGCTGCTTTAGTGTAATGAAATGTGGCTCCAAAAATATTCTATTCGTCACCTTTCTTACATAATGAGAAGGTTGCTTAGAGAGGTCGTCGAAAAATGAAGATAAAAATGACTTATTTTCGTTGAAAGCGTTCACTCTATAATTCATATTCTTGTTTTGGGTGCACATTGAATCCTTCATAATATAGACAACATTTTTTTATTCAACTTTCCACTGTAAATCACCTCAACCCCGTAGTATTTAGGAGTGTATCACGGCATACTTGAACTTACTCTTTGCCGTTATGGAGTTTATAAACCATGAGATTTGCTGGCATGTTCAGACACAAATACTATTTTTTGATCCCATGACATGGTTTTGCAAAATTTGGCAAATATTTCTTCGTCAGTAAAAGTGTTACAACACCTTTTTATTTTAATTCTGACAACTTTTTTATACTGTGGGCTCTCCTATATTTTTTCGTGGAAAATCTAAATTAACATTATCTGATCCAATATCTAGAATTTGAGAATAATCATCCATGGGCCATCGTCGGTCTAATGTGAAAATTGCACAAGTCTTAAAACGTAAATTTTACAGGAGAGCAGAAATTTTACAAGAGAGCAAAAAAACTATTTTATTTCTTTGAAAACAATGTAATTTGGGTGGAATTTGGAGTAAAACAACATTAGGGAACTGCTATTAAGTATTAATTGTTTTTATAATAGTCACCTGCTCAAAAATAAAGGAGTTGTGCAAAATTCATTCTTATATCCAGTACAAAGAGGAACTTATGCAAATTCCACATAATAAAGCAACGCTAGTATTCACCTAACTAAGGCATTATTTTTATTAAATCGAGAATAACTACTAATAAAACCACATTAAAGAACTTTGAAAATGATACTACATAATTTACAATATTGAAAATAATCAACTGGTTTAGTCTTATGGTTAATAAGTTATTCATGTTTTAGATTGTCATAAAAATCATGATGATCTTTGGCAAGAGATTTTTTCAGAAACATAAGATGTTCAAACTTGTCTTTTTTAATTTTTAATTGTTCTTTGTACAATGAGGCAAAAGAGTCAATTGATACATAATTTAAATTTTGTTTCAATCTCATGGGCATATCTTGAAATTCCTCGGAATGTTTAATCTTAAGCTCGATTTTACCATCTGGATTATACTTCAGAGCTCTAAGATTGTTGACAGTTGGATCACCAACTTTAAATGCAGGTCTAATTGGTTTTATTAAATTAAGTTTACTGAAGTCTTTGAAAAAAGTATAATCCAAATAGCTCACCTCATACGGTCTAGGCTTTTTTCGAGCCAATTTACATAGGGAGACATAATCAGATAGCAAATTAATGGTTCTACCTTTTAATTGCCTCTCTATGGTAGAGTGCATCGAGTCACACTCCATTTGGGTGTTACCCTTTTCTAAATATTTCTGGATGATACAAACATGTTTTTCGAGTGCAAGATTCAACGAGGCGTTGCTTAAAGTGCAATTACGATTTTGAGCGCTACAACCGTCACTATATAATATTATTTGTTGCATTGGCTCAAGCTGGGGAATTACATTATTAATCAAGAAGTTACAAATTATTGAAGAAAAACAGTTGTCACTGAGCTTCCCTTGACCTTCGTGCCAAAGAAAACAATAGCCATCTTTAGAATGCAAATCAAATACTGTAAAATTGTGTACAATAAGCTTCGTGCGATAGTACAAAGCTGATACGTTCGATTTCGGGCACAACAGTACTGACTGAAGGTCCATCGTAAATACCCTATTTTTGGAATTTTTGTCTTCTACCTTTGTTTCCCGTGCTTCTTCATTCTTGATAAAGTGTTCCCTGTATACAGATTCCTCTACGTTTTTGTTCTTGTATCCTACGCAGACATCGCATTCGTCTTTCTTTGGCAAAAATAATGCAAGATTTAAATCTTCAAACATGTTTGAGAATGTCGCAATGGATAAGGGAGCTACATTATGCTCTACACACCAATTATCTTTATAAAGTAAATAAAGCTCCGATTTGGTTTTGAACGTTGGCTCTACGTATAATTTTGTTGCCGATTTGCGACAATAGTGTGATTCAACTTTAGGCAGTTCTTCAAAGAATTTTTTCAAATTTATCTGTTAATTGTATTAATTGATAGTGTGAATAAGTAAGAATACTTTCGATTGAATATGCTTTTAATTTGACATATCTTTAAAAAATTCTGACACATGTATTTTTCACTGACAGCAACATGCAACGATCGCGACTCTGATTATTTGTCGATCACATCGTTACCATGGTTTTAACAAAACATAGATAATAAATTAAACATAAACTCCCGCCTTTTGAAGGGAACCTTCAAATGAATACATAAGTAAACGTGCGAAAATCGATATGAAGATAAAATGGGATTGACATTGCACATAATAAAATATCACTAAGTGTTTGTATCTCCTTCCATTGGAAGTGGGCATAAATGTCGTACAGAACGGTTCTCAATTCCTGCAGTGATTTGGATTCTTGCAAGTCTGGAAACACCATCTTCCCTTGGGAGAGATGTAGGATTCTACCAAGAGGCCATTTGCATGGCAGCTGGTTACAATGCTTGATGAGTACAAGGGTTCCTGTCGTTAGCAATGGTTTTGCTGGATCTCTCCATTTATATTGCATATGCAGTTGAGAAATATATTCTCGTTTGAAACGTGTCCAAAATTGTTGATACATACGTTGGATGTCGTGATAATCTATTTGATGGGGTTGTTACAAGATCAGTATCAGGGAGTAAGGTTATAGGGCGACCAATTGAAAAACGTGAAGGTGTAAGTGGTTCTAGATCGTTCGGATTGGTAGATTGGGAATAAAGGGGGCGCGAATTTGAAATTCCCTCAATTTGTAACAAAAATGAATAAAAATCTTCATATATAAAATATTTGTTATAAAGTATGCGTTGTAGATGGTTCTTAGTGCTTTTGACGGCTGCTTCCCATAGGCCACCAAAATTTGGCGTGTTCGGGGGTATAAAATTCCACCGTATGTTATCTTTGGTTAATTGATTATTGATATGATCTTGGTTATTATGTAAAAATGTACCCAATTCTTTTAGTTGGTTGTTTGCACCAATGAAGGTAGTTCCATTGTCTGAAAAAATGTCAGATGGTACTCCTCGTCTGGAAGTGAATCTTCTTAAGCAAGATAAAAAACATTCAGTTGTTAAATTTGATACTAATTCTAAATGAATAGATTTTGTACAAAAAACAGACAAAAACGCAATCATAACATTTTAATATTTTGCATCCTCGTCCTTGTTTATCTTTTGATGGAAATGGGCCTGCATAGTCAAGTCCAGTAAATTGAAAAGGTAATGATGGTTTTATTCTGTGATCAGGTAAATTGAACATTGGATATGTAGCAAATGTTGGGTTGAATTTAAAACAAGTTATACATTGTTTGGTTACTTTCCTTGCTAAGTTACGACCACCGATAGGCCAATAGAACTTTCTGATGGATGCCAATAATAGTTGAGGACCTGGGTGTAATAAAATGTGATGTTTATGTATTAATAGTAGTTTTGAAAAAATGTGTTTTGAAGAAAGTAATATCGGATGTTTTGTATGAATGGAAAGTGGTGTAAATCTTAATCTACCTCCTACACGTAATATATTATTTTCGTTAAGAATTGGTGCAAAACTGTTAAATTTGTGTTTTGATGGTATCTGTTTGTTTGATTTGTGAATGGCTATTTCTTCAGAAAAACATTCTGATTGTGCTAGTTTAATTAATGTAAAATTGGCATGATTTAATTCTGAGACTGTAAGAGGACAAGATAATCTGTCTTCTTTCCGTTTTTGTATGTTGAAAATAAATCTGAGACAAAAGTGAGTTACACGTTTTAATTTGTTTAAATTTGAATATCTAGAGAAAAGTGAACATTGTTCAATAGTTGTGGCCTTGAGTATGGTACTGGTTCTCTTTAAATCGGGTAAATTGATGTTTAAAATAGTATCATTACATAATAAGTTATCAATAGATTCATAGAGAAAGTCAGGTCCGTACCACCATAATTCTGAATTTCCTAGCCTTTCTGGTAAAACTCCTCGTGACACTAAATCTGCGGGGTTTTCTTTTGTATTGACATAATGCCAACTGGTAATATCGGTCATAGTTTGAATTTTGGATACGCGATTTGCGACAAATGTTTGCAACAGATTGGGTTCCTTTTGAAGCCAACATAGAATAATTTGTGAGTCACTCCAATAGTATACAGGTACTGTTGGGAAATTAGTATTACAAATTTCTCTTACAAACTGTGCACCTAATAATGAGGCACATAATTCGAGCCTGGGTATCGTAATTGTTTTTAAAGGAGAAACCTTTGTCTTTGAACATAGTAAGTGAATAGAATAATTTCCTTGAGCATCTTGACTTCTTAAATAAATGCAACTGGCATAAGCTTGCATCGAAGCGTCACAAAAGCAATGCATATCTAGTAATTGGTGATTTGATCCGATTGCTATCCGAGGAATTTCTAATTGATTCAGTTGAGATGTTTGATTATAAAATTGTGTCCATGACACAAATTATTATTGCGGAATAGGCTCATCCCATCATAATTTGATTGACCATAGTTTTTGAATGATGATCTTTGCTACTATAATTACTGGACTAAAAAGACCAAGTGGGGCATATATTTGCGATATAATAGAAAGAATTTGTCTTTTAGTAATTGAGGTATGAGAACCAGAAATGTTTATATCATATTTTAAAATATCTTTTTTACTGTCCCATTGGAACACCTAGGGTTTTGAAGCTTTCAGACTCGCCTAAGTTCAAAATCTTGTTAGGAATGTCTTCGGGATCAATGGATTGTAGAATGTGAGGATGATTTGAAACCCATTTCCCTAAAATGAAATTTGCTGATGATAGAATGGATGAAAGGTTAGTACATCTAGTTTGCAATTCATTGATATCATTTGAACCTGTTAGTAAGTCGTCGACATAAAAATCTGACAAAATTGTATTTGATGCAGTAGGATTTGAATTATGATTTTCGAAAGCTAATTGATTGATACATCTAATTGCTAGATAAGGCGCTGCCGTGGTGCCATATGTGACTGTATTGAGCTGGTACGTTGAAAAGTCCTCATTTGGGTTTTCTCTCCAAATTATTAGTTGAAGCTGTTTATGGTCATTGTGTATTAAAATTTGCCTATACATTTTTGACACGTCTGCTGACACGACATATTTGTAAAGTCTGAACCTGATTAGTATGTCAGAAATATTATTCTGAATTTTAGGGCCCACTAACTGTAAGTCATTAAGGGACCATCCCGAACTAGTTATACATGAGTTGTAATACTTGTTTCTTTGAAAACGCCATGATGTGGAAAATAATAATTTGGATTTCTTATTGATTCTGTTAATTTTGACATGTGGCCTAATTATATATATTCATGAATGAAATTCTTGTGAAGATTATGAAATTCTGGATTTGATTCAAATTTTTTTTTCTAATGCCTTGAATCTATCAATGGCTGTTTCTTTAGAATTGCCCAATATTTCAGGTGGCCTTTCTAATGGAAATTTGACAATAAACTAACCAATAGAATGACGTGAAGTAGTTTCTTTGGATAGGGCTTCACAAAGAAAATCGTCTTCAGACTTGAAATCAACCCGGAAATGATCCAGCCTAGCTTCGTGTTTTGTAAAATTGGACGATTTTTACCTAAAGTGATTTTGCCATCTTATAAAGGGTCCCAAAATAGAGTGACCCCGATAATCATGTCGATTTGCTTAGGCAAATAGAATTCCGGATCAGCTAAATTAAGGTTATCTGGAATATTGATTGAAGAAATATCAATTTCTTCTATGGGTGTGGTTGATAATATTATTGGAACAACATAACTACATATATTGCATTGAAAATTGTTACAAGTCGAGTAAATGGAAATAGAAGTCCTTTTTGTTAGAGTTGATATCGTTTGATTGATTCCCATGATTGACAAATTGGTAGGGATCAATGTTAGGTTTAAACGCTTGCAACAAGGTTCAGTTATTAGATTGGATTGAGCTCCAGAGTCTAATAACGCTCTACAGACTTGAAAATTGCCTTGACCGTCTTTTACTTTAAAAGTTACAGTTGAGAGAAGAATGGATGAATTGTAAGTATTTTGTTGATTATAAATTGAATTTGTTTGTAGTAAAACATTTGAACGGTCTCCTTGGGAACTAGATGAATTGCTGGAATCACTGCATGACTGTTTGATTAATAGAGAATTGCATTGATTGTCTGGTTTGATGCACATCCGACAAAATTGCTATTCTACGTTGCTGTTTCCATCTTGAAACTTGACTGGACGGAATCTTCAACTTGTAGATGGATTGATTCCTTGTGTATAATTTGTAGTTTTATTTCAATTGACTGAAAATTGGTATAATACTAGACTTATTCACACATCCGATTCTCGAAGGGCCAATTTTCTTTGTTAATTGTAATAATTGATGGTGTGAATGAGTAAAAATACTTTCGATTGAATATGCTTTCAATTTGACATATATTTTAGAAAATCTGACACATGTATTTTTCACTGACAGCAACATGCAACGATCGCGACTCTGATTATTTGTCGATCACATCGTTACCATGGTTTTAACAAAACATAGAAGATAAATTAAACATTATCCTTCTTTCATCAAAACGTGAAGGTTTCTTTTTAATATTTTTGTCACTATTCTGTTCTTCTTCACATTTGTCTGGGCTAGACATTTCATCTTTCATCCACGCTGATATGGTCCTCATAGAATGTCCTAACGTATTGCAAAACATCAGCTTACAAACCCTAATTTCTTCGTTTTTATTTTTAAGAAAATACTTATACGAAGTTGTCCTTTGGCTTACTTCCGGATCCTTCCTATGCCTCGACTTTTTCGTTATATTCTTCAAGACTTTTGCAGTAACGTATATCATCTTTTCAGGCCACGACAGGGACCAAAATTTTGCAAAAATTGACTTTCGCTCTTTATCCGCCAACCTGTAACACTGGATTGTTATTCCTTTACCGGTTTTCAATGGTTTATTTGAACACAGGCATCTCGTTTTCATTACTTTCTTAGTTTTCTTTCTGTCGAATTTGTTATTTTCTCTACCCATATACTTAACCCGTTTCTCTCTATTTATTTTATTAGTATTATATTTCCATTCTGCAGGATTATAAAATCTTTTCTTTTTCCTTTTTTGTGTAATTTCTTCACTGTAATCATTATTTTCTTCATCAGAATGTTGTTCCCCATCATCATCGATTTGATATGTAGGGTCATTGTTTTCATTATCTACTTCTTCTGGATGATTTGTTGCGTCTTCATCATTATCTTCATTTCTAATATTTCCTTCTCGTTGGTTTTTTTGAAAATCCAAAGGAGTTCCTGTTGGCGCGGCAATATCGTTTGTTGTATTGGCATTGAGCATCTCATCGGAAAAAATAAAACTGTCATAGTTTGTAATAATATTCGTTTGTTATATGCCGGATATTATTGCATTGTTGAGAAAGCTGGATGACAAATCGTTGTTTTCTCCAATGCCTGAGATGTTTTGTGTCATGTGAATTTCTTTTTGTAATTCTGTTAGAGCTGACTGCAAAACACTTTTCATTTTCCGCGCTCTTTGTATCAGTATGATTGTCTTGATCTTTTTCTTTGAACAGTTTTATTGCCTTGTACAATTCTACAGAATCACTAGCTAATGTTCCAGAGCTATCGGTAGCTATGCCCTTCAAAGTGTTGGCCGGATGTTTTGTTAAACTCAACAGTTTGAAACCACTGCTTCTACGATCTATAGCTGAAACAAAATACTTGTTTATACCTTCATTTAGCCAGTGTAACGCCACTGGTAAAAACGACCTGGTAAAAACGCCTCCGGTAAAAACGACCCTAGTTTTGTTCGAATGTTCGACTTACAAAAAAATATGTTTTCATTATTATCAGGGAGCTTTTTGGGAATGAATTTTTTCACTGGGGGCTATTAACGGGGGTTTTTTCACCGGAACGTTTTTAAAAGCGGCTTCTTAACCTGGTATTAATATTTCTTGCCAAATTTGTTTCTTTTTTATACCAGAAAGAGGGTTTACTAAAATACCTCAAGATTTGACAAGAATTTCCATCTACGCCAATTGTTCATAACTTGTAGGTGAGGCTGTAGGTGAGGCTAAAAAATGTGACTTTTTCGTCATTCTTTTCAGTAATTGGTTTTAAAAATGCTTTGAAATATGCATAATTACTGTGAGTTCTAAATATATCAAAACAGTGTGAAAAATGCACAACTCCATAAGTTCACAAAAATGGCATCAATCCAGTCTAATGTATGATAACACATTCAAAAAGCTTAAATTTACATAGTTTGTACTTACCTAAATGATATTGAAGCTCGGTCTGATAAAATAACGGCCAATTTGAAGCCTGACAAACTAAAAAGCACAACACAAACATAGACAGAAAACCCACGTTCACTTTCTAGGACCTATGCAACTTTCTTACTGATGTAGAACGAGTTGGACTTACGCGCATTTCATACTTTTGTTTCTAGCGCCATCTAAATACTTTTTGCATATTTTTTTTATTTGGATGTGAAGATACGCTGCTTTTCTAACAAATGGAGCTGAAAACCAATTTTGTGAAAATGGACTGATGCAATTTTCACATTAGGCCGACGATATTATCTATATCAAATGTGTCAACTAGTGGATTCCGAAGTTGTGATGGGGGCGTATCTTCCAACACTCGTATTTCTGATTCAACTCTTTCAGAACTAGTTTTCACTAGTGCATTTTCATTAATAAAATAATTATTTACCCCTTCTGGATTTGGAGTAGTATCATTTTGTGATACGGGTGGCACTATTGCTTTCGAGTAGAATCTGGTCTTTGTTCATTATACAACAAGTTATGGAATCGCTTCGCTCGTTGCGCAGAAATTTGATCGTTACGAAAAGTAGTGCTTTTCCCAGCTGGTTGCCCAAATAACTAGGTATTCTCTTACGAAAATGAGTTCATTTTTTTAGATATGTGAAACATAATTCCTCTTTTTAGTCCCTACAATATATCGTTGTATGTTTTTGTTTCAGATAAGTATACGGAATGCAACATCTGAGATGGACGAAGCACGGACCCCTATCAGCAGTACTGATTTAATCAAACTGTTAGTGATTCTCTACTGTTCCCTTCTGGTCAATACTTGTGAAATAGATAAAAATAAAAACTATGTTAGTGGATTTGACGAACAGCTCAAAAACTATGTGGATAGAGTGTTTAGTGTTAGAGAACTAAATATAGTGCCCGGAGTTAAGATTGAAGAAATTAATAATGTTTCAGAAACTAATCGAACACTTACAACAAGTTGCGATACCAGCCGTAGCTTGGCAAGTGTGGAAGCTTATGTTAATAGGAAGATAGAACAATTTTATGCAAATCACCTACTCTCAGTAAATTTATCAGAAACTGCAAGATTCTTCTCAGCGGGTCTTTTCAGTGCTGGTAGGTAGTAAGATAATTTTGTGTTTAATAAGAAATATAACATAATATTAGATTATAGAGGTAATGATAGCCTTTAATAAACGAGCATACAATAGGATCCTAAACAAACCGCCGTACAATTTGTAAAATTTATTTGGAGGACTGTTTTATGATTTTAAGAGCATGCACCTTGGGATATTTTGATATGCATCATTACGATCCAAGTTGAAAACTCATTTGATGATTGAATAATGTGCCCATACGGATGAAAGTTTCATTTTCTTTTCTAATTCTTCAAAATAAACTATCAAAATATTCTCAGAGAACGAAATTGATTATAGATATAGGATATGAAAATCACAATTATTTGAAAGTTGGCACATTCATAAAAAGTAATTCTATTGGATTAAAAATCTGTATCGCAATGAAAATCTGTAGCATAATAAACGTTATTAAGATGCCTACAGATTTTTCTCTTTTAATATTTGTATTATAAAACAAGAGTAGAAAAATTATGAACGTATCTGGTATAAGGAAAAAATAGAAAATATTGTTTCCCTCATTCCTATTTATTCTGCAGAACGAATTAACCCTTCAAGTTCAGAGTTTTTAATTTTATAATTTCAAGTAATCATTGGTGGTTTTTGTGAAAAAATCAAATGCTGCCATATATGGCAACGCTAGGACTTCGACCACACATACATCTGTCTAAACTCACCCCTGACAAAATGCATCCTTCAAAGAATGATGCATTCCGGGAAGAACATAGCACCACCCCCATATTATCCGATGGGGACCTCATTCGTCGCTGTTTATGACCTCCACTCGACTACTCTGGGTTATTGTGAAGGTGTTTGGCATTCCTCGTCTTTTCCCCAGTGTGTAGTGTACATCACTTTTGATATATTTTTCTCGACATTCCTGTTGGGAGTGTATGTTTCGCGGACTTTAGAAGGGACAAATTCTTAGCCGGCTTACTACATCTAAGAACGACCTTAAAGAATGGATCCACTGGCTAAAGCTGTCCCTACTTATCTTTCTGGGGATGAGCATGCCCTCCAATCGGTGGTTGCTCTCCTTTCTTTATTTGGTGCTTCTTGGTCTTCATTGCTGGACTCAGTCCAGCTGTTTTCTCAGCCGTGGATGCCCGGCGTAGTCTTCTCTGTTGTAGTTAGTCAGCTCCCTTATCTGGATGTTGGGGTGGATTTTTAGCATTTCGAATCTTCTTCTTGCTGTGTCGTCCATGATATCCTGGATCATATCTTGGTCCAACTCTCGGTAGATCTGCTGGTTCCCGATGTACCAAGGAGCGTTCACTGCTTGCCTCAGGATGATATTCTCCTCTGCTTGTAGCTTCATTCGGTGGCTCTCTGCAGTGTATCCGCACGATGTACAAGCGTACAGCATGATGGGGATGGCCATGATGAGTCGGAGCTTGGTCTTCAGTTCCAGCTTGGATCTTTTTCCAATTAGTGAACTGCCGTAACATGGTTCTTCTGAAGGCTTCTGCTTTTTCCTCGTCTTTGTGAGCCGGTCCGTTGACTCCGCGTATTGTTGGGGTCTCTCTTTTGTCTTGTCCCAGGATTTTGACCAGCTTCCATAATCCTTTAGAGACCTTTAGAGACAGTTGTTCTAGTCGGTTCTCCCAGTTTTTGGATCAGAGTTGCTTCAGCTGCGTCTTGACTTCTTTTTTGAGTATGTTTGCTTCTCTTTTGTCGTTTGGATTTCTAGTCATGTTGGCTCTTCTCGCTCTGTTTTTCACCCTAACGAGCTCTCGTAGATCGTCGCTGATTATGGAGAACCTCTTGTAGTTGTCCATCCGTCTTAATGTCGTGCTGCCTTCCATTGCTTGTTGGATGGCGTCTTCCATCTGTCTCAGTTGATGATCCAGTTCCGCTGCATTTGTGATGAATGGTACTGGTACAATCAGCTATCCGGCTTTGCACTTGAACTTCTTCCAATCGGTGGTATACTCTTATCTTCCTATTGTTCTTTTGACTCACCCTACCGTGAGGATGACTGGCTCGTGGTCGGTACTCACTTGTCTGTTGTGATTTCCCACACCTCTGTGATGTCTCGTAGTATGGCGATAACCAGTACGTCTGTTTCTCCTCTGGAAAGTGTGTGTTGGTCAGGGTGGTCCTATAATGTGCATCTCTGGTCGTCTGTCTGTCAGCTTTCTTCCTGCTGTGTTGAGGTATCTGTCGTTTCAGGCTCTGGATTTGGCGTTGAGTTCCCTCATCAGGATTCCTTGCTTGCCTTCTAGAAGGAGGACTTCTTCATACTCTTCGTGCAGGTCGCCTCCAGGTCTCTTGTATTTCGCCGAAAACTGTTTGTTCTGTAATGGTGGTGGTTTCCATCGTCAGTAGGTGTGGTGAGGTTATTCTGTTGTGGTCTAGTCCGGCCTTCACTGGGATGGCTGTTCCTCCGCTACTAGCGTTTTTGTCGTCTCCTTATTCTACCAGAGTTATTATCTTGATAATACTTTTTACTGCTTCTATTAATTTGTTTAATACTAATTTAGTCTTGGAGATGCTTTTTTCCGGAAATTGTCGTTGGGAACTTTACTATGTAACTGACCTCCTGTTTGCGGAGTCTAATTGTCGAGTATAGTTTGAATAATTCTAAACTCTACCTTATTTTATCAATGAAATGAAAATGGTCTATTTACACAAGAATTTTTTTTCGTGTTTATGTTCAGAAAACATTCTAAAATGTGGAGCTGGAACGTATTTTCTTGTAACTGGTTTCAGTTATTCTGAAGTCAAAAAAATTAAAATGATTCATTTCCGCATGAAAAAATTAATTATCTCTATTTGGAAAAAGTTCTAAATAGTAAATAAACCAATATTTCTTACATAACTGTTTGCAGCTAAACGAAAGTTGATTCAGAGTATTTTTTCATGAAACAACGATTAAATATATGGAGTGAATATCCATATTATCATGCAGAATCAGCTTATCTATCTTTTAGATTGACAAGCAATGCAAAATAGTACAAAATAATCTAGGCACCAGCAACTTAATACTTCTCGCCATCTCATTACTAACTTCAGTACTGTGATTTCAAAAGGTAGAAAATATCTAGTTATTTGGAGTGGTAACTCAAGTACCTGAAGGGTTAATATACAGGTAGACGCAGAATTATTAAGAATATCAAGTTTATGTATATATACTCAGGGTAAACTGCATGAGAAAGGTAGACAAGGTGCGTGTTTGTAAGTGAAATCATTAAAATTGTCGTTGATTTGTATATAAAAATAATACTGCTTTTGTGCATGCAAGCTTTTCATAAAAAAACACAAGATAATCGTTGATCACATCTCTCATCTACACTTTTAGTAGAATAGTAATCAGTGTCATGAAATCGCACATAAGTACATTTATTATCAATATATATTATATCTAGCCCAGTCAAATTAGTCACAAACAGGGGATAAACTCGGAATGCGATGTAAAAAGCTGGAAAATGATATATACCTTTGTTATGGAATTCTAAATAATATAGGCTCAAATAATATCCTGTAAGGACCGCAAGGTATTGAAGGTCGAAGGTCGCAAAAACCAATTTTTCGTAAATATTTCGCTTTCTGTACAGGGTGTCCCAAATTGGTGTGTTTTGCAGGGTATCTCGTAAACTAAAAGAGATAGAAGAAAAGCAGTTAAGATGTTATGACTTCTTTTTTTGTTAAAGTAACGATAGCCTAATTAAATCTTTAGTAACTCCCTGCAGTTGGAAGATACAGGGCGATTATTGAAAACTGTCGAAAACTACAAAGTACTATAACTTCTTAATTCAGAAAAATATGAAAAAAAGTTATAAAAACTTTCGATAGATATGATATTAAAGAGATCAGTGGCGCTTAGAATTTTTTTGTTAGGGGCTCACTAAGGAAATATAATGCAAACTTATGTTGATTTAAATGGGACACCCTGTATATTTTGACGTTTTTCGTTTTCTTTTTTAATTCTCATTCACCTGCTATGACATATTATATCTCCATTTTCAATGGTTGGAGCTACAGTGCAAATAAACCATTTATGGATGTTATCATGTGAAACACCCTTAAAAAACATTTTATTATAAGGATACTGATGGGCGACAATTTT
This sequence comes from Galeruca laticollis, assembly GCA_963921935.1. Taxonomy (NCBI): domain Eukaryota; kingdom Metazoa; phylum Arthropoda; class Insecta; order Coleoptera; family Chrysomelidae; genus Galeruca; species Galeruca laticollis. The sequence continues at coordinate 108,523,861 of OY998176.1, forward strand.
ATTCATCAAAATTATAATTAATAACAAATAAAACCCGATTAAAAAAATAAAAACAATAAACTTAAGAAACAACAGTATTACTAATTTTATTAGAATGTAAGAAAATACAGACATCTTATTTCGTGATGTTATTTACCAAAAAACGGATTCAATAATTTCAAAATAATAATATTGGTACTTAAAATCAATAATCAGCTAAATTTACCTACTTTGTTTCACTGTTCACTGATTTTATTTTTGGTAATGCTGAATTGGTTGAAGATTATTTAAACGAAAAACTTTTTAATTAATGAAAACGGGGGACATTTTGAACATTTAATGTAATTTTTACATTCTAATAAAATTAGTTATAGGTAGAGTAGTTGTTACAATATTTCTTGTTTCATAAGTTTATTGTTTTTAATTTTTAGTCTGGTTTTATTTTTTATTAAACATAATTTTGATAAATGAAATTGTCACCCATCAGTATCCTTATAATAAAATGTTAAATTTCGTTACCGAGTGTTCAATTTTTTAAGGTTGTTTCACATGATAACATCCATAAATGGTTTATTTGCACTGTAGCTCCAACCATTGAAAATGGATATATGATATGTCATATCAGGTGAATGAGAATTAAAAAAGAAAACGAAAAACGTCAAAATATACAGGGTGTTCCATTTAAAAAAACATAAGTTTGCATTATATTTCCTTAGTGAGCCCCCTAACAAAAGAATTCTGTGCGCCACTGAACTCTTTAATATTATATCTATGGAAAGTTTTCATAACGTTTTTTCATATTTTTCTTAATTAAGAAGTTATAGTACTTTGTAGTTTTGGAGAGTTTTCAATAATCGCCCTGTATCTTCCAACTGCACGGAGTTACTAAATATTTAATGAGGCTATCGTTACTTTAACAAAAAAATAAGTCATAACATCTTAACTGCTTTTCTTCTATCTCTTTTAGTTTACGAGTTACCCTGCAAAACACACCAATTTGGGACACCCTGTACTTCCCATCGTAGTTCCACTCAGTGGAAGTTGTGGATCATTGAATTTTACATAATTTTTGTTTAAATCATTTTTCATACGGCTCACCGTTTTTGAGATACAGCGCGGAGGGTGCGCAACGCTGAGCCGTATATGATGTAGTTCAAGGTCAAGCGGTTTTTGGAGTCAATGATTCGTAGTACGAAGTTCCTCATTCATTAAAAAATTATATTTATGCAAAACGTTATTTTCGCTAAATAAAATTCACTGTTTCTACATAATTAGGGATTTTGCTTGAAGGCTCTGTAGACATCTTTGACACATGACTCTGGAATGTTCATTACATAAATAAATAGAGCACTTGCAACATGTTTTTTTGGTTTCCCTTTTCTTGCGTCGTGGACACGAAGAGCATATACCAGTAGCACTAATACTTCGTTCCGGAATTTCCTCTCCAACACCTACGAGCTGCTTCACTGAATTCCGCAGTTTTAGAGGCAGATTTGGAACAGATAGTCTAATATGCGCCTGTGACTTCATTAGTTCCAGAGCTAATTCTCCTAGAAATAAACGGCGGTCTTATTTTTTTTTTGTTTTCCGAGTAGAAAATATGGCTATTGATTCCACCAATATTCAATAAAAAATAAAATATTGTCAATGGCCATCTGCACTAGTTTGTAGAAACGGTATACTGGGATATCAGTTCATCTGCAACATCAACACCACCTTCCGTTGAATTATAAAATATTACTATATCTGGTTTACAATTATCAAGAGTGCTTCTATAAATTTGATCCCCTGAATGTAAGGTAGAGAAAAGTAACACATTTTCATTTTTTAAGGCACATATGATACCAAAATTTCTTCTAAAAGATGCAAACATACTACTACATGGCCGACGCTCCTTTGTTTGAACAAAAATTGGAGGAGTTTATTTTTTGTTTTCCCTGATCGTTCCGACTAGAGTTGTTCTTTTTTCTAGCAACTCTAGGGCTAGTGGAATAGATGTGAAATAATTATCAGTGGTAATATTTCGACCTGTGTTCAGAATTTGATCGGATAATCTTTTAACCACGCTGTCTGCTTTATTGTCGAAACTGTGAGGCTGTTTTCCAGGGTAGATTTGTAAATTCGAGACATACAACATTTTTGAGTCCACTAAGACGTAAGCCATTATTCCGTATTTTGATGGTTTGTTGGATATATACTGATGAAATTTACATCGTCTGCGAAATGCTGGTAGCATTTCGTCAATTGTCGTGTATTCGCCTACCACATAGTTGTTTAAGCATTTCGTAGTAAATTCGTCAAAAACTTCTCTTATAGGTGCCAGGTTGTGTAATATCTTCCTTTGATTTCTATAATTTAAGTCAACAAATATAAGAGCCTCCAAAACCGCCTAATATCGTCGACTTGACATCACAGCGCGAAAACATACAGGAGACGTCACATGATTCGTCCATAATTCATGAATATTGAGATGAGCGGATTTTTTTACACGTGCAATGTAAAGAAGACCTATGGGAGCCGGTGTTTCGTGAGGTGTGGTATCGGAGTAATCCATCTCGTGTGCATAATTTTGACGCATTTTTTGAATATACATATTAGTACAATTTGTTATATGCAATATCATATCATCAGACAAATATAATTACCATGAATCTACAAGTATCTTTTGCTATTGTTTTCACGCCTAGAAGTTTGATAACTATATTTTCCTTAGCTTGTCGAATATTAGTACGAGGTGATAGCTATGCTGCCCTCCTAAGCCTAACCCCCATATTTGAAAATTTGTAGAATTGGCAGAATATTGATTCATAGTTTCTATTTTTTTGTAGCTTTTACGAACCTTTGCGTTATCAATATTAGCTGCTCATATTAGACAACAGGAGCACTAAAATCCCTATGTATACTCTAAAAAACTTTTTTTCATTAGTTTTATGCTATAAACACCCATACGAGTAATTTTTCTACTTCTATTTGGTCAATTTCCTACGCAAAGTCCTGCAGCCACACCTGACGAATTCACAATATAAACGAAGAAAGACAGGAAAACCCAGTTTTTGTTCTGGCTAGAGCAGTTGTCTAGCCACAAAGTAATATTTTTAACATCTCTATGGTGGAGAAAAAATGCATTGAAGACACTGATAATATCTTCTTGATGTCGCCCACTGACGGCCTCATGCCACAAAACGGCAAACGAAACAAAGTGTCTGATTTTTCCTAAGCGTACAAAACTTTTATTGTAGACTATCAGGCGATGAGCAAATAATGCTTTTCTGAACATTTCCATTCTGGGTAACATTATTACATTTTGAAGGTCAACAGACACGCATAAATATTCTTGTTCTTCATTGCAGTTTTCTTTGTTCAATGTCTATCTTCTACAAGATTCTATTGCCTTCTCAATATGATATTTCCACTGCAGCATATCTCACAATCTTCATTCAAGGCTGTGTATTCTAAATTATGTACATGATTAGATTCACAGAGTTCACATTCTTCGGTTCCTAGCTTGGCAAACGATACATTTTTCGATTTAAGGACTTTTCTGTATTTTTCGTATGAGCAAATGAAATCGGGATATTTTTTTCTAAAGTCTGCAAACATAAGGGTAACATTCAAATTACTTGGAAAATACAAACGATTAGGAGCGTGGACTCTTCTGTAGTGAGACACAGATGGATTAAATGAGTCGATGTGACTTTCTATTTGGGTATTTAACAGTTTGTTAGAAGGGTGTCTACCACGTCGATCTGAATCATTCAAAACTTGATTTTTGCTGTTAGCGCTAACCCAAACCGGGTATATTATCCAATCATTAGTATTTTTGTACCCCAATGTTGTGAGGATAAAAAATTACAAATACGTGTTTTCGCACCATTAGCGTCTTTACAAAGTATGTGAAAGTTTTGTTTTTGTTTGAGTCTTCTACTTTGCGCCATGGAATTTTATTTTCAGTTGAACTCATAACAAACATTCATTTCTCTTTCCAGTTCAATTTCCAAAATTCTTTATTTGTTCTTGTTCTGTCTTCCTCAGAGAAAAAACTGTAACAGTTAAATTTACAATTTTAGCAAGCTGGTCTAGGTTTATGTAGCGCAATCTTGGTCTTCTATTTAATTTCAGTTCTTACACTTTTGGAATATTTATATTTTCTTTTTCTGTTTTCACCTTTCTCTGTGTAGATTTGAACCAGTCCATTTGGATCTAAAAATATATAATAAACAATGAAAAATTCTTGTTGAATATATAATAGAAAGCATACAATTATTCATTGATAATAGTCCCATACCTATTATTTCCTCAGGTTCTTCAACTTCACTTTCTTCATTGCTATTTCCATTTTATTGATCATCTCTATTATTCAAGTTATTTAAGTTAATACCATAAGTGTCATTCTCCATTTCTTCCATTCGTTTGTTTTCTTTCTCATCATCATGAATATAATTATTTCTATCGTTCTCCAATATCTCAATCTCATTATTTTTTGTTTCCCTATTTGAGCTATCCTGAATATTGATATTATTTTTATCAGAGACAATAATATCTTGACCGTTTACAGATTGTTGGTAAACTTCATTATTCGATATATCTTGCAATTGGTAATCACCCTGTATGGGATCTATGTAACGACGGTATTCTTCTGCGCCTAAAATTAATAGTTGAGTTTATTATAAATATTTATTAACCTATTTCTAGCTCTAAACATAGCAGAGTAACATAAAAAAGACCCAAAAAACAAATATTCACGATATTGTAATACTCATAGCTTCATATACGATCGTTACAATATATTTAGTTATCTATTACTCACAATTTATTTTTTACTTACCATCAGTAACACATGTGTCCTAATATGAATTATCAATATTACCATAACTTGAATCTAAGTTTTCCAAGAAAAACTCATCCTCTGAAAAAACTGAAAGCTCTGTTGAGGTGGCTAATAATGATTTCCCTCTACTCCCGTTGCCCCACGCACTCATTTTACACTTTATTGTTGTTCACGAAAATAGAAAATTATTGCAATTTATATTTAGACGACCACCTTGTCTGTTAGTTGTAGACGAATAAGGTCACCGGTGAACTGAAAATAAAAACATAAAAAAAGAACAGGATAGCAATAGACACGATTTAACCTTCATAGAATTGGCCGGGGTCCGTTTGTACCCCATGACGTATGTTTTTGCTGTATCTTTGCAAACGCAAATTTTCAATTTTTAAGCATTGATCTTTCATCTAGCTGCAGTTTATGAATCATTTTGATGAAATATGATGTATTCAGTAGTTTTTATTGGCTGGTATAAACAAAAAATAGTTTTATATTCCAGGGGTCTCTTCGGACCCCGGTCAGCCTTTTACGTCCGATAAAATAATCCCGGTAACTGTTAGTGAAATCGGGGAATCCCATACATTTAACGTTTGTTTACTCACAGGGAATTTACCCATATAATTGTAAAATGTAAATTACCAGTTCAAATGGGGGATTCCCCGCACTGCGATATAATTTTTAAACTTGAATATTGGGGTTAGTCTCTTGTGATATTGCGAGTAGGGTACATCGTTTTGAAAATGAGTCAGTTTTTATTTAGAAACAATCGCAAGGGGCTTACTGACGATGAGATGTTACGTATACTTGAAAGTGATGATCCAGAGTTTGATAGTGTTATCAATGAGGAAACATCGAGTGACTTAGAAGATGAAGACATTGTCACAGAAGTAGAGGAAGAAAATGATGTAATAGTTGTTGAATAAATTATAGAGAAAAAGAACCCAGAGGAACCAACAGTTAGTAACAGCCAGGGCATTCCAGTATATAAATCTAAAGATGGAACTGAGTGGTCAAAAATTCCAGGAAACACAAAAGTTAGACATTCAAAAGCTAATATTCGGAGACGTGCTCTAGGCCTTACAAATTACAGTTCTGATATCTCAAGTATAAAAGACGCTTTTCTTCTTTCCCTATCTCCAGATATTCTGAACATAATATTAACCTAAACAAACAGAAAGGCACAAACATATTATGATAAATGGAATATAGAAAATCCGAATAGAATTAAAGTTTTTGTACCTGTTGATTCTACAGAGATTGAAGCTTATATCGGACTGTTGCTTATTCTTGGCGCACTTCACGGATCGAAAGAGGTTATCGATATGCTCTGGTGTCAAGATATTTCTTACTGTCGTCCTATAATTCCTGCTGCAATGTCAAGAGACAGATTCAGACAAATTACTTCATTTTTACGCTTTGATAATTTTCAAACAAGACAAGAACGAAAATTAGTAGATAAGCTAGCTCCGATGAGAGATATATTCGATATTTTCACCTCTAATTGTAAAAAATCACTTAATCCTGGCGACCATCTATGTGTAGATGAGCAGCTTGTACCATTTAGGGGTAAGGCACCAATCCGAGTCTATATGAAGAGTAAACCTGATAAGTATGGAATCAAAATATGGGCTCTTGTGGACTGCACCACTTCTTATATTCCAAACGTGCAAGTTTATTTGCGTAAGTTATTTGAAAAGCAATATAGGCAAACTTTATATTCCCATGTATCTTTTAATTTTAAGGAAAACAAGGTAACAAAGCGGAAAAGGGTCAAGGTCAAAGGGTTGTCCTAGATTTGACAAACCATTTGGAAGGCGGATTTGGAATAACGACCGATAACTTTTTTACAAGTTTAGAACTTGCTGACAAGTTGTGGAAAAAAAAATATTACTTTATGTGGAACCCCTCCGGAAAAATTAAACATTTATTCCCAGAGAACTTCTACCGGCATCGTACAAGAAAGAGTTTTCAAGTATGTTTGCTTTTAGAAATCAAAGAACGCTAGTATCCTATGTTCCAAAACAAAAACATGCTGTCTCTTACTTTCAAGTGAGCATACTGATAGTAAAGTAGCTGGAGAAGAACAGCACTATAAACCAGAAATTATTCTTCGTTACAACTAAACAAAAGGTGCTGTCGACACTTCAGATAAGTTGGCCAAAGAATATACAGTGCAGAGAAAGTCAAACCGCTGTCCAATGGCAAAATTTTCGCATCTTATAGATATCGCAGGAATAAATGCTTATAAATTGTGGTTACTGCAAAACCCGGATTCGCGAAGAAACAGTTTGGATAAACGTAAAATGTATATTTTGGGACTAGGCAAAGAACTCATAAAGAAAAACGTTTTCCGGCGATATAATAATAAATACATTCAGACGAATAGAAAACGGCATATAACAGACGTTTTTCCCGAACTACTGGATGCAACAGAACATAGAGTTGAACAACAAAACATTACCAGGGGGCGCTGCCATATGTGTTAAAGAGGAAAAGACAGAAAATCTAGAAAAATATGTATTAGGTGTAATAACTTTGTGTGCCTAGAACATTCAAAATCGGAGATAGTTTGTAAAAAATGTTAAAATGATATGTAGCTAGTAGTATTAGTGATTAGGGTATTTAGTATTTTTTCGTGATGATTTTTGACTAATAAATGGTTAATAGTAAAACTTTAATAAAACTTCTTTTTTATATATTTAATTCAAAGAAAAATACAGCATTTCTGCAATTTTACGCATGGGGAAATACGGAAAAAACGCTTAGTGAAATAAAAATACTGGGTTCAACATCAGTATTTCTAAAGTTGTTTTCAAATACGGTTTTATATAATATTCGATTTTATATATTTCTGGTCCAGATACGGTGATACATCATAGGAAACATTGAAATTTACCATATTCTAATATGTTAAAGCAAAAAATATCATTTTTCAAATTTTATTCAAATTCGGGGGTCAGGCCCCCCAACAGTATGCCCAAATGGTAGATTCATATCTTCCAACATAAAAAAAATCTCTCTGCTGTATGTATTCGTCTTCGTGTGAGGAATCAAATGGAGATTGTTCAGAATCAGTTAGGTGATTGCTGTGGGCCGAGGGGGCATCTGTCTTCACAAATCTGATTTTTGGAGTTGCTTCTGTTTTTTGTGTAAGCTATCACGATGCTGACTGATTTGAACAAGCACATAGAGTTATAAGTACAATATTTGTTATAACTATTTATCATGACAACAAAGAGACAGAAAACGGGCTAGGACAGAGATTAACTGCAACAAGCATTTACGTTTGTAGTCAATAAAATATGTATGTCAGAGTCGTTCATTAGCGATCTAACTGACTCCATTTTTTGGAAAAATTAGTGAAAATGTTGAAAAGGAGTTGAAAGACATACATGATGATAGCGTACAAGTGCTACACATTTTCAATACGAGTATGAAACATGAAAATATCTGATATTGGAAGCTGTTACAGACTAGGAAAACCTAATACAAAGAAATCGCGGCCATTGCTGGTAAATTTATATAATGGATATTCTAGTCAAATTATTTTTTCTGGAAAAAGTATCTCAAAAGTACTAATTATGTGATTGAAGAAGATTTAACGGAAGAATAATCAACTTTAAGATGGTAAATAGTTCAAAATGCTGGAAAGGAAAGTCAAGTTTGGACAAATTCAGGTACCGTATTTTTGAATTTAGGTGATAAGATTAACAAGATCACCCCCATTGATGACATGGCTAAAGTTCCATTATGCTAAAATATAAATTCATCCTCGATTTATTGGATATGTGCATATATATATGTGTGTGTATTAAGTAATTATTGATATACAGACATTTTATTAGATTAAAAAGTGGCACAAGAGTGGTGATGGGATTCGTTTGTGTTCAAGTCTCTATCGAATCGTAATTAATTACATATTTTTTTTTTTATTTCAATATGAGATACTTTTTTAATTGTCGTAAGAGATTTATTTAGAGGTTGTCTTGATGCAAGGTCTCTTCTGCCTCTTTGCAATATGTTAAATTGAGTGTAAATGAACATCAATTTGATATTATTTTTATTTGTCCAACATGGCTAAATGGAAATATAAATAGTGTCTCAATTAGTTTTGATGGGTATATTTTATACAAAAAGGACAGAGGTAGCTCAGGAGGGGAGGTTTGTGTATTTCCGTAAATATAAAGATATATAGTGAAGAACTTAATTATCATGCAACGGTATAGGAACAACTTTGGTTAAATATGAAAATTGATTGTGAAATGATTGCTCATGGTGCAACATACAAGGCTCCTGGAATAAATAAGCATTCCTTTCTTGCTCAAATGGAAGATATCCTGAGTCTAATTCATCCCACTGTAGATGCGATTATATGCGCTGGAGATTTTAACATAGATTTTTTGAATACCGATAATATTAATGTAGATAAAATGCCATTTGCATTAGAATGCTTTGGTGTAGGGCAAATTATAGACAATCCTACAATAATTACAGCTACTACTGCTACCTTACTAAATGCTATTATAACATCATCTGACTGAGTTATTCACGGGGTAGTTATTCACGCAACAGGTGTCATTTCTGATCATGACATACCGTGTTGAGTGTTGAAAAACAGGGCCCCAGTATGATTACTTTCTTAGAAGGGCCTGGTCGCGGACTTCTGTTTGAACTATCACGATCCATAGTTACGATGGGTGGACCCACTCTTTGTTGATTTTGATCTGAAAAATTTGGATCTTCAATCAGATCCGGCTGTTGAACTTCTTCTGTGGACTTAGAAATGGTGCATAGGCTGTTCCAGGAATTACAGTTGGGTCATAAGGATATATTCCTGTAGCTCTAAATCCATTTGCCACCTTTGTGGGTGTTACTGCCTTGGGCCAAACCTTTGAGAACACTATACCAAAACTTGATTCCTTCAGTCTTCTATCAACTTGGTGTCCCTAAAAGTGCTGTACTTCATCATCCCAGTGGTACTCGAACGTCCGGAACACCGATTTATCCATGTGATGAGATTTGTGGGTGCAATTACTTGGCAAACACAATAGAGTTATTTCGTGATGGTCAGCCGTAGCGACGATATTTGCATCCAAGTGGGATTTCTCCCCATCGAATATCAGCAAAATTTCCCGGTGGCTCGTATTGTAAAATGTGATCTACTCATGCTACCCTTTGGGGTCATGAACATTTTGACACCAGGCAGTAAGTTGTCCGAATATTCGGGTTTATTCCTTTGCACCTTGAATAAGATTACAGGTGGTATCACCTGCCCTAACGCATTTCCACACGACACTACATTCACATTTTCTCCATGTTCTAGTGCTACCATAGGAACTCTTTTAATTCCTTTTCGGGCTTAAGACCTTTGGCTCTTTATGAAGCGTAAGTTGACAGCTCTTTTCATCCATGTTAAATATTAACTGCGGTTGATTCATAACAGCCAGTTCAGTCATTATACTTGCTAATGTCTGGAAGTAATGCATTACAATATCTTCATTCATTTTTGCCGCTCGAGTTGTTCCTGTTCCTGATTTCCTTTGGGCTACATCTGGATGACGCTGAAGAAACAGTTTAAACCATTTACGCCCAATTAGTAAGGATGGTTTTATGATTGGCGGTAGTGTCACATTATTTTCAATGCAGAATGTGTGAACGGTTCTTCGCAAAATTTTCGAGGTTAATGGCATACCGATTTCGGCAAATCTAAAAATACGGCTGCAAAGTTTTTGCTCTTGCGCCGCACTAAGCATGGAGTGTCTCCCTAAACATTTTTTGGCATTTCCTGCATGAACATGACGTTGCAAGGTATTACGTGGTATATTGAAATTTTGGGCGGCTTTTTTATTAATGTTCCATTTTGCACAGCCACCATGGACCGCCATATTTGGAATAATTTATTTTTGAATTGAATTAATGAAACGACGAGTACTGAGTGTGCAATTTATTATAATATCCAGCTAACGGCTTTCAACCACTAGGCTATTATCAAAGCTGATGTCAAAAAAAGTTACTACGTGAGTCTAAAAAACTAAAATTGTGCACTTGTTTTGCATAAGTAGATGAAATTGTTAAAAAGTTGAAATACTTGTAATGTACAAGTATTGTATCTTTTTAACTCGAGACATGTGTGGGTCAATGAAAAAATTCATTCATTTTAAGGTGGAAGTAACTTTTCTTTGAACTTCTAACCAAATGCTTATTATTATAATTTCCATCATATAATCATCCACACAGGAAACTGTATGTGTAAATAATCACAGATTAACAAGATCACATTCTCATGTAATTCAAATAGTTCTTTTCACAGTTATCTCATTTTCCACCACAGCCTCTAAGTCATCAATATAATACCATTTTTCTATGAGGTGGGCTAAATAAAGAGACCTCTGCCAAAAGTTCTTTATTAAACAGCTTCGGTATTGGTTTTCTTGCTTTCGCCCTGAAGAAACTACTGCTGCCATTCTTTATAGGTGCCCAGTTAATTAAGAGCGTGATCATTGCGATGCTTCTGCCGTCCATTTTCGGAGGTCTTGGAAAAATCGTCGGCAAAGGACTGTCTACTTTCTCGGGCATTTCCGGAGCTTCTTCGGGACTCAACCAACAACCCCAAAACCAATTGGAAGATTTCGAATTTAAAGATATGGATCCATACGAAAACGATGTTAACTCTGGACATTCTTATAATCTAAAAGCTGCTGCAACCAACAATCAACTGGCTGAAATTGGTTCGACTACATCTGGAAATGAAATTAGGTAAGATAATTTGAATGACTACTTTGATTGGATATTCCACACATAAAAATCCGTAGGGAATTACCTAGTAATCGGTAAAAACTGATAATAAAGAAGATATCTTGATTATAAGTATTGGATACTACTAAGGTATTGTTTCTCCATAGTACGAATGTTTTATAATATGAAAAAAATAGAATTTTCAGGTCACTTTATATTTGTTGAATGTAGTGTATCTGAAACAAGTCGTGATTTCTATGTAAACCTCTTACAATCCTTAAGGGAGGCCTATCCTGGCAACGTTCTCGACAACGTGTACGAAAGTTTGCTCTTTATTAAACAGCGATTTCTAAAGTTTAATCAACATAAACAACTTTTTGTAATAATCACAAGGTGCAGTAGCCACCAGTGCATCAGTAATTTGAAAATCAGTGCTTTTTAGGAACATTTACAAGGTAAAACAAAAACTTTTGTATCGTCACATAGTCATAAATATATACATTCCATACCTAATTACCATCGGTTATCTGTAAATTCCAAAGGAAGACGGGGCCGCACTTAACAGGCAGGTCCATGTCATCACTTGAAAATGGATGAATTTCCGCCTTTAGGAACTTCAAATGGGGGAGTTCAGAACACAGCAAGCACATCATCATTGTCTTATTCATATATAGCCAGCCAAGGCAATTCAACATTCTCCAAAAAACAGCAATCAGTTGTATTTAATGCACTGGACAATACAAAATTGGAAGAATATATATATATATATATATATATATATATATATATATATATATATATATGCGGTGGGAGATATAATTACGCCAAAAAATATTTTGTTCGCTTCTCGGATTTCTAACAATAGGATATGTATTTACCTCACCAATGAAAAAAATGTTAACGACTTCGTATCTACTAATAATGGAATTATCACAGTTAATCATCAACGTATGCAAGCACGAAGATTATTAAACCCAAACATACGATTGATTATTTCAAATGTCAGTCCCTCCGTACCACATAACATCATTGAAGCTGAGATTGTTAATATTGGACTGAATTTGGAAACTCGATTGAATTTCCTTAAGATTGGCACACAAAATCCGGAATATAAATACATTTATAGTTTTCGTAGACATATAATACATCTTACCGAATATTCCTATCTCTAGACAATATCTGTTTTACTTGTGAACAACCTGGTCAAACTGCAGATAATTGTTCTCACTTCAAAGTACTTTCAAATATGGTATTACTGGACTCAACACCCAAATCTCCAGTATCCACAAATAAAGTTAAACCAACAAATACCCCTACTTTTGCACATTCACAATCAAGCTGCATTTCTAATCAAGATAACCTCACGGTTTCTAACGTAATGGAATGCTCTAACAACCATATAAGTATAACAAATCTAAATATGGAGCCAGATTTCAAAACATTAGATAAACCGTCAAACACATCACTTGCAATTACCCAATCACCAGAGCAATCGCAAAGGCAATCAAATTTATCACTTGACATTCCAAACGAATCTGAACAAACTAAGACGATTTCTGCGGCTTGTAAACGTCAAATCTCTACTTCACCTGATTTAGAAAACCAAAAACCTGATGAAGAATCTTTTAGACGTCTGAAATCTTCAAAAAATGTAAAACTAAGAAAAACGCAGAAGAATTAACTCAGCTTTTAGAACCTTTGAAAGATCTCCTAGTTACTTTCAAACCCCCAAATTTTGTGAACTACACCAAATTATGTGATTTTATAGTTATTGCATCTGGGTCTAAGCATGCTGCAAGCATAGCAGAAAACTACACCAACGACTTACACAATTTGAAAAATCTACTTACATTCGTTCAGGAAAACATCGATAACACATCTGTAAAAAATAATATAACAAGGATTAAGAAAAAATTGACGGAAGAAGCTGACCTAACATCAACAGACGAAGAAAGCAATATCTCTTCTCACTCTGGTTTTCAAGATAAAATAATGGCTCACTCAAATTTTATTTTTCAGTGGAACTTAAATGGTTTTTACACCCACCTACCGATCATACAACTCTAAATCAATGAATTGTCACCGTTAATACTAAGCCTGCAAGAAACTCACCTCAAAGGAAATAAGCTTCCCAAAATTAAGAACTACACCATTTTTTGTAAAAATAGACCAGTTCTAACAATTGCTAGTGGAGGAGTTGCCATGCTAATCAACAATTCTATTGAAGCCGCACACATTCCTCTCAACACCAATTTGGAGGTAATAGCCGTATCTGTAATTCATCATGTTAAGTTAAACATTTGTAATTTGTATCTGCATCATCCAGACAAACAGTCACTTAAAGAACTTCAAAACATAATCAAATCAATTCCAGGTCCAAAGATTATACTCGGGGATTTCAATTGTCACAATGTTGCCTGGGGTTCGCAATCCACTGACAGCAATGGGGACTCTCTATTGAATCTTATTAATAACAACAACTTAATTCTGTTAAACTCCGGCCAACCTACGAGGTTCAACGCCTATAAGGGTACCATGTTAGCCTTAGATTCATATATCTGCAGTCCATCAATATCATCTTCTCTAACATGGGATACTCTAGATGATCTGCATGACAGCGACCACTTCCCTATAATTATAAACCATACTTCAGATATAATTGCTGAAGCAATACCTCCACAAATATGGAACATAAAATCAGCAAACTGGAATAAATATTAGTGTTTTTAAATGAAACTCACGGTCTCTAGTTAATTCCACAATATAATTAAAGTTATTGAAAAATCTAAAATATTGATAATTGTTTCGATAAATCAATATCATCGTCAGATTTTTAGAAACAATTGTCAATATTTTAGATTTTTCAATAACTTTTATTATATTGTGGAATTAACTAGAGACCTTGAGTTTCATTTAAAAACACTAATATGAGCATATTCCACGAAGTAAGGGTCGAGACAGTCAATTTCATGGAATACATATGCAGATTTGATAGACCTCTACACTTCAAACTACATAGTAACATCTAACGCAACAAGTAGCGTTATGTCCTTTAACGAAATTATTACAAAAGCGGCTATTGAATCAGTAGGAAGAACAAAAATAATCAAAAAGCATCCTATCCCATGGTGGAATCCAGAGGTAGCAGAAGCAATAAAAATCACTAAACATGCGTTTAACAAATATAAAAGGCTCAAATCAGCGGAGAATCTTAACGACATCAAAAGATGTAGAGTTAAATCCAGATACTTGATCAAGCAATACAAAAAACAATGTTGAATTTCGTACGTATCAACAATAAACTCATCCACACTACTTAGTATGATTTGGGATAAAATTAGAAAATTAAAAGGATCAATTTCAATCAAACACATAAACAACCTTAGCCACAACAATAAAATAATATCTGACAATCAAGAAATAACAGAAGTTTTAGCTGAAACCTATGAACAAAATAGCAGTGACGCTAATTACACAAAAGCCTTTAATGAACATAAAACAAGAACTGAACTAGTGGACGTTATAATACGCGACGATGATAGCTATCTAAACGTGCCCATATCATTACAGGAAGTTGAAGAAAGCCTCATGACTACAATAAACTCTGCAGCAGGTCCCGATGAAATTCCTCCAATATTTCTGCAGAAACTGCCTTTCAGGGCCAAATAAATTTTAACCAAACATTTTAATCTGATTTTTTCCTCCCAAAAATTCCCTCTTTTATGGAGAGAAGCCATAATCATACCAATTTTAAAAGAAAACAAACCAAAAAATGTTCCTACATCGTATCGTTCTATTTCATTGACATGTAGTATATGTAAAATACTTGAGAAAATCTTAAATGGCACTTAGAGAAACTAAATTATTTTAGCTCAATACAAAGTGGTTATAGAAAAGGTAGATCAACAACAGACAATATCGTTCTCTTGGAAACTGAAATCCATGAAGCTTTTATGCATAACCAACACCTCGTTGCAATATTTTTTGACATTAACAAAGCGATTGATACTTCTTGGAGATACTATATAGTAAACACTCTGGGGTATCTAGGCATTCAGGGCAAAATGATAGCTTTTATAAAAAAAATTCTTACTAGCAGAACTATACAAGTCAGAATAAATGGCAAAATATCAAGTAAAGAGATAATCCAAAACGGCCTTCCACAAGGCGCACTATTAAGCCCAACTTCATTTTTAATTGCAATAAACAGTCTAGCAAAACAATTCAGTTTACCAGTAAAAGCGAGTCAATTAGAACAGTTGGAAAGCGTTAAATTTCTTGGGAGTTACATTTGATTATCAGCTGAAATGGACACTGCATATCAATGACCTCCTTGAAACTTGCCAGTCGAGTATAAACATACTTAAAATCCTTTCAAACCAGTCCTGGGGAGCCGTCACCAAAATACTGATTAACCTACATCAGTCAATAATTAGAAGTAAACTTGACTATGGGAGCATTTGCTACAACTCAGCCAGCAGCACACTTCTACACAAATTGGATGTTATTCAGACCAGTTCCCTAAGAATAGTTTCAGGAGCCTTCAGAACAAGTCCTGTTAGTAGTCTCCAAGTTATCACATCACAACCACCTTTATATCTAAGACGTCTATATTTATCTTTATGCTATGCATCTAGAGTTTCAGCTCAAAAAAGCAACAATCCTTCTTTTTTAACAATAATTCATGATACAAATACCACTCCAGACACCCAGAAAAAAATACTTACCATTTTGTGAAAGGTTAAAGATATCAGAATTCAATATTGAACAATTTCAAGTGTCTTTACCATTATGTCATGAAACTCCACCTTGGACAATTCAAATACCAGCAGTCAACTTCTCATTAGCAAATCAGCCCAAACACTCTACCAGCGATCACATATTCAAATTAAGATACTATGATCTCATTTCCAATTTCACCGGTTATGATCATATTTTTACTGATGCATCTAAATCAGAAAATGGAATCGCATCGGCATTTTTACAAGATGTAAATAATCATGCAATCAGGCTAAATCCTCACTGTTCAATATTCACAGGAGAGTTAGTCGCCATACTTGAAGCCTTGAGAAGCTACAAGCAGCCAAACAAAAACATATTAATAATATCGGACTCCTACAGTGCTCTCAAAGGAATAAAACAACTATTTACTTCTCACCAACTACTTATAGACATTAAAGAAGAACTTTACAGACATCAGCTGACACACGTTAAAATAGAGTTCCTGTGGGTCCCTTCTTATGTAGGCATACCATTCAATGGAAAAGATGATGAAATTGCACGAAACTCTATAGGCAACAAAAATCTACCATATTTTGAGAAAGTTTCAGCTGCCGATTTCAAATCAGTTATTAATGATTTTTTATGGGATATCTGGCAAAAAAGATGGGAAGGAACCAATACGCTTCTTAAAGAAATCATACCGTCAGTAAAATCTAGACTTTCTCTTCCAAAAAAGATCGCAAGACTAACACCTTTTGCGATTCCTGCAAATTACCGGTGTGTCAGCAATGTTTCAAAAAATTTGTCCAAATTGTATTTAAATTTGTTTTACTATTTATCACAATAAATTAATGTGTTACCATTTGCTTTTCATGAATAAAATATGTTTTCTTCCTTAAATTGTATTTTTATTAGTACTTTTAAAAATGGGTCAGTCTGACCCGTGGGTAGTAGTTATGTATCTGTTTTGAGTAGGTAGTAGTTAAGGGTTAATAGAAAGAAAGAAGTTTTAGCCTATGTTTGAAGATTTTGCATTGCTTTGTTCTTACATCACGTGCCAGATGTTTTTATGATTTCTCCTCTATTTTTGAATTTGACAAGGAAATAAGTCATTTGTGCCCAACGGAAAAAACCTCACTAGGTAAGAGTGACACCTTGAGTAATTTTAAATTGTCAGCAATTTAGATTTTGTTTGATGATGTTTCTTAGAGACAAAAATGTGAGGGATTTTCAAGTTTTTTAGTTTTTTGGAATTTTATTGAAATTTTTGAATTTTTAAATGAGCATAAGTTTTTTAGTTTTCAAGGTTTAGAATTTTTTAAGCTGTTTAAAGTTCTTATTGATTATCTAATATTCGTAATCACCAGATGCATGTATATCTTTGTAGTCTTAATAAAGTATTCAAATAAATACAAAACGTCGGCATAGTGAAAAATCTGTTTTCTTATTATCCTACATAACCGATGAATAGTCATATAATAAATAATTATTAAATATCAGGTAGGCATCGCATGAAATGTTACCTCTGTCACTCTGACGATGATAGCAATATCGAATATCAAATTTCTTAAAAAAAAGTATCGTTTCTAGGTCATATAATCACCCCTCGAGGCTTCAAGCCCAATCTTCACAAAGTAAAAGCTATTACCAACGACCCCCTACCGAAAACCACTAAAGAAATAAAAGCTTTATTAGGCACTACATATTTATAAAAAAAATTGCCAATCTAGCCAAACCCGTTGCAAGCTGTTTAAAAAAGGGCGCTCACATTAATATACTTGACCCTCTTTACATAAAGATTACAAGTCTCTTTTAATCAATGAACCCATTCTCATCTACCCCGATTTCACCAAAAAATTATTTGTGACCACAGATGCAAATAATTTCGCAATAGGAACAGTCCTCTCCCAAGGACCAATCGGTGAAGACAAAGCCATAGCATATGCTTCTCGTACACTTAACGATACTGAACAAATTTATTCAACAATTGAAAAATAGTTCTTAGCAATAGTTCAGGGTAGGGTAAAAAGCATCTCCGGCAATATCTTTGCGGCAATAAATTCAAAATAGTCACCGATCATAAAACTCGATAAAGGCAATGTCTCTAAAGGAACCAAATAAATAAGATCAAGGCTTACTGATGAACACCTCCAATCTATACTGTACATAACTACCTCAAATATGACGTCTGACATCAATCAAACAAGAGACATCAGGCGTCAGGATCCTCAAGCTCAACTTAGTTTAGCCTTTTTAATACCTCAATATGAAAATTGATTGAAGGTATAGATTTTAATTCAATAAGTGTATTGATTTTCAATTTTTAGTCTAGCGCGCTAACAAACCTTACGCTTTTAAATGGTCCTTTAGAAAAATGAGTTCCGACACCCCTGCTTTAAAGGAACTAAATTCCCGACTTGTCTATTGGAGACTGAAGTTGAGGAATTTGACTACGAAATCGTATATAAACAAGGTTCTTGCAATACGAATTATTTCCGACTATGATCTACCGCCAATCTATCAATATATGAATGAATCCAATAAAACTAACGCTACAACTTCACATGATGTTGATAATCAAACGGGCAAAGCAAAATTAGATTCTCAAGCTCTCTTCCGAAGTAGATTCAAATGACGAAAATGACTAGTTTAGAAAATCCAATACTTGGAATTGAAATAACCGAGAAACTATTTCTAAATCCAATAGTAATAATAAAAACTGATCAAAGTCCTCATCAAGAAATTAAAAAATTATTCGATAACCCTGCAAGAACCAGATAGTTCTTATAAGTAAATGAACATTCTTTTGAAAATCAAATTATTCAATTCTTAAAAGAACATGCTGATCCAAAGAAACGGTACGCCTTTTATTTTCAGAACGATATCGATGAAATCCTTTTCAAAACCATGTGTAGAATAATTTCTCAGATTTTTAAAAGCACTGCGTTTATTTTAATCAAATCAAATATTATACCATCGGACGTTTAAATCGAATCTCACAATAAGTATGACGAAGGCATCAATCACATCTCTTCTCTCAGTCACATCTTCATCGGAAAATTGCCAACAATTCTCTGTTAAAGTTTCCGAACCAAAAATAGAAGATATTAATAACAGCCATTACATTGTAATATTCCCATACAGAAAATACAAACAGATTGTGAAGAATCAAGAATTTCAGTCTTACAAGGAAGCTACTAATTAATAGTCCCATCAAAATGCTCTATAGCTACTACAAAATACACATTATAGAAACGAGAAAGACATAATCGAAGGACATTCTATAGCCCTTGAAGGAATTTTAAATATGTAAGAAATTCAGCTAAAGAAAGTTGACTCAAACATATTTCATAAACTGCAACTTTTAGAAAGCAATGTCACTCCGCTTTATGAATTCAAGATGCTTGTGTCCTCTTCTCGAATTGCTATTAGCTCAAGTACCATAGGTACTCTGCATCTTCTAATCCGCAACCGCCTATTTAAATATAGAAACATCATAAGAAAGGTTGTCTAGCCTAAAAAGAAGCCTACCAACATCGATCCAACTCAAGTGGTTCTACCCTCGCTTCACCCTCGAGTTTCCTTTGGTGATGGAGGAGTTATGGAACAATACATGTCCAGGCAACCTTGTATGGTATTGTTACATCGAACCATAATCGGACGATCGACTATGTCATAGTTTCAGTATATTCATTTTTTCAATTAGAATGATTATAGACTTAATATTGTTAACTTCAATATACAGAGTGGAAAGTCTAACTGGAACAAATTCTGTAACTTATTGATTAATAAAGGTTTATCGCAAAATTCCTGAAACACGCCAATTCTTATTTTCAATGGGGCATATCACAAAGGGATTTGTTTATCTTTTTAGTTATCTGGGGGGTTGCAGACACGCCCAAATTTTTTTTAAATGGAAGGGTAGGTTGATGAATTTTTTATTTGAAAGCTTTTTCAATTGCAAAAACAATTCCATTTTTTTTTTACTTTTTATAAGCGCAATGTGTTGGAAATAAATTAAATAAGGAAATATTTACTGAAATTACTTTAGTGCTCTCCACCTTGTTGCTGACAATATCCTAATCGATTATAAATAGTATTCCGATCATTTTGTAACACTTCCGGCGTTACTTACTCCGTCTCTGATTGCTCGGCGATGTCGTTAGGTTTAGTGGCATAAACCTTGCTCTTTAGATATCCCCTTAAAAAAAATCTATTGGAGTAAGATCGGGTGATCTTGCTGGCCACTCAATCGGGCCCCTTCTTCCAATCCACCTATTTGGAAACACTTCGTTAAGATAGGTCCGTACATTTTGAGCAGAATGTGGTGTTGCCCCATCTTGTTGAAACCACATCCATTGATCAAATAAGTTGGGATTCAGATTATTGGGGAATAAATTTACTAAAGTAGGAATCAGAAAAGACCAAGTTGTTTTAAACAGGTTGAGAATAGGAAATTCAGCCCTCACACACCAGCATTTGTTAAATCAAGAACCACCAAAGCAGTGTTTTACGTGTCATGCCATAAAACATATACTATTGAATTGTAGAAATTTAAGTGTTAGAAGAACAGTTAACAACATTCCGCCTAACATGAACCGCGCTTTAAGTGAATACTGTGAAAAAGTGCCCAAATTTCTGAAAGACTCCAATTTCTATCATGAAATATAAGTACCTATTGTATGTTCTTTGACTATAAGTACCTATTGTATATTTTTTGAAACCCCGCTCATAACCCTCGAGTTTGATGCGGTAAAAAAATCCTTTGAGATTAGTAAATCAATAATTCATTTGTAGTGTGTCCACGGGTGCTCAAGAGGAAAAACTTTTTTTATTTTCAGTTCTAGCGAGAAATGTTTTTTTTGGATAAAAAGTCTTGCTCAATTAAAAATCCCGTAAAATGAACTAAAACCCAAGTTTTCCAAAGTCTGTTTAATTTTATATTGAATTTTATCGAAAACCCTATGAACTTTTGCAATAATTTCGGATATATAATAATGATCTAATGAGTGACTTTTGCGGTGTTCTTAGGTAACTGTCAACTTCGATGAATAATTTTCAAATTGTGATTCTTTTCCAACAATGTTAACTCTTCAACAAATAATGTCTTATTAGTATATTAAAGATAAGTGGATAAAGAGGTCTTTCAAACAGCCTTTCAATTATTTATTCAAAGAGCGAATTTTTCTTTGTATATTCATGTATAGTCTTCTACTTCCATATAATGGCCATTATTCACTCGGATTATTACAGCAGTGGCATGCGGCTCGTGTTGTAATTTTCTTCCTCGTGAACAATAGCCGTCATTATACGCTGGTTGAAGAATATACTATTCTGATATATTTTATTCCGTATTTTTTTATCTTCTCTACTCCGCACAACTTTTGGAAGATATAATAAGCTGTTTGATATGCTGTTATTAATTTATTTTGGAGGAAATTTGCTACAACAGCATTTACAACTTCTTCAACGTCCGAAGGCAGGGATACAAACTCAGATTGGCTCATTTATAATGACAAAATTAACATATGATTAAACGTGACTATTTTGACAAATATGTCTTCACATTTGAAGTTTTTAACATTGTAACATCTGTTATCTTCATAGAAACAAACAAGGATAGCTTTGATACTATCTACAAGTGTTCAGTTAATAGATATTATAATGTATTCAGAATGTTTTAGGCAATCTCACTAATGGCAAAGTTCAACCAAGATATTATTGTCTCTAGAATATGTGGTCGAATTTGTGAACCTCCCAACATTCTATCATGTTTATTATGACAACAATTGATTATTTTCTCCAAATTAGAGATTACTACACAGTTTTTCTCTAGCTAGATTGCTTTTACGTCTTCTGAATGTTTGTAGAATGGATATGTTATTGGTATGCATCATGAAAAAAGTATTTGCAGTAGAATAATTCGTCGCTAATTTCACTTTTTTGTTATGCTAGTATTTTTTCATTTTCATCGTTATTAAATCGGTTTTTAGGCACCATAATAGACAACACAAAAATATTAATGTCACGTATGTCAACTACTTGCTATGTATGTAGACCAGAACTGAATAGAATGACAATAAAATCAGTGGCTTGAGAAAGTATAATCTTTAGGTAGCCCAATGATATGCCGAACACTGTTTTATGCATGAACTGACTTCTTACATTTACGGTAGTAGAGTAAACGTAAAATTAACTTTTCACAGTTCAATACTTCACTAAATAGAAAGAGATAATAAATTATATAAAACACGTTATCAAATTTTTATATCAAAAACTATTTATACGTTTCGCATAGCAACACATAACAGTGCATTTACAACAGTATATTTACTCTTTTCAATATCTGTTAGAAACAAATTCATTCCGTCAATTATCTATTGAAATATCGAACAACACAGATCACATGTTTCAGTACTTGACCATAGATAATATGCAGACCTAATGAGGGAGGTTAAAGATAAGTAGAACGGTGCTCTCGAGATGTCAAAACCTTCATTAACCAATAGCGTTGCGACTCTCAACATATGCATAGGAAACATATTCATAGACGTACTGAGAATCGCGTTACAAAGATATGTATCAGGGGTAGTACGTTCGAAGTAACAACACGGTGACAAAATAAATACGTTGACGTTTGTGTATAGTTGTACGATATTATAAATGATTACCAAAAATAGATGACACTGGATTTTCTAATATACATTGTAAGACACAATAGTGTTAACCATTCGGTGGGCGCGCCGGCGGCAATCTGCCGCAAATATAACATTTGACCTTGAATCAGAGCTGCCGTTCAACCTATCGTGTTATATACGCATGTATTCGTTACTCATATATCCCACACCATCCTCGATAAATTGGACGTTCCAGGCGACAACGGTTCAGTTGCTGTTAAACTTTGAGTGAAGAAAAGTACTATTTGCGGATATCTGCCGCAGAGCGCTCTCTGACGTATTTTATATTGTACTCGCCAAAAACCTCATCACAATGTAAGTCACATTTTATCTGTAATATTTCAGTTATAATGTTTCATTCAAAGTACACCTAATAATTAGTCGACAAGTTCTTATATTCTTATTTTCTGTTTTCTTAGGTCTCTTTGAATGATGAGGAGTTGGAGAGAACTGCATACGATATTTTGCGAGAGTTGTCGGAAGAACGGAAACAAGAAAGCAATGAAAACCCTGATTATAGTGAATCGGAGGCAGACGAGGAGATTGTCGAGGAGTATCATGATTCAGAGCAATCGGAAAAAGAGGAAATATTTCATGACATACATGAAGATGACACAACTAAGGGAGGGGTGACACTGGGGATCAACTGTGTGCATCCTACGTCACTTCCAAAATCACAAAACAATGACCTCTAGATATTGCTGGAGTCAATGCATTCGTCATCTTCAAGTTTAGCAATGTCGAAAACAAGTATACGAGGCGTATTTTTCTGGAAAATCTTCCTATTTGTTTGATATTCAGTGCTTCTTAGCAAAGTATAGGGAAAATGACGATCCTCTAACAAGGGAAGCAAAACGTGATATCTGTTATATTTGTGGAAAACATAAGAATAACAGAACAAAACTTATTTGTGTGAAGTGTGGTAAAAATATATGTTAAAAGCATGTTCATATGATATGTTTCAACTGTAACGACGATCAGCAAATGGCAATTGAATTATCAATTTGTGATTACACTATTTTTGTGTATTATTAATTTTCTCCTTGTATACTTAAGTTGTTTGTATGTGATATCCCTGTCTGTTAAGTAGTATATAATTTCCGTTCATTATATAAATGCACAGTCATAATATGATGAAAATATGAAATTGCGGCAGAATACTGCAACGCGCCTATTCGTGTAAGTTTAGTAGGCGCTCCCACCGAAGGTTTAAATTGAACGAAGAATTATATTTTAAAGTTTCCGTAATTAAATTCGCACAACGACAAAATTGAAACTTATCCAGCATATTTCTCCATGTTTTGGTGCGATGCCATAAAAACTAAGGACCAGAAACCATGCATTTTTATGTCTCCATTGCATAACTTCAACTTATTACAAAAACATTTACTTCACTAAATAAATTCATAAATCTTATAAACCCGATTTTATGTTACACCCCAGGTACCAGAGCATTGGTCTGGTCCATAGGACTACATCTTTTCAACTCTCTGTCTTTCTCACAATTTTTACTAAGAACTTGTTCCGAATATCCGTACATTTCTTCCCCACATAATATATGATGCAGTGTTATATTAATTTGACATGACGACCCAATATATCACCTTATTTTATGAGACAATGCCCATTAACAATCACCTGCTTGTGAACAAATAAAATATTCTCATGTCCAAATATTACAAGTGGTGTCTGGACAATTTCTAAAGTAAACGAATGGGTCGATCATTTAGTTACCCTGTTGAAACACATATTACTGACTCAATACAGGGTGCGTTATATCATTTTTAATCGATTTATCATATTACTAGTCTGCTAGCTATAACTACCAATATTATTTCACCTCAACTTTCACTTCACCACAAACGCATCAACACAGGTTACTGTTGCCACGACGTCCGTTGTCAAGAACGTGAATACAGCAAACGTGATATAAATTGTCCAGTAAGGACGACATGTACAAGTGTAGAATGATTCACTGATAAGATCAAATGTGTAAAATAATCAGTGTACTTGTTCGTATAAGTAAATAACTTGTAGACTTGTAACAATAGTGAGCAATTTTATAGGTATAGGCCTTAGAACGTTTACATAAAGTATGTTTCATATACGTGAATACGCGAAGGTTGTTAAAAACTTAATTTGACCTTCGGGATAAACAGCTCATAATTTTGATGCCGTCATCACTGTTCGAATTGTGACGTCATTATTATTTTTTTAAATGATAATGTCCAATTTTGGTAGTATCATCAAAGAGAACGCATTTTTATGTGTACGGCTGTCATATTTCCTATATGTTACATTACCGTATGTTAGAGAAATGAAAGATATTTCATTCATAGAAATGGAATTTAAAAAATGTATACAAGACTGAATAAACCTAGGTATGTATTAAATTGGATGCTCAAATGGCTAACCATTTACCAGTTGACGATATTCAAGGTGATGTTGAAACTCTTGCAAACATTATTCATGGTATCATATTTAATTGAATCAATTCATCTCCTAATTCTATCTTTTAGTTAATGAATATTAGGTCTGTTAACCCTTAACCGGCGTGGTTCGAAATTTTTACATTTAATGCGTTGCGAAGTCCAGGGGACTCCAAAATATAAATAGTGTATTCCCTGTTGCATACTGAAATAGTGTTTTCTTTATGTTCCATACATAATCAAAGACGTATAAAGAAACAAACATTGTTCATTTTCAACCAACTTAGTAACAAACCAGAGCAAAAAATCTAAAACTAAAGATATTAATATTTCAACAAAAATAAACATAGAAAGAAAAAAATTGAAAAATATTTTTTTTTGTATTGAAAACATATTAAGGAAGGTCTATACTAAAAAAACCAAAAATATTCACTTTTACAGTAAGCTGTAAAATATTGACAATGATCCAAACAAGTATATAAAAAAATATAATATTTAGGAATCTTCCCGATTTTCAATGCAATGAACACACTACATTGCGAGCAAATGGGTGTTCTGCATTCAACACGTATAAAGTCATTTTTTCTTTTTAATTTTGGATCACATATATATTTCTAGGCAAAACATCGTGATCATCAGCTGAGGTTTCAAGTGCCATCTTTAAAATTCTTGCAATACCTACTTGTAGCTCTCTTGATAAATGTGCCTTTTGCACACTTTTATGAAGAAGTGGTTCATATAGTTGTTTGGCTAGTAATTTCCAGAAATGTAGTCTCTCCAGCTGATGTGCGTTGGAAGAAGATTGATGATTGATATAAGCATTCACTGAAGACATATCCACAATTCTGTAAAACAGAACCATTGGCCAGCGTTGCGTCCTTCTACTACAGAAATATTTAGTGGTTTTCTCGTCTACAGCATCCACTCCAGATTTTGTGTTAATAAAATATGCATTAATTTCAGGCAAATTTTCATCATACTGTTTGCAGTTATGCATCGAAGAAATAATGATAACAGCTTTCTTTTTTTTTGGTACTCCGGAAATTAACGTTATATTACTTGTAAAGCCATATAATGTAGATCCCACCTGTCTTAATTTGGGGGGTAGCAATTCTTAAGGTATTTCTCGTTTGTTTTTTGTCATGGTTCATACCTAAGTAAGTTTATTTTGTAAAATATAAACAGTGAGCTCTATTCAAGAGTACCAGTTAACACCCGTAATATTTCGGTTGCTTCCAAATAGTGGTTTGGAGAGGCGAACATCAACTTGCGTTGGAATAGTAAACCGTTTTTCTCCATCTGTAATATCTTTAAGGCAGTCAGTACCCTTGCCACAATAAATATATGTATTGTATATATAGTGGATCCGGGCATCAACAAGGCATTGGACTTTCAGGCCATATTTTACGGGTTTGCTATGTGAATACATTCTAAATTTGCACCCACCTTTCAAGCCGACCAGAATTTCATCAACAGTTGCATTGGCTTCTAAAGCGTAACTTGATTGAGCGTTATTGTTAAATTTTCCAAATTTATGTGATATCGATGCAGCCGGGTCAGTTTTTACTCTTAGGATTCTCTCTTCATGAGTATCAAACCTCAGGCAAGCTAATAAAACAGGAAATCATTTTGCGGACATCACCAGTCGAAAAATTTCACGATCAGTCCCGTATGTTGAAAAGATTGATTTATTGGCCTCATTATTAGACTTAAACGCAGCAGTTAATAGCAGAAGTCCAAGAAAACCATTTATTTCAATGGAATTTTTTCCTCGGTAATCTGCGCGATTCTGATTGCCTGGTTAATTACGAAATCCCTGAAATTTTAAATTTGTGTATTGCACAACAATATCTATGATATCTTGCGAGAATATTTGCCTCCATGCTTCCAGCGGTGCAATTTCTGGTACAACATTTGTATTCCCTGGAAACTTCAATATGTTATGCGCTGCTGTTCTCACGTTTCGGGTTGATTCGGTGGCCGCCCATTTGTATCTGTTTTTTCACGTAAAAATATTTTTTCTTGAGATACTTGTGTCACTGTCGTTTTCACTTTCGATAACCTGCATTCCATCTTTCATCGTCCGAATCATCACCAGAAAGCTGACTCTCTGTTCCATGATCGCTTGTAATAGTATTTTCGATAGTAGTGTTGATTTCGGGATCGCCATCTAGGTCTGAACCTACTGTATCACATTCCTCAAACCATCTTAGCACACATTGCTCAAAGTTAGAGTCTGTAGGTTTAACTGTTTTTGAATTCTCAGACATAGCCACTAAATAGAAAATATTACTCTAATTGCACCGCGGAGTCCCTCAGACTCCAAGATCTTTGTTACACAAACTTGCTTTGATAATAGACTAAAGTCTACTTAGCACAGGATGGGTCTCCCCACCATAGGAAGGTATTAAGCAGCGCCTACCGCCTGATCAACAAATACGAAAGTTATCACAGTATCATAGTTTCTCAGAGTCCCAGGGACTCCGCAACACCTGTTTATGGTTAACGTGAACTTTTCACCTAAGGTATCCCCAAAAAAAATCTAATGTGTATAGATCAGGATATCTAGATGATAAAACACTATGATACCAACAAGATCCCTGATCTATCACATTTTTTATGTGGAAAGCTTATTATAGTGAAAAAATAGCGGTTCTAATAATATTGATGATAAATTGGATAGAAATTAATTTAATTAACGCTGATACCCTTAAGAATGTCTTGCACGAGTTTCAGCATCATCGTGCATATTGTCAAAAGGCAAATGGTTTGCAATTTGAGCAATTAATTTAGTGAAATTACCTGTCTCGACCCTTACTTCGTGAAATCTGCTCATATTAGTGTTTTTAAATGGAACTCACGGTTTCTAGTTAATTCCACAATATAATGAAAGTTATTGAAAATTCTAAAAAACTGACGATTGTTTCGATGAATCAATATCATCGTCAGAATGACAGAAGTTACATTTCATTTGATGCCTACCTGATGTTTAGTAGTTATTTTTGGCTAGACCAAGAAGTGACCTAACTTGTGATTGACTTAATATATGTTTATAGAAAAAATGAGAAGATGTGATATTACAAATATTTGAGCTTAGATATTATTGGCCTAATGGTGATATCCTGGATATCATTTTTCCAATTAAGATCAGTATAACTGTGCAATGATATAGAAAACCAGGAAAACTATATCTGCTGATCTTCACAATTATCACTTAAGAAGACATTTAAGAAACCCACAATATGAAGTTGTCAATGAACAGTTAAATCTAGGGAGTTCTCCACTAATAAACTGTCTTCTTAAGTGATAATTGTAAAGATCAGCAGATATAGTTTTCCTGGTTTTCTATATCATTGCACAGTTATACTGATCTTAATTGGAAAAATGATATCCAAGATATCACCATGGGGCTAATAATATCTAAGCTTCAATATTTGTAATATCACATCTTCTTCTTTTTCCTATAAACATATATTAAGTCAATCACAAGTTAGGTCACTTCTTGGTCTAGCCAAAAATAACTACTAAACATCAGGTAGGCATCAAATAAAATGTAACTCCTGTCATTCTGACGATGATATTGATTTATCGAAACAATTGTCAACTTTTTAGAATTTTCAATCACTTTTATTATATTGTGGAATTAACTAGAACCCGTGAGTTTCATTTAAAAACACTAAAATAATTTAGTCATTTTCAGGTTTGCTTAGATCTGTTTACATTTGTATAACTTAAAATATTATGAATTGAATATCTGAATCATCCGGTTAACTTATATAAAAAATATGACAATCGTTAACTGAAAAATGCGTTCTCATTGATGTTACTATCAAAATAGGGTATTCCCATTTAAAATAGACGGTTTTGAAGATTAAAACTAACTTTTCCGCATCTGTGGCCCTGAACAATATTCTATCATAAAATTGTTACTTCTATGCACTTCGGGGGATGTATGCTAACAAACCGAAATTTCTCCAAAAATTTAGTATATCTAGTTTTATAGGACCCGCTGTACTCGCTCTAGTCAACTGAAAATCAATAGGGTACATCTGTGAGACACCTTGAATAATACTTATTCATAAAGTTGATCAATCGTATACTCTCTGGAGGCAGTATCGTGCTAACAAACTGAAAATTCTCCAAAAATGACAAAAATTTGGTACTTCAAGTACCACAGCACCCGTTGTACTGGCTTTAGTGAGCTCAATATCAATAGTGTTCATCTTTAAGACGCTCTGAATAATATCCAATCATAAAATTCATCACTTGTATATACTCCGGAGGCTGTATCGTGGTAACAAACTGAAACTTCTCCAAAAATGACAAAAATATCGTACTTAAAGTACTGTAGCACCGGTTGTATTGGCTCTGGTGAGCTGAAAATCAATAGGGTTTATCAGTGAGATGCCCTGAATAATGTTCAATCATAAAATTGGTGACTTGTTGAACTTCGGAGGCTGTATCGTGCTAACAAACTGAAATTTCTCGAAAAACGACAAAATGTCGTACTTCAAGTACCATAGCACCCGTTGTACTGGCTCTGGTGAGCTGAAAATCAATAGGGTTCATCTGTGAAATGTCCTCAACAATATTCCAACGTAAATTTGGTGACTTATTGCACTCCGGAGGCTGTATCGTGCTAACAAGACTTGCAAGGAAAAGTGGCCGACGACAACGACGACGACGACATACACACAGGATTTTTTTCTAAAAACCGTTTTTTCGTGTTGTTGTTGATGGATAACGTAAAAATAACCCAAAAAAAATCTAATTTCCAACTTTTTTGTGGGTAAATCAATACTTTTCTCGCATATTAGATAGGTTGGCGGAAAAGTAAAAATGTATCGTGTGATCATAACTCGAATAGTGATGACGTTATCAAAAATATGAGTACACCAAAAAATGCGCATCTGAAAAATAAAATAGATGTACCTATCTGAACTTTTCCTCCCCAATGGCCAAATCAAGCTTTTAACGAATGTGTTGCAACCTTTGCCTGCTCACTGTATATAAAAACTAGGAATAATATCACACAAGAATGAAAATAAATCACTTCAGTAACTATAATTTGATTTATAGTTACGTGAGATATGTTGAAATGCTGATTATTTCATTACTTCTCTAAAATATGTTTTATTTCGTATAGGTTAGGTACATCTGCCAACCAGAGATTTTCCTTCGTTACGCCTCAAAACGATAATTACTACTTGAGAAGACCTAACAGAAAAACCGATTACAAAGTGTTCCACAAAATTCCTTCATCATCTCTTCTACTGACCAGCTACGATCCGTTCTATAGGTAAGAAATAAATTACTTGATTGATTTTTTTTTGGTTTCTTCTATTCAATATTTCTTTCTTAAAACGTCCACAGTTACTCTATAAAAGTGGGCGTTTTTTCAAATGAACAGTCAACATAGACTGATATCTTTTGTATCGCTAGAATATATATAGTCATGTTGTTCGAAACATACAGAGTGATTTAATGGGTTTGACTACAAGCAGTATCACCAGAAACATTCGGAAAAATTCTTAATAAATTAGTTCAAAGTATGTTTGAATATACTTTTGAACTATTTGCTCCTCACTAGGTACTCATCACACATGAAATATAATTCCATTATCACAAAATACATCCCAATTAAGGTAGGAAAAAATATCAAAAGATTTTCCAGAATATAGATTGTATAAAATTAGATTTACAGCACATTTGATTTTTTAATCCAAAACTTTTTGGTATCATAAAACAAAAAGCTGTATCAATGGTTATTTCTGGAAATTAACTCTCAAAATGTTGAATAGTATCACATTTCAACTTATTAAAACCCCAAACTCAAATAGCGATTTTTTGGTATTTTTCTTAGTTTATAAACATGGAAAAAAATGTTGGTCCTAAATCAATGCCTCTTTTCACAATCTCGTTATCTGCCCCCCTACTCTAAATACAGATATATTCAATTAATAATCAAACATTGATAATAACTGTTTATCGAATGAGACTTTCGGAAAATTGGAAGCCTGGGTGATACCGTATTTGCATAACAACCCTCAAATCATTCTAGTTAATTGGAGTTAGGTATTGAGTCAGAATCGGTTGGTTAAACACATCCATACAATCTGTTCTGCTAATAGACATGAAATTGAATTACGTTTTTCAATCAAGAGTTGTTAGAGGTAACATGTACAGTGCCCCAAGGCTATTTATAAACAATGAATTCAGTTTCCCATTTAATTAACCTCAACACAAAATTCTACAGTAATTTTGATGTTGATGTTTTGCTATATCATAAATTTCTTGTTACTTTATATTTTATTTATTACTCGTATACTTTCCCATATCTTCTCATCTTCTGTACGAAATGAGC
The DNA here is from genome assembly GCA_963921935.1 of Galeruca laticollis. Classification (NCBI taxonomy): domain Eukaryota; kingdom Metazoa; phylum Arthropoda; class Insecta; order Coleoptera; family Chrysomelidae; genus Galeruca; species Galeruca laticollis. Next base: position 108,555,592 of record OY998176.1, read on the forward strand.
TTTTATTAGAAACGTGGTATATTGCTTAAATTATTTCATTTGTTGTTTATATGAAATTATATCAATAGAGCTCTTTCGTTGGTACAGGTGTGACGTGGCAACACTAATTTTGCTCCGCTACACAACAATCGGCAGAGACATGGTATAAAGTATACACTATTCACTATTTATGTTAATTGATAATGGCATTTCTCATTTTCATTGCATTTTGCGGTTATTAATATTTTAGAACAAAGCAGTAAAGAAGAACATTGTGGAAGGAATCCAATCTTCTTCTTTAATATCGGCGAGAATCATGTTCTGAATAAATGTAGTACACTTATTTTTTATTGGAACTTCTAACTAAAACCTAGCAGTCCAGCTCACTCCACGTAATTCGTGTATAAGAATCACGAATCAGCGAAAAAAGAGGGAATACATGTTCAATATTTGGAGTTTCTACAATTTAGACGTTGAAGAAACCTGTCATATTTTCCATGTAATATTTGAGATTTCAATACAAAAATATGTATAGATTGCTATTTATTTACAAGTTAGAACTTTACCAAGTAACGAATTATTATGTTCCAGACATGAACGTTTGATGTGGAAGCAAGTTTTTTCAGGGGTCTGGAATAATATTCATGGAACTATGTCACTTGAAATGGCGGCTAGTTCAAGTTCATTATGTTTCCCTGCGATTACATTCCCCACATCAATAATACGCTGATTATTCGTCACCTAGTTTTACATAGTCTAGTAAGCAATTTCTGAAAGAAGTACAAACCTTCAAGCCGTGTACACGTCTCAATATAAGTTGAATGAAACTTTTGTTTTATTTCGTGTATATTTTGATAAAATTTTTGAAATTGTAGCAAAGTGTTTTCGACTGTCAAGTCATCATCAGTGCTTACTTACAAGCAAGTAAACCAAAAAATTTGATAAAAAACAAAAATTGGAATGAAGAAGTGAGATAACTTACTCATCAGGTAATACTAGGATGAATCCACAAAATTATCCATACAACGAAAACCAGTTGAACATATTGAAATACAAATTATTAATTGAAAACGATTATCTAAAATCCATGCCTACAAGGGATTGATAAAGATATAAAATTACACATTAAACATGATGTGGTGAAGTCGGCGGGCTGATAAATCAACTTGTGCGCACAAATGGCTAAGAAGCGAAGTCCCGCCCGTTGACATGGAACTATTAATTCTATGGAACACGAAAAGAAGCAGAATTTATGATAGCCAAAACCACCGAAACAAGAAACATATTAAGAGGACAGTCTAAGGAGAACCCACTCTCAACATGAGTCAAGTGATGAAGAGTAATAAAATTCCTTCTTATTTATTTATTATGAGTCACATATAAGACAAAAAGGGAATTCCAACTCAATTCAATTATCAACACCGGTCTAATGAGAACCAATAACAGTAGAGAGCTGAGAGGTTTATCGAATTAGTGAAATAAGCAGATTTTAAGCTAATATACAAATAAACCTCAAAAGATCTGTCCACAGAAGCGAAATGCAACGACACCACCGATCGCAAAAGATTATTATTAATTTAATATGTTGATAAAAAATTTACCGATCAAAATTATTTGTATATGAAATCAAACATGAGAAAATATGAAGACAGGAAGGACTCACAAACAACGCAACAAGAATCAAGTCGAGAGGACAGTCTAATGAGAACTAAATCCTAAATCGAGTCATTCAACCGTGATAAAGAGTAACCGCATCCCTCTTCTTTATTTATCATGAGGCACATATAAGGCAGAAACAGAACCCCAACTCAATCTCATCATTGAAGCAATTCAATGCAAACCAATAATAATAAAGAGCTGAGAGATTCATAGGATTAGTAAATTAAACAGACTTCATGCCAATAAACAGATAAACCTCAAAAGATCTGCCAACAAAAGCGAAACGCTTCGAAACAATCGATCGCAAAAGAAATCTATAAAATTCAATTTGTTGATGAAAATTGAACGATCAAAATTATTTGTCTATAAATTCAAACGAGAAAAAGTTATTGGTGATGGTCTAATGAGAATCCAGCCTTCAACAGAATTTAATTATTATGACCAAGGGGGGGCAAAGGGCGGCGAATCAGTTTATATAAAATCTAATGAAGAAAACCAACAAGAATCCCAACTAACAATTGTAATCAAAACAGTCTAATGGGATCCTGACTGAAAAGTTCAAGCTGAGATACTCGAAAAGTAATCTATTAAGAATGGAAGCAAGACTCAACCTCCGACAAAACAAGGCGAATGATAAAGTTGAACAGTGATCCTATAATGAAAAACACATAGAGTTAAAAGGAAACAAAAATTAATTAAAACGAAGCCTCGAAAGATTCCCATATCTAGAAAATTTATATCAATAAAAATGACTGAACGTATTAAAACAGTTAACAATTGTCAAGAAAATGATAAGAATAAGACAAACAGAAGAGAGAATGGAAGAAAAAAATTAAATGTTAAATAAAATAAAACAAGGAAAGAAGATTTAAGTCCAAGATTGATTATCATTGATTATCATTCAGAGGTGAGTTTTCTGAAGCAGATAGCAGTTAATAACCAGTACAATCCACACATCATTGACCGTCTCACTCGCAAGGTTATTAATAGAAGAGAGCAGAATATGGCCTTTCCTAAGGTGGATTCGGTTGACAGATTCATTTCCATTCCTTTTTTGAATAACAACATTTCAAACAAAATAGCCAGGCGTAATAACAACTATAAAGAAGATGTAAACATCACTTACAGGACGTCTAACGTTCTGGGTAGACATTTGGTGAATTTTAAGGATAGAATTAATAAGCATTCAAGAAGTGGAATTAAAAGCTTGAGTGTGGTGATCGTGAGGCAATCTATATTGGTAGAACTTCTAAACGTTTGAAAACTCGGATATCGGAACATTTGAATCCGACTAAGTATTCTCTGCTTTTGGACATCATTTTAGATTCAACAACCACAACTTTAGCTCTGGTAGGAATTCGAAAATTTCACATGGAGTCACTCTTAGAAATCATAAGAGATTGTATTTTCTTGAGGACATACACGTGAATAATGAATTGTCAGTTAATAGCATCTGTCTGAACACTCAAGTTAATTTGAATAGATCTTATATCCCTCTACACGGGAGGATTCAATTTTTATTATTAATCTGGTTTCAGGAATTTTAATCGTTTGTTAAATCTTCTTTGCTTGTTCAATTTTATTTAACATTTGGTTTCTTTCTTTCCTTTTCTCTTTTTTTTGTCTTATTCTTATTTTCTTGACAATTGTTTTATGTTTTAACACTTTCAGTCATTTTTATTGATATAAATTTTCTAGACATGTGAATCTTTTGAGGCTTCGTTTCAATTAATTTTTATTTCCTTTTAACTCTATGTGTTTTTCATTTCAGGATCACTGTTCAACTTCATCATTCCCCTGGTTTGTGGGAGGTTGAGTCTTGCTCCCATTCCTAATAGATTCATCTTCGAGTATCTCAACTTGAACTTTTGAGTCAGGTTCCAATTAGACTGTTTCGATTACAATTGTTGGTTGGGATTCTTGTTGGTTTCCTTTATTATATTTGATATTAACTGATTCGCCCCCCTTTGTCCCCCCGTGGTCATATTAATTAAATTCTGTTGAAGGCTGGGTTCTCATTGGACCATCACCTTGATTTGGGTCTTATATTAAGGTTGACAAGTTGTTAGGTTCTACAACTTTTTCCTGTTGTGTTCTTTGAGTTTGGTATTGACTGACCCTTATATATTGATGTAACTTCACCATCATTCTTTTCTTTCATTGGATTCGGTCATGTTAGTATTTCATCAGATAACTTAATAACCCCTTGACGGTATTTTTCATAGACAAAATAGTGAATCCTTAAGTCTCATTGACAAATTGAGTTTATGGACTCCCATCCGATTGTTTGTTCTGGTTAATCACTCTCCATTTCTGTGGGTTTGAGTTGTTAAGGTTAAACTTACTAATTTGTTGATTATCTCATTCTTTTATTGAGTTCGGTTCTCATTAGACCAGTCTTAATAATTGACGAGTTGGAGTTTCCTCTTTAGTCAACACTTCAGGGGTCTTGCTAGGCTTCTTTATCACATTTGCTAGAATTGGGTTATTAAGAGTTGGTTCTCATTAGACTGTCCTCTCGACTTCATTCTTCTTATCTGGTTTGTGGTTGGTAAGTCTTTCCTGTGTTTATTGAATAACTTTTTCTTATTTTAATTCACATTCAAATAATTTTGATCGTCCAATTTTCATCAACAAATTGAATTTTATAGATTTCTTTTGCGATCGATTGTTCCGAAGCGTTCCGCTATTGTTGGTAGAACTTTTGAGGTTTATCTGTGTATTGGCATAAAGTCACTAATTCAATAAATCTCTCAGCTCTTTATTATTATTGTTTCGCATTGAACTGCTTTAATTATGGAAATGAGGTGGGGTTCTCTTTGTTTCTTATATGTGTCTCATGATAAAAAAAAGAGGGATGTGGTACCTCTTTATCACGGTTACTTGACTCGAATTAGGATTAAGTTCTTATTAGACTGTCCTCTGGACTTGATTCTTGTTACGTGGTTTGTGAATCTTTCCTGTTTTTGTACTTTTTCTTGTTTGAATTCATAGACAATTATTTTTGATCGGTCAATTTTCGTCAACAAATTAAATTAATAGATATCTTTTGCGATCGGTGGTGTCATTGCATTCCGCTCCTGTTGACATATCTCTTGAGGCGTATTTATATATTAGCATAACATCTGCTTAATTCGCTAATTCGATAAATATCTCAGCTCTCTACTGTTAGTGTTGGAATTCACTAATTCGATAAACCTCTCAACTCTTTTTTGTTATTGGTTCTCATCATACCGGTGTTAATAATGGAATTGAGTCGGGATTCTCTTTTTGTCTTATATGTGCCTCATAATCAATAAAAAGAAGGGATTTTGTTACTCTTAATCACGGTTACTGGAGTCAGGTTAAGAGTGGGTTCTCTTAGACTCTCCTCTTAATCTATTTCTTGTTTCGGTGGTTTTGGCTATAAGAAATTCCGCTTCTCTTCGTCATCCATACAATCAATAGTTCCATCTCAACGGGACTGCGCTCCTTTGCATTCTGTGTACACAAGTTGATTTGTCAGCTTCTCGACTTCACCACATCATGTTGGATTTGTATTTTCCAATATTTATTAATGCCTTATAGGGATGGATTTTAGATAATCATTTTTAATTAATTATTTGCATTTTAATATATTCAACTGGTTTTCGTTGTATGGACAATTTTTTGGGATTCATCCTGATGAGTAAGTAACCTAACTTCTTTATTCCACTTTTTCTTTTTCATCAAATTTATTGGTTTACTTGCTTGAAGGTAACCACTGATGATGACTTGACAGTCGAAAGCGCTTTGGTATGATTTTAAAATTTTTATTAAAAATTACAGAAAATACAACAAAAGTTTTATTCAACTTATTCCTGAAAGAGTCTGTCTATAATGAGAAATATACATTGCTAGTTCCACCAATCCAGCTGGCTAACTGCTGATCTATAAAGTTACACTGCTAATTGCACCTGTTTTTTACCAATAAACTTCAGCCTTGTGCTCTGGGGAACATGGCTCGAGATCCGCAGGGAATCCTTCGATTTGAGAGTGAGATTTACTCACACTCTTGATTGGACGGCCGAGCTGGCTGACACACTAAATAACGTCCGGATGCGTATGTCTTATTGAGGACGATCTCACCCCACCACCTTACTTAATACGTATAAAACATATATCCGACCCATAATAGACTATAGAGGAAACGTCTTTTGCGCCTAGTCCGACCGTATCATGAAAAAGGTTCTGACTTGCAAACAGTCTATTCTGAGAAACTGCCAATACAAGTCTCCCTATTCTCCAGGCAACACAGTTTATGTTACTATAGACATAACCCCTATTCCAACCCGTCTCAACAATTTACAAGCCCGAAACTTTAATCGTACGATCTATCGGGTAATAAAATCTCTAAAATCGCTCTCGTCACAACGTGGTCGCGCAGACGGACCCTACCCTCGAAATCTAAAAGGAAACTTCCTGACCACTAGCACCGCTAACAACGACCTTCCTGAAAATTACCTAAACTACCTTGACCACTCTCTAATTTCTATCAGGTAATCTTTATATGTGAAAAACCACCACCCCTCGTCTGTATTTCAGGTTTTATACGCTTTCCCTGTAACCTGGTGATTTTATTCACCAGCCAAATGACCGACGACAGAATAATGCAGCCGCAGCTTTACCCGCCTCAAATTGCTTGATCTTCCTTTGAAAACCACACCTCCGACAACGACATACAACACCAACAAACTCGTCTCCTGCGATCACACAAACATTCAACGCCACAAATGAAACACATCCTCTTAGATACTTTTCATCTAGTCTCCTCTAGTCACTTTTAAGAAATCAATTCCAGTCACTTTTGAAAATTTAAAATCCCTGCCACTGCGAAATATACTGCAAATTTTATCGGTCACCAAAATTCTGAAAATCACCAAAAACCCATAATATATGTATCCGCAATGAAGCGTGGTTCGTCGCTTCATCAGAAACCGTCAACCCCAATTCGTTTTAGTCACTTTTCATCTACCACTTCAAGACACTTTAAAACCACGTTTTCTAGACACCTTTTTGAAAATAACAATCCACGTTCACTGATTGGTCAATCAAACTTACAACTTCTCTCTCTCTCTCCCTTTCTCTATCTCCTTTTCTCTCTCTCATTGCACATGTATAGGTAATAAGTGCTTGATATGCATGGACATGTTTGTATAGTCGCCAAGTCTTGCGCATCTCCTTTACTAATTTGTCATTCTCTGGAAATAATATATAATGTGATCGGAACCAACTTGACGTTCCATAATCAGGACGTGATGTGATTGGTTTGATAATTTCCACCATATCGACTAAATATCACCAAAATTATTCGATACCAATATCATCTCGGTTCAAGTGAGATTAAGGGAAAATGAATCTAATGTGATCCAGCGACAGTGGACGGATTTGACTTTTACCATTTGTTATCATTTGTTTTCATTTGGAGTTTTATCAGTTAATTTCTAGCATCTTAAAATGTAATATTCATTGTGTGTTTGATCCGATAATAATTTCTAAATCAGTACAATGTTATTGTTTGTAACGGTTTTTATCTTATTTTTAAATGTTTTTTGAATGTATATATTGTTTATGGAGTTTTTATTGTTTCCAACTTTTATGGTATAGTCGATCTGACAATCCATTTTAGTAAGTACGACTATGTTTTGTAACGTATTGTTTTTAAATATATAATATTTGTTGTCATCCTGAGGAAGACCCCAAACAAGGGTTGAAAGCTTGATGAATAATAAAATTGTTTGATTTCTCACCAGCCCCACTGTTGACTGCTACACCCAGTTCTTGATGAACATATTTTGTTAATATTCATCAGTCAAACGTACCAATACTTTTATATATATATATATATATATTTATCGAAACAATTGTCAATTTTTTAGAATTTTCAATAACTTGTATTATATTGTGGAATTAACTAGAGACCTTGAGTTTCATTTGAAATCACTAATATATATATATATATATATATATATATATATATATATATATATACATATATACATATATATATATATATATATATATATATATATATATATATATATATATATATATATATATATATATATATACATATATACATATATATATATATATATATATATATATATATATATATATATACATAATTTCTCTGATAGTGACACTCGAGTGAGTTATACTGGCGAGTTGAGGTAATCATCTCTTTGAGAAGTACCCTGAAACGTTGTTTTGGAATGGACACTGACTCACCGATGGATTGGTTGTTACTCAGAGCTCTAGATCTCAACCTCAATACATTTTTCTTTTGGGGTTTAATGAAACAACACATGTCAGTTGAGTTTGCGAAAATTCACAAATTCAATTACTTTTAGCTTATCATAACATTTTTTTATTTATTAACTGTAAGTAGACTTCATCTTATCTGACTTTTCTAAATGATATAAGTATGGGAATTGTGTATCAAATTCACAGTCGATGTGAATAACATAACACCTTAAAATAACAACAAACTAGTTCTGCATGTCAGTATTCACAATTATCAGCAATGGGCGTATTCCAAACTTCCGGCCAAGTGAACAAAAAGCTAAATGATGGCTAGCATCATTGAGTCAAACTCTATTTCTCAAACTACAGCTCCCAAAAGTTATGCATTAGCCATCAATCAAGCAAAGAACAAGCAATTGTCTTTAATGCTAGCAACAATACTAAATTACAGGATTACCTTATTTCACAGAGTTCAATCATGCCGGATCATACATCCGGTCGTTGGAAGCATATTTTCCAGTGTGTGCCCAACAATCGAGTTTCTCCTAATACATTCCTGAGAATCGCTGAAATATTACCTGAATATAGCTGCAGTTTCAGAAGAATGGTTTATGTAAGACCTTATACACGGCAGTTACCAGATTCTATATCGAACGAATTTGACGAAACCAGCTACCGAATTTATATTCAAAAAGGTGGCATAAAATGCTACAAATGCAAAGTTAAAGATCACGTAGCCTCACAATGTGGCAATAGTACCAATCAATTAGAATTTAACACATCGAGTTTATCAACAAAAAATCAACCCCCCTACAACCAAAACACACCTACTTTTTCTAAATCATCAACAGCAAGTGAGTTACCAATGAAAAAAATTAAAATACACAATTAAAAATCCGTTCTGACAACATAAGTCTCTTCAATTATTAATGAGATACTTACAATATCAATCAATATAGAGGCAAAAATGGAAACAACAGATAATCCCAAAACGTCTAAAGCCCCAAATAAAATACCTATTGAAGATACTCCTATACCTGACATCGATAAGAACATCAAAAATTGGGCCCAATAAATTATTCCCAGAACTAAAAATCAGCAGTTTTAAAAAAAGACAAAATGAGCTAGAAACAGACAATCATGTCCTGCAAAGAGTTTCAATAAAACAAATAACACAGACTGTCTGTAGAAATCATGGACGAACAACAACTGAGTATCAGTATACTTGCGGCTGTAAATCGAATACCAATCGAAATCAATAGAATACTCTGAAATATATCATTGGATATACGAATACACCACTTTTGAATATTGGAAATACTGTGATAACGATGCCCTATTTCGATATCGAATTTTTCGGAGAAGTAGTCAGAAAGCTTCAAAACACATAGTATTCAACAAATTAGCCATTATATTTCTGAACGAATCTATAACTATGAAAAGACCACACGAGAATTCTCGTAACAAAGTTTCGTACAATTCACTAGATAATATAATTCCATTTATACAACCTGTTATTTTAATGAATGGATTGAACTGATAAGAACATTCTGTTGCAATATGTGTGAAGATTCCCAATATACACTGGAAACAATATAGTAACGAACCCATGATATGCGATAAGTTTGGTTAATATTTATATTCCGTAAAAGAGGAAGAAGTAATTTGAACTGGAAGAGAACTTAATTCAGTTATTGATAGGTATTATATAAATATGAAATTATTATCCAATAAATTTTCTGTTCATGTTTTATTTTTTCCTGAAATCATATTCATTTGATTTCTCATATATCAATTCTTGTCTCACCACATGAAATTTGAGAATACTCGTCAACGCATATAAAATTACATTGTAACTATAATCTTCATGTATTATTCTTTCAGCCCACTGTTATCTCGATTGGATGCAATCTTTCAACAACTTGGCCTTGGGAACGGTAAATCTTCGAACACCGAAAAATGCCGAGAAAGACTTATTTGTTTGATGTACGCCAACCCTACCAAGTATGCTCCGTACAGCAATTTGGTTTCAGCACAACTTAGCAGGTAATATTCAGAATATTATTGTATAATTGGTAATAGTTTTAAAGTCATTTTTATTTGAAAATTCCGACATGATTCATATTTCAAATGAAGTTATAATAATTTGAAAGTTATTAACTTCCATACCAAGAGAATTGCTCTAGGAAGCACATCATATCGCTGAGTCAATGATCTGTATATTCTTCCTGTAATATATTCTTGGTCCATCCCTTTTCCTTTATGTTAACAGCTTGACAATATGCTGAAAATATAGTGTTTACGTAGTAAAATATAATTATGACGTTGTGTCTCATTTAATCCTGCGGTAATGTGGCTCATCTCTTTAAACATATTTTTACCGCGTTTAATTACCCATTGCCAAACACCACCAAACTGAAATAGAACTATTATTTGTATATTTTTATAGGAATAAGAAATAAAAGTGGCACATTAACGTCTGCTTACAATGCCTGGTACGATACTTTTAATTTCCCAACATCTCATGCTACCACTACTAGTATTGAATAAGGATGGATCGTTTAATATTCAATTACAATAATTGAAAACAAATTCATTCAAATATGTTTTCAAATGTTAACACATATTATAATTAATACATTTTTCTCTCTATATAAACTACCGTAAGTGAATGGAAACTTTTTTTATTAGAATACACGTTGAAACATACATGTTCATTTCTCTTTACTCAACATCACCGTTATCATCATATCGTTACAAGTATTATCATGATCATTGTTATCATAATTGTCTCCAAATCTAATGTCATTACCATCATCAATAACATTATTGTTTATTTCATCTAACTGTACCAAAATAATGATCTTAACTATTCACCTTCAACCGAAGTGTCAATTTTATAAGCTGACTGTCCATCCGCATTGTTCTGGTAATAAATTAACGCATTGTACTTCAGTAGCCCTTTTCACATTTTTCCATAAATGGTTTTTAAAATGTTTTGTTTTAATGATTGTCAACATAATGGCTGGTTTGACGTATTAAGTATTTTCATATTTTTTATTAAATACACACATCGTCAAAAGTCTTGGGCCCCCTGTATACAGAATATTTCGATCAAAACTAGTTCCTTTACTTATTGTTCTAAAAAACTACATGCTTTTTGGAAACAAAAGCAATAGACTTATGATAAATTAGTATCAATGTTTGTATGAATATTGATATTTACAATATTTTCAGTGAAGTGACAATTGTATTATTTCTTTAAATTTTTGTGCATTCTAATGCAAGGTCGTGAAATTTATTCTCAAATCGAGCAAGAATTACTGCTTAAAACGATGCAGAGCCCTCCAACCATCAGATATCGGAAATCATGAGCATTGCTTGATTATCTTTTGTGCGAATAATTCGCAGATATAACTTGGTACAGTGGAAAGCAGATCACCTAGTGGACGTTCTCGAGTGTCTTGCGTAAGGGAGGATCGGTATTCGCAATATGCCCGCATACACCGAACGGTATGAGTTTCACCTCTAAGGGTTCACTTTCAGTGCTCGTTTCGCCGTGTTATATCGACATCTACAGTTCGAAGATGACTCCATGATACAAAATGTACGTCCTAGAAGGCCATTGCGGATCTCCATTCTACTTCCTAGACATCCTGCTGTCCCTTTTTGAATAGGCGTGGGGGCATAGAGGATGGCGGATGGCTTTGGCACTGATAGCGATGGGTGTTATTTACAGATACAACCAGAACTAGACTGATTAGTGATGAGAATCGAGAAAGGATTTGGGGAGAACCAGGACGTCAATAGCGACTTAATTTTGTCCGCGACGTTTCTCCCTACCAACGGGGTACTGTAATGTTTTGGAGAGGAATAACCTTCAACTGCCGCATAACATAAAACATGTCAAATTTACATCGGACAAGTTATTACGCCCATAGTGTTAACAACCCGAGATTTCTATAAAAATGGCCAAAAATGTGGTACTTCAAGTACCATAGCACTCATTTCACGTGCTCTAGAGAGCTGAGAATCAATAGAGTTCATATGTGAGACTCTTTGAGTAATATACGATCATAAAATTGGTCACAAGTATACACTACGGAGGCTGTATCGTGCTAACAAACCGAGTTTTTCCATAAATGAACAAAAATATGGTACTTCAAGAATCATAACACCCATAGTATTTGCTCTGGTGGGCTGAAAATCAATACGGTGCCTCTGAGAGACGTTCTGAGCAATACTAATAAATGAAATTGGTGACCTATTCTCCTCCGGAGGCAGTATCGTGCTAACAAGACATGTAACTAAATTCCAACTTGTTTTGGGGTGAACCAATAGTTTTCTCGCATACTAGACATGGCGGGTGGAAAAATAAAATATGAGAGTCATTGGAAAAACCACTTTACAGATATTCCAGAAAGAAATGCTTATATCAACTAAAGCTCTTGAGATGCCTTTCCAGGATGTTAAGGAGAAGAATGATATTGGATATATTTGTACTCATAAACTGATACAAGATGCAATGGAAAACTTCTTTACGAAAATAAGATTAGAATTTAACACATCGAGTTTCTTGTCCGAAGCACTTTTTGCGTTGGCTTGCGATGGCGAGGCATTCCATAACTAGGTGATCCGAGGTGTCATCCCCCTCCCCACAGAATCTAAACTCGTCAGTTTCTGCTAGACCTATTCTCGTTAAGTGCTTCCTAAGGTGGCAGTGTCCTGTAAGAAAGCCCGTGAGGAGATGTAGCTTATCTTTACTGAGGTCCAAATATTTTTTGGATCTAGCAGTGTCAAAGTTCCGCTAGAATTTTTTGGAATGATCCAACCCGGGAAGGCACCGCCAGAGTGCTTCTTCCGAAACTCTTTCTTATAGGAGCATTTTCCTACACCACAGAAGGGCTCCGGGCCAATACAGGGCGTTTGTGCTCGTTTCCTGGCAAGTGTATTGGCCTATTAATTTCTTGTGATTCCCGAGTGTCCAGGAACCCAGACTAAAGAGACTCTGTTATTCTTGCCTAATTCATCAAGTTTTCTCCGGCCCCCCCCATGCCAACTTTGAGTCAATGACATGGGAGCTCAATGCTTTGATAGCAGCTGCTGGAAGGGATCGATATGTCACATTCCTGATAGTTTCTTTCTAGGTTCATTTCCCCGTATCTTTCAATCGCAAGTATTTCTGCCTGAAATACGCTCGAGAAGGAGCCTCACGATAATAAGTATCTAGTGCCAGTCCCTAATACTCCAGCGCCGGCTCCAGTGGTAATTTTTGAACCATCCGTATACCATCTAATGGTGTTTTGTTTGAGAGTTTGGATGGTTGCCTATTGGGCATATCTTTCTATCAACAGATCTCAACAATTCTTGCTCCAGCGTTTATCAGGTGATTATCACTAACTCCGGGTGAATATTTGCAATTCTGGAGAAGACAGTAGCGTTCATTAGTTGTCTGCCGATGCTGAGGAAGGACTGTGTGATTTTCTTTGTGATAGTTGATTGAAAAAAGTTTCATAAGATAAGAAGTTTCGTTGATGTTTTGCACACTAATAGTGGGAATATACGAAAATCAGTATCTGGTGGATAGGTTAGGTGGATTATTTGATTGTGATTGATTATTTGGAAATATCGAGTGGAGAAAAGGATTTTTTTTTCAGGGATTATGACGTTGTATGTACATGTTAAATAAGTTCTGCATATGATCTAAAGACCTAAAGACAAGCAATCAGACTTGACTGGAAGGCGATTAGGTATTTCTGAAGGATATTCATCTATTGTAGCGTCCCCTTGGCTGTTTTATGGCATAGTGGTTCATATTTTAGTAAGGACTTCCTAAGGATGAAATGAGCCTCTTGTACCTGCTTCTCATTGAAGATCATGCAATTGGATCAGATTAGTATTTGTGCTTGCCATTTATCATTCGAGCTTGTTATCATTCCACTACTAGTCACAGATACCCAGTGTTGAATATGAGGTCACTCTAACACCTTCTATAATGAAATAGAATACGCATTCCGTGTAATGAACAAGTTCTCCAGCACTAGTATAAAGTTTTGTTCGCCTAACATTTGAGATTTTCAGTGTAAATGGAAAGATCAGCTAAATTGACTTGATGGATTCGCTTTTGATTCAATTTTTGTTTTTTCAGTCTGCAAATATCTCATATTTTACATTTTCTTGAAGATGGATGAGAGTGGGTGAATCGACGATCAAGTTGCATTAGTACTATTTCCATACTTGTAGTCAGTTTATCCACTACTTGACTCTTCTATTTAGTTGTTTGAAGCAGTAAACATAGAAGATAAACAATCGGATATCTATACAAAAGTGAGAGGGAGAGAGAGAGGAACAAACTGTTATTTCCTCTAATTTAATTCTCCCATCTAAAAGCAGATTATTGCTCATATTTTTCCATTTATCAAATACAAGGTAAAATGTTGTATTGATAGACGTTAGTTTTTTATATGGTAGTTCTATTTTCAGTTTATTTCTAGTTACATTATCGCTTATTAGTATGAATAACAAAGAGCTCCATTGGATACTTCTTTCAAGTAACAAGTCTTATACTTTTTTCCGTTTTAAGTGTTATGTACATACTACCTTCAACTGATATTAATTTCGGTGGAATTTTAAGTTTTTCAATCTATTCCAAACATGTGACTAATTTTCCGTGTTCAAAAGCACTTCCCAGGCGTATTATTGGTAGTATCTGATGCCTTCCCTTAGTCCATCTATATTTCAGTTAGACTTCTCAATATAAATAATATAGTCTACAGTTTGCCCTTTTGATTTATAGTTTTCTCGTTACTCGCTCATATTATGCTCCACTATTTCCCTGACCAATCTTCCCTTTGATTGTAGAGTATGCTTCAAAAATCAGTAACGATTGTTATATCGGTTTGTGGTTTTCGCATGTTGCTCTTGATATTATAACTAAGATATTTCCTTCTCACTCCATCGGTAAAGTCCCTATATTTTGTTTCTATTACCGGTTTCTCCTATATCTATGTTTATCCTGTTCATTTCATTTGACATCCCTTTTTTCATTTCCTCTATAATTTTCTCTCTCCTTCTAGGTAATTGCTCATTGAAAAAAATATTCAAACTTATTAGAAAAAAGTTGAGTAACTACATCTGAAATTGAGGGAGAGTGCACTTAGTTGTATTGAAATTTACTAAATTTTAGTAGCTTGAGAAATATTATATCTAATTAGATATCCTCTATTACTTCTACCACCAATACGTTCTTTGCTACAAAGTTTCTCTTCCTACTTTTTACTAACACCAAATATTGAGGAAAATATTGTAGTGTGTGAGCCTTTGGCAATTGACAGTGTTAAATGTATTTTATGAACAATATATTCACAATCAAGTGATGATATATACCCAAAGCAAAAACATTCTATCCTAAGATTACTGTAGAAAAAATAATCAGAGATCAGAGGAAAATAATAACACAGATTGTTTGTGGATATAATGTATCAGAATTTTCACATACCTGCGGGATAGAGCATAAAAAGGCAAAAAATAATCTGGTTCGCTTTATTTTCATAAAATGTATTAACGTAAGGGGCAGAAAATCAAAATCTCTCTAAGAAAGCAGAAGGGGCTTCTCATTCACATAGCATACAAGTTATATCAATTTAAAAGAAATTCACGCTGACGCAGGGGCGGCCTTCGTTGATAAATTCGAATTGGGAGAAAATTACTTTCATTACATATTCTAAATAGTTATGCATAAAGATAAAGTCATCATCCTCTCCCTGTGGAATATTCCGGTTTTCACTTTTCTTAACACTCTATTCACATACGGATATCAGATGCTGAATATTTTCCTCCATGCCTCTCAGCCCTGAGCTTTTAATGTCCAATTTTTCCTGAGATCTTTCTAATGTCGTCGTACTTTGTCGTAATCTTGTGAGCAGTCTTCAGGGTGCTATTTTTCCTGTCCATCGTTTTGTTCTCCTTCTTAGAGTGCCATAGAAATTCCTGCGTAGGCGTCCGTTTTTGACTTTTCCGCCTAACCGTAACTAATATGCGAGAAAAGTATTGGTTTACCCCAAAAAAAGTTTAGAATTTTTTTAAAATACTTTTTCGGTTTTCCGTGAGAAAAAAATCGTATGTATGTCGTCGTCAACCTATTTTTGTAACTTTCTGGTATTGTTAGCACAGTACAGCCTCTGAAGTGCAATAAGTGACCAATTTTATGATTGGATTTTGTTCAAGGTTCCTCACAGATGGACCCTATTGATTTTTAGCTCATTATAGTTGTTACAACGAGTGCTATGATATTTGTAGAACCACATTATTGGTTATTTTTGGAGAAATTTCGAATTCTCAGCACGATACAGCCTACGGAGTGTATACAATTGACAAATTTTTTGATTGGATGTTCTTCAGAGCATCTCACAAATTAACCTTCCTGATTTTCAGCTCGCCAGAGCTAGTTCAACGGTTCCAGATATTTTAGGTAATTTTTTAATAGATTTAGATTTGTTAGAACAATACAGCTTCCAAACTGTATACAAGTGAACAATTTTATGCTAGTATATTGTTCAGGGCGTTCTCACAAATAAACCCTATTGATTTTCAGTCACCAGAGCGAGTACCATGGGTCTTACAAATCCGGATATACCACATCTTTTGTCATTTTTGATAAATTAAATTTACATTCAAAGTTGAAGAAATAATAATAACAATTTCCAGAAAACCAACACACACTTATGTGACTATACCTTATAATCCCAATTATCCCATATTACATAAATTAGCAGCAAATAATTCCATGATAAATAGAGGATTTTCAGTTACTATGAACAAATATGAGTGTGATAGAGAAATTAATATCAATAAACAAATAGCAACATAGAACGTTTAGCCATTGGGTACAATAAATAAATTACTTGAAAAACCATAGAAAAAAGTGGCGTTACAACTGAGAGTTCCCAAACAAACTAAAGAAATACATAATTAAAAAACCGTCACATATGCTTGTAATATTTCTAATGATATTTCAAAGATCTTTAACAACAAATAGAACAATTTCTTTCAAAACAGAAGATTGTTATGTGAGTACAAAATTGTTAAATGTAAAATAAAAAATATCCCCATAAAAAAGTTTGGCATAGTTTATTCACGATAAAAAGACGATGACGTTGCAAAACAAAAAATATTGTGAGGTTGCCAAGATGTAGTTTTTTCCTTTACTTAACGAAAACTAGAAAAGTCAATCTGATGTTAGATTGACAGTTCTTCTTTTTCATTGTTCCTTGCTTCGTAGGGCGTAAGTGAAAAGCATTTATTTAAAAATAAAAGGCTTGTAGGATAGGCTTCATCAATTTAATTTAAATATTTATTCATGAAAAACTATGGATAAGATACAAGAAACAGTAACCAATCATATATTCGAATTAACATTTAATTATTTTACATAGAAGAGGGTTAAATGACAAACTGTAGGTCCTTATACCTTATTCTATGCTCTATAGAACCATCTTCAAGAGCACTGCAAGGGTTTAAGCTAGAAGGAATCAATACAGTCTGTTATCATCTTCATGCAAATGTAAATACTGTTTCTTTATACAATATCTATAATATTTATTATAATAAAAATAGAATGGAAAAGAAAAATATAGATACACAAAATAAAATGTTGTTACAAGATATAAAAATAAAAAATCTCCCATTTTATCAGTATTATTTATGTAGAGATACTGTGGTCGTTTTTTTAATATTTGTATTATAAAGTCACTGTGCCTAATTCATTTAATAATAGTTATTAGTGCTTTTGAATAGGTGGAAATAGAGCAAATTGGATAAAAATATACAAAAAATAAAACACAAGATTTCCACTACTCCACTACAAAATCATCACTATCTTCATCGTCACTATCAAAATTAATAATAAGTGAAGGCACATCCTGTCTATCAAATACTACTTCTCTATCCGACCCATCTTGTATATTTTTTTCAGTGTGCTCTACTGTCTTTGACCAAATATCAGGAGTCACTTTCTCTAAAGACTTTTTCCATACACCTATTGCTTGTTCTGTTGTAGAACCATCAGTTTCCACATGATCTCTATAAATTTTTTCAACTATGCCTCAAATATTTTCAATTGGGTTGAACATACAGTGGTAAGGGGGAAGTCGAAGCACTTTGTGACCATATTATTCAGATAATATGTCAGTTTCATATATTGTTGGTGGTTTATTCCTAGAAAAATGCATATATTTGAACAAAATAAGTTATCTAAGTATTACCATAATATATTGAAACATGTTTATATCAACTTACCGTTGTACTAAATTCAATAATTGGGTTTTGAGGAAAGTATTTTCAAAAGGAATATCATTTTGTATTAACCAGTTCTGTATATCAGCCTTTTTGGTAGCTGTTGTTGGTACTTTATTGATCACTGTACTATGATAACTTGCATTATCCATTACAATTGTGGCAGGTTTTTCCATGTTCACTAAAAGCTGGTATTCAAACAAAATGCAAAAAAATCGGTTCATTTCACCGTGGTAATCACTATCTTGTTTTTTGGAAGAAAAAAACAGCCTTGCTCCAGGAATAGATCCAGAAGAGGAACCAGCATGCAATACTATATACCTTCAATAAGGAAATAACAAATTACTAATGGGTTTTCTAGATAGACTGCATAGCTCAAAACAACTATTATTAATTATATAGATTTAAATGAAATAGTGTGACTAGTAAATATTTGGAAATATCTCAAAATGGCAGGAATGTTAGTACATCATAAACTAATTGCTAAATTTTATTATTCAATTACCTTGGACCACCAATTTTGATTTTTTTCACGCTTCTAATTAGAATCTTGCCAAGAACGTCCAACAGTACCATCTTTAAATATCCAGGTCTTATCCTAAAACATGAATTGATATAAACCTTTCCTTTTTATCTTTACATATTCATGTAAAAAATGTACACGTTTTAATGCAATATGTGGCAACTCCATTAAACCACGACGAGGATAATCTTTTTGGTATTTGAATCCAATATTTTTCACTATCTTCCAGAGTGATGTGAAACAACCATAAAGAGTTCACGCTCCTGGAGTTTGTCTCTTAAAGTTTTCAAGGTTATGTGCTCCTCTGTAAAGATATTGTGTTAGTTAATTGTGAATTAAATAAAACAGTAAATTCAATATACTCTCTGTTTCCATACATTTCGTATATAACATTTGGGAAAGCATTTTGAACAAAGTCATCAATTTCAACAGTAGGTTTTATGCGTCGTCTCTTTTTAGGTGGGGTTTTAGGCTGTTAATCTCTATTATGTTTGGCGGCAATACGGTTAACAGTGGTAACGCTAAGTTGTAAAGCTTCTTCAACTCTCTACAATATAATTATTTCAATTTATGAGAGAATAATATATTATCAAGTTTAAATAACCTAACCGAACATTAGAAACATTTAATAATTTACATTTAAATATGTAACAATAATATTAATAATGATGAATACAAATAGCGAATACCATTACATACGTCTCTTACAGCAGTAAGCGGGAGAAGCGGGCCCCCAATTCGGCATTCCCGTTCAAAATAGCTCAACAAAGGTGTTACCATCTCTTGACATTTTCTGTTCAGCTGCTTCGGCATTTTAATAAGCACATTGCAGATTCGCCTAAATGATTAGTTATGAAAATAACAGTTTTTTTAATCTTGAAGAAGCAATGAATTTAAAAGCACCAGAAAAACTTATAAATATTAGACGATGATCGAATGTCAATAAATGTCAAAACAAACTGGGGAATTTTACTAGTTTATTTGACAACGTCTTGAAGTTTCGCCAACCTGTTAGCTGTAAATTGCCCTGGCTGTTGAGGATGAATTGTATTCATGGTTGGTGAATTAATATTCATTCTGATAAGCAGGAAAGTAACTGAAAATGGCATCATCGTCTTTCCATCGCCAATTAAGTATATATAAAAACTTGAATGTCCACAATATAGTGCTGGCTGTTTAGGTCAAACCATTCGAAATTTTGAAATTAGACACATTGAGAACATACGAGCGTACAGATTAAATCAACCAGAGAAATCCCATTACACAAACTACTTGATACCAAACGTTCAATAACACCTAACACAGAAGTAGAAGTACATCATATTTGTGATAAGAAATAAGAACTTGATTTTCTTAAAGAATCAGAAATCAGAAGACACTCAGGAGACACACGATACGAATCAATCAATGCACAGACGAATCTAGAGAGTTCTCCGCCTCTAAACTGTCTTCTTAAGTAATAATTGTAAATATGAGCAAATATTGTTCTCCTGGTTTCGTATATTATTACACAGCAATAATGATATTAACAAGATAAGATACTTCTTGGTCTGGCCAACAATAATTATTAAACATCAGGTAGTGATCACATGAAATGTAACATCTGCCATTCTAAGATTGATATTTAGTAATATAGAAGCAATTGTAATTTTTTTGAATTTTTCATAATTTTTTCATTACTTTTCTGATTTATTCAGAAATAGTTAGTTTCATTTAAAAAATTGTTTTGATAGCATCAGCAATGACATAATCTGATATAACATTGTGTCAATCTTCATTATTCCCATTGATGTATTCGGCATCATTAATTGGACAATTGGTATACTTACATATATCTATCCAATTGTGTTTGTCATGGATAATAATACTTTGAATATATATCAAACGTATTCCTTCACCATGATCTATCGAGTCACTGTCACTTCAGCTAACTCCCGCTGCTTCTAAACGATACTAATTTTGTTTTCAATTTCTCATTTATTTATCAGCAAATTCGCGTTAACCTTCCCTATTTCTAAAGCCCAACGCCTTTTTTCCACTTCCACTATTCTTGAACACGCTTTAGGTCTTTGAGATCGCCTTTGAGAATGTGAATCTCTCAGTATTCTTGATGAGCCTTGGACATCTTGTGATGTATCTGACCCTCTTGCTTCATCTCTATTTCCAGAAACTCCATCTTCGTCTTCCTATTGTTTCAGTTTCATGGTGAATAATGGCATGGTGTATTTTTAATTGAGGTAATATTATTCTTACACTTCTAAATTTCCATAAATCAGTCTCAAGTCTTGCATTTCCACCAGCTGTTTGGTCCTTGAACCGTCTGGAATTTTCTGACATCTTTGAATTTAGGTTTTACAATACCTTCTGATTATATTTTATCGTTACTTATGTTTTCTTTAAAGCACGAATGACCATGTGAAATACCCTTCGGTATTCTAAGATAACTATTCCAGTTTTCCTTTATTTTTTTTTATGTATACTTGAATCAATTATTTATCTTCGTCTGAAAAACCATATAACTACATATAAAGCGTCATCTCCAACGTCCGCCACATTTGGGAAACTTCTTTATTATGGGTTTTCCGATAAAAAGTTATTGTTCATAAAAGTTTGTGCATCCCTTAAAACCAAAAATGTACCAACAAAATGTGGCAAAAGATGCGTAATATACGAGGTGCAATCTTAAATGTGATTTTGAGTCCCTTATTTCAGTAAATATCAAAAAAAAATTATTTGATAAAGTTGTTCATCAATAAGAAATACATCAAGATTTGAAGTCATGGCCATCTAGGAGAAATCTTAATTTTTACCAATTTTTTTTTAAAATGGTGGCTATAAGAAAAAAGATTTGCTTTAAATAATAATTAAACGACATCTTGTATACAACAGTTTACTTAAAAGAGCTCGTAATTTACAAATTGCCCAATGATTGTGCTAATTATGGTAATTTTTTTATTAATTAGAAAAAACTTCAAAATTTTTGGTGCAAAGTTCTTTTGACTTATTGTTGACACCAAAAACTGCTCAAATATTAACAAGAATATCATTTTTAATAATATTGAGGCACTAAACATGAAAATTGAATCATTATCTTAGCACAGATTGATCACCTCTCGTTGGTGACAGTCTTCGTTTCAAAAATAATAATTATCAATTTGGCTTTGGAAAACAACTGAATGTTTGACATAGAATGCTTGAACATCAAAACAATTGATGTAAAAAATTTGCTTTAACAATTTAGTACCTGAACTACAACTTCGTATCAATTTGGGACACCGCTGTCACCGGTGTGATAAGTCGACCCAGTAACACTGTCACCAGATGTACAACTCTGGTCCAACCTACCGAGTTGTTTCATAGAACAAAAAAAATCCACTGTCGCCAAATAAAATAATCCTAGAGGCCGTACTGGCCCTTCTCTTACTACCTCTGGTACCCTACTGTATGCCGCGTTAACTGCCTCTCGCAGTCTCTGGTTACAGACCGTACAGCTTCACCGTTCCCTGTATTCTTTTTTGCTGTAGCAACATTGGCATATAATCTTGGCCTGACAGGAATGTCTTTTTTGAAGATTGGACGTCCCTGCTGGCGTACAACCCTGTATCATGAGAACCGCTGTTTGAAGACTAATCAAGCCAACCTCGTATCCGGAAAACTGCTGTCACCACTGTAATAATTTAGTACCTGAACTGCAACTTCGTGTCAATTTCGGAGACCGCAGTCACCCGTGTGATAAATCGACCCAGTAACACTGTCACCAGATGTACAACTTTGGTCCCACCTACCGCGTTGTTTCTTAAAACAAAAAAAATCCGATGTCACCAAATGAAATAATTCTAGAGGCCGTACTGGTCCTTTTCCTACTACCTGTATAGTCTGTCAATAAAAAAAAAATATACAACCGAGCCCGAAAGAGAAGAAAGTACGATTTAGGTAATTCACGAAAAATAAAGGGCTACTGAAATAGAGTGGTAACCGTGGACATGCATGTTTCTGGCTCATTTTGCCTCTTCAGCACGGCACAACCAAATAAAAGCTATATGCGCCTCCGTGTCGATGTTGGTTGATGTCCTGAAAACTCGGGATCTTCCAATTGAAGAAACAAATGAGCGTTTGATTTCCCTGCTGAAATCCGTTATTTTGTGTTTTCCCGTGTTTCGATTAACATCTTTGCTCCCAAATTTCACATCTTTATTTGGTTGTGCCGTGCTGAAGAGGCAAAATTAGCCAGAAACATGCATGTCCACGGTTACCACTCTATTTCAGTAGCTCTTTATTTTGCGTGAATTACCATATATATATATATATATATATATATATATATATATATATATATATATATATATATTCCACCATATGAATATGACAAAAAACACTATACACTTATAGCCATAATTTTCAATATTTGAATAGACCCTATGATTCCATCTCCTGCTATTTTTGCTGAAAAGTATAATTTCTAGGACTTGTGTGACCTGCCGCAATGTAAGAAAACATGTCTATTTGCAGAATACTAGTCGACCGTTGCTAATTTCTCTTATTGCCGCATGTCATTGTACTCTATTTAAATAAAATTGAGAAAATAATATAAATCTGCTGATTTGTTAATCTTAGCGATAAGCAGTTCTGTATGTACTAACAAATTCAGTGTTGCAATTTTGCTTCCGCGCGGAAAAAAAATGAATTCTTCCTAGTTGTTAGCGAGGATTAAATGATACGACCGTGCCTACAAGAAAATGTACTTGAATGAAGTGGAAATTAACCAGGTTACGGAGACAGAATCATACGTTACCAGTGACTGCTATAAATCTACAACTGACCTCGCTTCAAATTTTACCTACCACCTGTCTACGGGGTGGGCGAGAATTGTGGGAAAAGAAAATATCTATATCCTGTTAAATTACATATACAAAATCTGTACAAAAAGTCTAAAAGAAAAATAAGTTCAAAACTTTTAAACCGAAATTTATTAATACTTTGAAGGGAAGGGATTTTATTCTGAGGTTTGAATTTTCCGTATGATATCAAGGAGAATACGAAGAAAATTCACGGTTTTCACTAAATATTTTATGGACTGATGAAGCAACATATTCAGCTAATTGAACAGTAAATTCACTGAACTGTAGGTGGTGGGCTACAGAAAATACTAATTTCACTATAGAGTGTAAGTACCAATATTCATTCAAAGTAAATGTCTTATGTGGACTGTCAAATAATATTATAATTGGTCCCTTCTTCTTTAATGAGATCGTACTGGTAACCGTTATTTGCAATTTATGCAACAAGATTTGCTTCCAATTATAAATCAAATGCCGCATAGACTAAGAAAAAAAAATTGTATTAGTTAGATGTGACGATTGTTTATTGGAGTGCAGCAATACGACTATTTATAAATCAATAGGATGTTACTCAGAATATCCCATGCCAGCACCGTCACCGGACTTAACCCCAATGGATGTTGGGATTATTGAAGAACGAGGTTTACAAATACTGTCTTTTCAGGGATAGAAAACATTTAAAAACTGTGATAACTAATTGTATGAGAGCCATAAAACCAGAGCACATTAAGAGTGCAGTCAACGATGTTGTAAGAAGAACCGAACTGTGCAAGTGGCAGGATGGACATCATACTGAGATGTAATTTAATTTTGATGTTTAGTGTCTTAATATTATTGAAAATAATATTCTTGTAAAGATACTGATGTGTTTTGAGCAATTTTTGGTGTCAACAAAAAATCAAAAGAACTCTGCACCAAACATTTTGAAATTTCTTCTGATGAATAAGAAAATTCACTATAATTAGCACAATATTTGGGCAATTTGTTAATTACAAGCTT
Organism: Galeruca laticollis; assembly: GCA_963921935.1. Lineage (NCBI taxonomy): Eukaryota > Metazoa > Arthropoda > Insecta > Coleoptera > Chrysomelidae > Galeruca > Galeruca laticollis. Next base: position 108,580,147 of record OY998176.1, read on the forward strand.
TTTTAAATAAACTGTTGTATACAAGATGTCGTTTGATTATCATTTAAAGCAAATCGTTTCACTTATAGCCACCCTTTTAAAACGATTGGTGAACATTAAAATTTCTCCTAGGTGGCCATGACTTCAAATGTATTGTTTATTGATGAAGAACTTTTTCATATACATTTTTTTGATATTTACTGAAATAAGGGCACTTTACTCTTGACTCAAAATCAATTTTTTGGATGCATCTCGTATATTACGCGTCTTTCGCCACATTTTGTTGGTGTATTTTTAGTTTCAGGGGATGCACATAACTTTTTATCAAAAAACCTATAATAAAGAAGTTTCCCATTTGGTGCGGACGTTCGGGATGATGCTGTGTATTAAATAACAATCAATAACATTCGAGATGCAGCAATGAACAAACTGACTAGAGGACGGATGAAGCTCAAACTCTCAAACTAAGCGTGGTTATTGAGTTGCGTCAACTTAGCGACGAGAATAATTCCTACAATCCTTATTAGATTCATTTCTTGATAATCAATTCCAGGTATTGTACGATTTCTACAATTCCTAGTTAGATCGGAGTCGTAATAATTCGATGATATCAAGAAGATTTGGATTAGGATTTCATTGGAATAAACGCAGCTAAATAATAAGATTTTTCATAATGGCATGTTCCAGTCCTTAGTTTTCCTGGAATATTATTATATTCCATGGTAAATCCAGTCAAATTCTAATTCCATCATCTAATTGTCGCATAATGCAAAACAGTTTCATATTATCATATATTGTTCTCGGTTTACGAGGTCCCTAAACAATCGTTATTCCCTCTCAGCATTGAATTCGACGTTATCGACGCTTCTCCCTTTATTTTTCTGAAAATCAGACAGGTCTCTGCTCAAGTTATTTCCTACGTGATCTCCCAATTTTCCGTGAATTACTTGCGGTTAACATTCCTAGAGCATACGATAATTCTCGCACGTATCTGCTTTCGGTTTTTCGGTTAGTACTAGAAGCAAACTTAGAAATCGAAAAGCATTCATTCCGATTCGTAAATCATCTTAATTAGTTCAAATTATTGTCTGCGTCCTATCATACCATCGGTCCGACTAATTTTAATCCGCTTACTCCTTATCAAATCGTTTTAAAGATTGGTAGGTACGTGGAAGTAATTTAGATAAATGCCTTTGGAAATTCAGGGTTTAGTCCAAAGTAGAGGATAATTCATCTAATAATTTATCAAATTTGGTTTTTGTATTGACCATACAAACGGTAATGATTTGGAAGCGTATCAGAAAATTATATTCTTAACAAACTAGTTAATCCTCTTACTAGGAAGCTTGAGAATTTCATATGAGTCGTCACGTAACGTTATTCCGTATTGCAATACATTTCTCATTTTTTACGTTAGACAGAAAGAATACAAATACCGTTAGACAAGATCCAATTGAAAACATTTTGAACATAAATAGGCCAAACTGTTGAAAATGTTAGAAGGAAACCAGCTGCACCATTGTTTGGAGAATAGTTCATATGATGTAGTGAGATATTCTTCACTAGACTTTATTGTTCATAAGTTTGTTATTAATAATATAACGCAAAAGTCCCCTTTTTTTGTTTATTTTTTGCTTATAAAATTGAAACTCTCAGGGTAATCCTCATGGCGTCAAGATAGAAATTGTAGATACACGAAGAAAATGAGAGGTCGAACAACTCAATAGTTTAGGATACAATCTGGAAACCGGCCAGTAGTTTCAAAAATTCATAACTTTGTAATTTTTGTTGTTGTAGCATAGATCCTCCGGTTAGTATTAGTTTTCAATATAAACTTTATATACGGTGTAATTAGTGGATATATACCCATGCGTCATTAATATCTGATAACATAACCGACAAATGTTAAATTATTTTGCTCTGTTCTTTTTCTTTATATCTGAATCGAATGAAGTTGTCTTTGTCTATAAAAGTGTTTTAAAATTAAAGACGTTTGTCTGAATGGGTCCGATTTTTTGCGGGGCAAGAAACAGGTTTGAGAAGTAAATTTCTTTTTTTTTGTACTCTCCCAAGTATCTTTTTTCCAAATATCATCCAAGTTGCTCCCAAGTTTTTGCCAAGTATCTCCTAGTATCTTTCAAGTATCTCCAAGTATCTTCCAACTTCTCCAAGTATCTCCAAGTATCATCCAAGTTTCTTCAAGTATTTTCCAAGTATTTCCAAGTTTCCACTAAGTACCAAGTATCTTCCAAGTATCTTTCTTGCAAGTATCATCCAAATTTCATCCAAGTATCTCCAAGTATCTTACAAGTATCACTTAGTTTCTTCCAAGTGTCTTACAAGTATTCAAGTGTCTGAATGTCTGAGTGTCTAAGTTTCTAAGTATCTATATTTTTAAATGTCTAAGTATATGCTAAGTGTATAAGTCTACATGTCTGAGTATTTATTTTCCAAGTGTTCTAAGTTTTCTAAGTGTCTATGTTTTTAAATTTCTAAGTATTTGCCATGTGTCTAAGTCTAAGTTTTTGAGTGAGTTGCTGCCCTCTTCCAGAGGACGTTAGGTTTGCTATTCTTGAAGAGAATCTGGTCGGGGTCGTTGCGTTGAAGAATATTGATTAGGGTTTCCGCTGAAGGGTCTCAGTACTAAGTTTTATTTAGGAAAGTGAGAGGATAAATGAAGTAGGGTATGGTGCTTGTTTCTGCAAATAGTAGAGTATTTCCAGAGCAACTTCGTCAATCACTCACAGCACACACATAATCATCAAAATATAACACACACAGTTGAACAATACATACATTTACGCAACAAATTTAACAACATGCACCGAAATATATAACACAATACAACAACCCAAAAATAAAATTGCGCCCGGGTCAGATACCAAACACAACATTTTACTTAAATACATTCCGCAAAAAGCCATAGTACAACTAACACATGTAACTAATTATATTATCAAAACGGGTCAATATCTCGATATACTCAAGATAGCCAACGTCAACCCCATCATCAATGCTAAATGGTCATGTTGCTTTCTGGAAAACTACTCCCCATATCATTTTTGAGACCCTGTTTTTAGCTTCTTTTCAAGGAATACACAGCCGAAATAATCTAGGAGTCACAAACACATCACGGGACAAAGTTATTGTGAACAAAGAAAACCTATGGATAATGCTACGCGCAAGGAGCCATAGATAGTACACCAGACGATACAAACAATATGAAGAAAAATTGCCATAACATCGGCCGACATTTAAAATGTATTTTTCTAATTATTGTATAAGATATCCGAAATATAGAATAAAAAATATTTTTGATAATAATAATCACAAAATATTATAAAAATGGTAACCTAAAAATATGTGAACTTCATTCCAATCAATTGAATGCACACAATGTAAATACCTCCATGAAATGGAGTGTCGAAGTATTTCACACGTTTAAAGTTTTAGAATTGAATTGCCAAGATTTTCTTATGTTCGAACAAATGTTTATTCATCTCATTCCCTGTGGCAATTTTTTCACGCAATTATAATTGCTCCCGTGTTTTTACGAACCAAGATTATAATTCAATTATGTCAAGAATACATTTTTGCGGAAAGCATTACCGGATTGTATGGATTATACCACAATTTTACAGCAGCGAACAAAATACTTCGTGTTTCAAGTTAGCGAAAACACATTATATCCTACTTTCTCCAGTAATCTGAGATAAGACCAACTGTTGAAATAATTTATTTTCAAGTCTCATACAATCTTTCCGTTTTATATAAGATACTGCATGTATTTTAAAACATTATCTTTTTCACTGATTTTGTTCACTAGAAGTTTGGAAATACGGATCAATTATCTATATTTTGGCTCCTAAATGAATTTTTCTTGACAAAGCAATGAATTGAATGGAGCTTAATTGATATTTGATGTTCATTAGTTTTGATTGGAAATGGTACTTCATACAGACAAAGGAATGTTATTTCTGACATCAGCGTCAAGGAAACTACTCCAATTATTTTCAGTTCGTTTATATTCGTAATGCTCATTTTTGATACAATAGCATATACTCTCATGAAAGGCCAGGTCCTAAAATAAAGCACTTGAAACGATGAAACTAACTTCTCCATTTAGGTGATATATTGGATTAATTAGGATGAAACTGTTATAGTTGTTGTATCTTTTTTGAATTTTGATCGGTGTAATCTCAATGTTTTTTGTTCAATAGAATTGTGCGATTACTACTGAAATTCAACCAAAAATAAGTATTTATCAGAAGAAATTAGGATATTATGAATATTCGTGTTGCGGTGTTTCGTCATGTGTTATAATAACTATAAAAACTGTCTTCTATTATTAAGAAAACATAGAAACAGAAACAAAGCATGAAAACAAAATCCGAAATATAGGTTAGTATTTTAAATGAAACCTAACGTTTCTAGCTGATTCCACAATATTGTGGAATTAGCTAGAAACAATGAGTTTCATTTAAAACACTTCAAAATATATATTTACTGCAAATAGAATTTCCCCACTTTTCGTAAGGGCTCACTAGAGGATATTTTTTGCAGAGTTAATCGAACCGTTTATCTTTTCTCGAAGAGTTGGAGAAAAAAATTATTCACTTACAGAATGAAGAGCTCATATAAATATTAAGTACACACAATTGAACATAGTTAACCCAAAATAGAATTCTAGGTGGTTCCGTTTGCTTACACATGAAGACCCCAAAGTTTGAGTAATTAACCAATAATAATGAATGATTTTGATTGATTCCTATGGCGAATAAAGTTAGAAAAATAAACGGTTTCAAAGATTAAAACTAACTTCTCCGCATCTGTGGCTCTGAACAATATTCTATCATAAAATTGTCACTTGTATACACTTCGGGGGATGTATTCGTGCTAACAAACCAAAAAATCTCCAAAAATAACCAAAAATGTAGTATATATGGATTTATAGGACCCGCTGTACTCGCTCTCGTCAGCTGAAAATCAATAGGGTATATCTGTGAGAGACCTTGAGCAATATTCAATCATAAAATTGGTCACTTGTATACACTCTGGAGACTGTATTGTGCTAACAAACTGAAAATTCTCCAAAAATTACAAAAATTTGGTACTTCAAGTAACATTGCACCCGTTGTACTGGCTTTAGTAAGTTGAACATTAATAGGGTTCATTTTTGAGACGCTCTAAATAATATCCAATCATAAATCACTTATATATACTCCGGAGGCTGTATCGTGTTAAACTGGAATTTCTCCAAAAATGACTAAAATGTCGTAGATAAAGTACTATAGCACCTGTTGTACTCGCTCTGGTGAGCTGGAAAACCATCTATGAGATGTTCTAAATAACATTCAATCATAAAATTGGTGACTTTTTCTACTCCGGTGGCTGTATCGTGCTAGCAAACTGAAATTTCTCAAAAAATAACAAATATTTCGTACTTCAAGTACCATAGCACCCAATTTACTGCATCTGGTGAGTTGAAAATCAATAGAGTTGATCAGTGACATGTTCTTTACAATATTCAATCATAAAATTCGTGACTCCTTGTACTCCAGAGGCTGTATTGTGCTAACAAACTGAAATTTCTCAAAAAATAACAAATATTTCGTACTTCAAGTACCATAGCACCCGTTGTACTAGCTCTGGTGAGCTGAAAATCAATAGGGTTCATCTGTGACATATCCTTCACAATATTCAATCATAAAGTTTGTGACTTGTTGTACTCCGGAGGCTGTATCGTGCTAACAAACTGAAATTTCTCAAAAAATGACAAATATTTCGTACTTAAGTATCATAGCACCCGTTGTCCTGGCTCTGGTGAGCTGAAAATCAATAGGGTTCATCTGTGACATTCCCTTCACAATACTCAATCATAAAATTGGTAACTTGTTGCACTCCGGAGGCTGTATCGTGCTAACAAGACATGTAACGAAAAGTAGCCGACGACAACGACGACGACGTAGCAAGAAAATTACTAAGATTTCCAATAGACCTTAACACGTTCTACAACTTTTGTGGTTAACATTTTCTTCTAAATCATATATGAAAATAATTATTCCAAAAAACTCAAAATTAGAATGTTTTATTTTGGATTAGATGCAAAAATGTCACTGAAATAAGCCTGTCCAACTGGTCCTGTACCATTGGGATTTTAATAATACGATTCTTCTCTCAAACATCGTTGGTTAGGTTAGGTTAGGTTTCATATATTCGGCGAGCGCAAGCTAACATACGCCAGTATGAGGGAACTTAATTCAGGCGACGTTATCTCCTACTTCTGAGAAGTAGGCTGGATGACGAGCTAGAATGAAGTTTTGAACCTCAGAAGGATGCACAATGGGCCAATTGTGGCCTACGTGCTGTGGGGTCACCCACCCTTCTACCTTTTACAGATTACAGAAACATCGATGGTAATAATTATTGTGTATTGTGTATGTTGGAAAAGGGGGAAATGAATAAATATTTCTATTTTTAACACAGTCATTTAAACAAAAAAGGCATACATCTGATGTACCTATTATTCAGTCGGTTCCAATATTTTCTTATGGATGAAGAAGCCCAAAAAACAAATTTTCTGTCGCTACAAATATCGCTTGGGTACTGAGAAAATTCCTAGCCATCGCACTCAAAACTGGAAACTGAGTGTTATGGTCCAATCGTGAAAAAGATATATAACAAGCATTTAAACAGGAAAGACTTCAAGAATGGAGAAGACTCCGAAGTCAAATTTATGATCTGCAGCTACTCACCTCTCAAACAGCTATAATTGGAACAGTAACTTAATACTGCTAGAAAATATCTCGGTAGGAATACATAGAGCCGTGTATATATGGTTGAGTATTCACAGAAAAGAGTCAGTCAAAGGAAAGTTAATAAGTCAAATACACGAGCCTTTATCGATTTGAATGCTTTAGGGTGTACATAAATTGGTGATACGAAGTCAAATCAACACATATTTATACCAAGTGTCAATAAACAGAATCATTCAAATAACAAAGTAACGCATGAACGTACTCTGTATTAGAAACAGTTACTCCAGGAACTACATGCTTAAACTGCTATTGAATCGAACTTTTTACATCATAATGAAAACCCAAGTCTATCGAAAGAGGAGAAGATCGCTTATCACAAGTATATATATTTTTCTTTCTTCTCATTTCAACTGGTAGAGTGTAAACATTTTCGGAGCTTGCACAAATAAAATTACATTTACAATGCCAACAATGAGAGAAATGGACTATTGTGAACAAGCAAATACAAATTATATTTTCGGTTTCGAAAATTAACTTTTTAAAAACAAAAATTACAATTTATTTGGCGTGAAATATAACAGTAAAAATACAGAGATTAAAATACATCTAACAACAATAAAGTCAGATTCAATTATGAATGTTTAACTCGAGATTTTATAATAGAAAACAGCATATTCCGCACTATCAGCGTCTGGGTGGAACAACACACCATTCATCGCAACAATGTATCATAATGGTACCATTTATTGTTACAATGTAACTTGTCCATCCCTCGGAGAAGGTTTATAAGGGACGAATATAACAGAATCATCTTCTTGTTGTGGGGATGGTATTTCTTCTTCTTTCTTCTTTTTACTTCTTAGGGTTTGAAAGCGATGTCGATATCTATAGATCATCATAACGATGCAGATGGTGAATACAGGGGTTGTCCAGAAGTGTGTAGCTTCGGGAGAAATTTCTTCATAGGATATAGGTTCCAGTAGTTGTTCTCCATGAATTTTCTGGAGTTCACCTAGATGTATTTTTTCTAATTCAATTGCTTTTGGTTTTGCTGGAAGGTAATGCGCAGCTATGTGGGTATTCGGAATGGTGAGTGGTTCTTTGGCGTTGTAATAACTTTCTTCAGGTGTGTGGAGTTCACATCCCAACGGTACTTCGAACAGGTAAACACCGAGTATAACTTGAATGTTGCTGGTTGAACAGTGGGTTGACATTTTGGTTGGCAACGGGAAAATGCCAATGTAATGTGAGGAGGTAATTGCTTCAATTCACGTGTTTCGACTTGAAACTGGAACGTAGAGGCAGCGAGCTGCTTCTTTGGAGACTCGAAGAATTTGGCTGATACAGTCTGGAGATTTACTGTGAAACTGGAGATTAACTATTTGACACAGATAAGTAGTGTCCAACTTGTTGCAGGCCATCTTTGAAAATTGGAAGAGTTCAGTACCTATTATCAGATAGGGCGAAGTGGGTATAATTGTGGTTAGATTTTTGGTCGGGATTGAGTACGAATGATAATGAGTGAATGGCTCAGAGTGAAGGATTGGAAAATGCAGAATAAATACAACCATATAATTTGAAAAATAAGCATCAATTAAAATAATATCATAGTATTTAAAAAAATTCTCTTCATCAATGTACAATAATTGATTCTTTTTGTAGTGTTGAAGCATTATATGGATAATGGATTTAATTTCTCCTACTTTTATAACACTATTATGTAGGGTGTTATTACGAGCAAAAGAGATTGCGTTTTCTGAATCAGTTAATAACTGTATAATTAATTGTAAAGACAGATATTGTTGATTTGAGATATTTTGTATTTGAATAAATTTATCAAATTCGAAAACTAAGTTGCCCAGGACCGAAGTTAATTTTTCTACTTCCTAAGCTATTAATTTTTGATTATTATTCAATCAAGTAATGATTTTATTGAAGTTGTCAATCGAGTGAGTGCTTAATGGAATTTGTTGATTAAATTTCGAAATAATATTTTTTTCATTATTTTGAAGGGCTCTATCATACCTTTCGGAATCTGATTGATCAAGATATACGGAAATTTCCTCTATGATGCTACCGAGGCCGTTAATTAACCCTCGTTTCGTTCTATGTGAAGGATAAATTGTTTGAAATTTTCGTTGTGCTGATTGTAATTATTGATAGCGAAATCCATTATCGATATTTTCAAGACTGTTCCAATGAAAAGTTGTTTTCTTTGACTTAATTAATTAATGTTCAAGATTGTAAAATCTTGAAATTTATTTGTTAAGATACCTTTAAAATATGTGAGACATTTGTATGCCTCCCTTGTTTTATTATATATATTTGAGGCGTAAATTCATTTTAGTTAATAGCTTCGTAGAAATATGTATATGCAGAATTGATAAGATCTTTCTATTGTAGTAAATTCAAAGGATATTTCAATTTTATCTTTAAAATGCTTTGTAAATATCACGTTTTTCAACAATAATTGTAAATTCTTTTGTATGGGTATATGGATGTCACCTTTTTTGAAAGTCGACATTGTCCTTTAGTTAAGAAGTGAGAAAAAAGCACGTTTCACCCTATTATATATTGTATTTTAAAAACCCTAAATTTAGTGTCAATTCTGCATGAATTTTATGGTAGAGGTTCGGAAGACATGAAAGACATTTTTGAATCACCCTTCTAAGTAAGAAGGTTACAATTGCTATTGTAGTATTCCATAGAAACTTAATTTACTATTGGCGGCACCCATAGTTGATTCTTGTCTGGGAACCCGACAAGTCAAGTGATGCTGGCCAATAGGAAATATTTTTTTTCGGTTGGTCAACCCAATCCACGTTTAAACACGCCCCTCGCAGATTTATACTTAACACGTCTCACAACGTGAAGAAATCAGTTACTTCTCACTCGTCGAATCGAGCGCAACGCTCAACAGCAAAGTTAGTTTTTCATACTCATCGAATCGAGCGCAATGCTCAGCAACGAAGTTAGTTTTTAACTCATCGAAACGAGCGCAAGGCTCAACAACAGAGTAGTTTTTCACTCGTCAGTTCTACACTTCTAGACGCGAGTTTTACACACTCATCGAATCGAGCTCAACGCTCAATAACAAAGTTAGTTTAAAACTCATCAAATCGAAACATAAAGTGTCTTCCGATCTGAAACCACAGAAATTCAGCGTTCACAACTCAACTTTGTAACATTTTGTAAATTTGTACTTAATAAATTATTAATTTCGACATTAACTTTGTCAGATTAGGATTATTTATTTAGTTGAATGTCCACGCCAGTTGACGAAGTTGAACTAGAAATATAATCAAAAACATTGGTTGCTCGTAAGCCGGATATAACAAGCATTGTTATAAAACATTGGTCCTTCGTAAACCGGATATAACAAGCATTGTTACAAAAACATTGGTCCTTCGTAAACCGGATATAAAAAGTATTGTTATATAACATTGTAAAGTGCCAGTATCAAGAGAGCAGTTCAAATCGAAGTATAGCAGTTCAAATCATAGTGCAAGTATAGCAGTTCAAATCGTAGTGCAAATGTAGCAGTTCAATTGGCAGTCCAATTAGCAGTTCAATTGGCAGTCCAATTAGCAGTTCAATTAGCAGTCCAGTTAGCAGTCCAATTAGCAGTCCAATTGATAGTTCAATTACCAGTCCAATTAGCAGTTCAATTAGCAGTTCAAATCGCAGTTCCAAGGATTCATCACAGCAGCAGCCAGGATAATCAAGGTAAGTTGGTCAGTTATCTATTTATATGTGCCAATTATCCGTCCTGTTTCCATATTAGTATCGTATAAATATTGTTGAAATTCCTTACCATACTCACGCATAAACTAAATTTGTGATGGCTGAACTTAAGAAATTAAGCCAACAACGCGATTATATACTAACAACCATTACGAAATTAGAAAAACTCATCGACCAAGTAAACGATGAGCCTGCGGGATTCCTCAAACATTTTATTCAAGCGACGTTAGATGAAGCAATTAAAATATATGTAAAAATTGATTCAATTCAAGATAGTATAGAGGAGTTAGATCAAGAAGAAATTGATCAGCGTAGCCTCTACGAAGAGAGCCTTATGTGGGAAACGTCGCGTGCCTAAAGGTTTCTCGATAAATTCACAGCTTCAACATGCAGTACATTTAGAGCACAACCAGTAGATCCCGTGCAAACATCCACCAACAAATCACGTTTGGGTCAGCTTACTTAACCAAAATGGCAACGCGGTTATATACAAACTGCTATTACGAAATTAGGAAAACTCATCGACCAAGCAAACGATGAGGCTACGGGATTCCATAATCATTTGATTCAATTGACGTTAGATGACGCAATTAAAACGTATAAAAAATTTGATTCAATTCAAGATAGCATAGAGGAGTTAGATCGAGAGGAAATTGATCAGCGTAGCTGCTACGAAGAGAGCTACGGGAAACGTCGCGTGCTAAAAGGTTTCTCGATAAATTCGCAGCTCTACCATGCAGTAGATACCGTGCAGTGCAACAAGTAGATACCGTGCAGACGGCCAACAAAACACGTTTAAACGCTGATAACAAGACATCCGCCGTTGTAAACGTACCAGTAATCTCTCACGTTATGTCATATGAATCGATCCAACGTGAGCAGATAAAGTTACCTGCTAACATCAAATTAGCAGAATCAGAGTTTCATCAACCGGATTCGGTTGACATCTTAGTAGGAACAGGAGCTACACTGTCTGTAGAACGAAACATATTAGTAGTAACAGACACTAAACTGCCTGTAAAACCAACCAAGGTAGTAGAACCAGAGTTTCATCGACCTGCACCGGTCGACAGATTAATAGGAACAGGCAATACACTGCCTGTAGAGCAAAGGAAATTAACGGACCCAGATGTCCACCAACCTTCACCGGTCAACAAATTACTAGGAGCAGGGACTACCATGTCTATGGAGAAAAGCAAATTAGCCGCTCCGGGTAATCAAGAATCGAACAAACTTCACATGTCCCCTGTTCTGGACAATACGTTGATATCAGAAGGTTATTATTTATCTCATCACGCAATCAGTAAGGAAACGATTACAACTACGAAAGTAAGTGTGGTATACGACGGTTCTTTGGAGACTTCTACAGGCGCACCGTCGAATGACGCCCTGTATACCGGTCATAATAGTCAAACCAGTTTATTAACTATTTCTAATCAAGTTCGCGAAAACCCTATCGTGATTGCAGGTGATTTAAAGCGAACATGTCAAACATTTTTAGTTAGAAACGAATACTGTAAGTTTCAATGTCTCATTTGGAGAGATCAAATGAAAAACTTACGAATTTTTTAATTAAATATCGTTATATTCGATATTACGTGTGCTTTGTATCTAGCAATTCAATGCTTACATCAATTAAGTAAAGATGAATGCAAAATATATACCGTGCGAAACGACACGAATATGTATATACTGAAACCTATTCAGATTCGGGTTTCCAAACGGATAACACTATTCGGAGTTTTCAATTTATTCGAACCGTTAGGATTATTGGTTTCCGTGGTTGTACTCGGGAGAATAATCCTACAATACTTGTGGATCTATAATCTCGATTGGAACGAATCGTTATTTATTATATTGTATATTGAATGGCAAACATATTGCCAGCCATCACCGTCAAATGATCTGTTTTTATTTCGACGCACCGTAATTACCGCCGATGTTGAAGACGTTCAATTACATGGATTTTCCGATGCAACTGGAATGGAATTCGGCGCATACGTTCACTTACGCACACTATATCTCTCAAGAAAAATTAAAGTGCAATTATCATGTGTTAAATCTCGTGTTGTACCTATCAAGAAGTTAACCATACCGAAATTAGAGCTCTTAGGGGCACACCTCTTATCTACATTCATGGAAATTGTAAATACGGGCCTCCGAAAAGAAATTCAAACTTTTTATTGGTCCGATTATGAATTTGCATTAAGTTGGCCTCAAGCTGTTCCTCGGCGATTGATAAATCCTTTTCGGAACGAAGAAGGGATAATGAGGACAGGCTACCGTTTGATTGTGTCTAATTCAACATTTGACGCTGAACACTCCGTTATCTGGTTTGAAATTAGACATGTGATCATTTTAGTTATGATGTATTTTCAGAAAAAATATTTGCAATCTGTAATTCAGCAAAGTTTATACGCCATACGCCGTAGATATGTCATTATTGACGGACGTAGTCGAATGTATATACATATAAAACTGTGTTGTACCTGCTTCAAGGCAAAGTTTCCGCAGCCACCACGTATTGGGAAATTAGGTGAAGCAACATTGAAAGGATTTGAAAGGCATTTGCACAAAGTCGCCGGTCGCGACTGGTTATTCACGTATGGACGATTTAATGTGTTAATTATCGAAAACGAAACTAATATTTCTTCTAATCCTACCGATCCTATCACCCTTATTCCTGGCAATTTATTATTAGGTAATTTATTGACCAACTTGCAAAGTAGTGATTACCCCCCGACTACCAGTAAACATATGTCTCACGATGAGCAGCACATACTTAATGTTAAACCGCATTTCTGGACGCGGTGGGGCAAGGAATGCCCGAACGAGTTGACGGTTCGCACCAAATGGGAAAAGGCCGGTCCTGAAATTCACGAAGGGGCTGTGGCCTTACTACGAGAAGATAACATTCCACCCTCACAATGGACCCTGGGAAGAATCATGGAGTGCTATACCGGTGGTGACGGTGTGGTACGTACTGTTTTAGTGAAAACCGCGAAATCATCAGTTGTCCGAAATGTGAAGAAGGTGGCGTTACTTCCGATTATACCGACTAATGCTGAATATGAACATTCATAGACTTTATAATTGATCGTATTCTCTCAACGGGAGGAGTATGTTCGAGATTGTAAAATCTTGAAAATTATTTGTTAAGATACCTTTAAAATATGTGAGACATTTGTATGCCTCCCTTTTTTTATTGTATATATTTAAGGCGTAAATTCATTTTAGTTAATAGCTTTGTAGAAATATGTTGCAGAATTGATAAGATCTTTCTATTGTAGTAAATTCAAAGGATATTTTAATTTTATTTTCAAAATACTTTGTAAAATCACGTTTTCAACAATAATTGTAAATTCTTTTGTATGGGCATATGGATGACACCTTTTTTGAAAGTCGACATTGTCCTATAGTTAAGAAGTGAGAAAAAAGCACGTTTCACCCTATTATATATTGTATTGTAAAAACCCTGAATGTAGTGTCAATTCTGCATGAATTTTATGGTAGAGGTTCGGAAGACATTAAAGACATTTTTGATCCAATTTGGTTTTGTACTTCCTCTTTATATATATGAGGATATCTGTAGGATTTGGTATAAACTGGTATTTCATCGGTTGTCTCAATATTATGTTTTATTTGATTTGTAAACGTATGTTGCTCATCAGGCCCAATAAAGTTTGTCTGAAAACTTTTGACATAAACGTGTATTTTTTTCTTTTTCTTCAACGTTCATATGATGAGTTCGAATAAAGTGTTTAATATCTATTTTTTCGTCAGTATTTTGAAGATTTGTTGGTAAAACGCCAGCTGTATATAAATGATATTCATATTCAAATTAATAATATCACTTTTAAGAGGATGTGTCAATGCCATACAAATAAGTGTTTTTAAATGAAACTCAAGGTCTCTAGTTAATTTCACAATATAATACAAGTTATTGAAAATTCTAAAAAATTGACAATTGTTTCGATAAATCAATATCATCTAGAGACCTTGAGTTTCATTTAAAAACACTAATATGAGCATATTCCACGAAGCAAGGGTCGAGACAGTCAATGCCATACAAATAGTTTCGTCTGTGTCATTGATTAACTTGGCCCATGCTAATACGTTTTTCGCTTCGGTTAGCGTTCCTCTTAAATATGAGCCATACATTTTTTGATTAGGTAAAAGTATTGTACCTTAATTTTCTTTAACAGGTAGTCGAATGGGATTTATTGAATGTGGATCTAATTGAATAAAATAAAATTGATTTTTATCTAGTTGATAACATTTAATCGGTAATACAGAAATATCAGTTATTAGTTTTGATTTGGAAAAATCGATGCGTGCTTTTAAAAGTTTTAAATTGTCTAAGCCAATTAATCCATCAAACGTTTTATGAAATTGGAAAAGTCCAAAGTTCAAATTGTGATTGAGCTATTTTCACTGATACTCAAATTTGAAATTAAGGCTGATAATGAATCTGCAGATATATCGCTCAAAGGAATAAAAGCAGAGAAATCTGACATACGTACTTACAGAATAAGGGCAACGATCAAATTCATTCCCCAAACTGCAGGTGGTCACTGTTGGATGATCTGGTTTTGGATGAAACTTCGAATATTTCTCCAAAATTGCACTTTTGTTTCGCACTTTTCAAGTTGAAATTTTTTGTCAAAGTTCGTATCGCAAATAAACTTTCAATAACGATGAGTTTAAACGATCATACTGTTTCCTGCGCCAATTATATTTTCGGTTTCGAAAATTAACTTTTTAAAAACACAAATTATAATTTATTTTACGAAAAATATAACAGTAAAAATACTGAAATATATCTAACAACAATAAAATCAGATTCAATTATGATTGTTTATCTCGAGAATTTATAATATAAAACAGCATATTCGGCACTATCAGCGTCTGGGTGAAACAACACACCATTCATCGCAATAATGTATCATAACGGTTCCATTCATTGTTACAATGTAACTTACATGACTGTTGAAACTAAAATTGTGGGTTAGTATAGGCAATTATGTGAGCTTAGCGACAAAGAGGATTCCCTAAAGCGGGATCTCCAAATAAACAATTCGCAGAAACCAGTTGACAAATGCATCTTATTCTAAGACTTATTTCCAACATTCAATTATTTGAGCTAACAACAAGGTCAATCCAAATTTCGAGCATCTCGTGAGACATTCATTTCGATTTAGAGCGGTTGTAAATGGACCGATCATTTGCTTTTGTGAATAATTAGAAATACTTATAAGGGACAAGAATATTCAAATTATTTAGATTGTAATTGTTCGCGATTGTGGAAGAAGAATTGAAATTGGATGTAGATCATCCAAGCCAGAATGGAAAGCGTCCTAATTTATATTAGTATCCCGAGGAGATTGAGAAAAGACCATTTCCTCTAATTTCACTGAACCAGCCAG
Source organism: Galeruca laticollis (assembly GCA_963921935.1). Taxonomy (NCBI): domain Eukaryota; kingdom Metazoa; phylum Arthropoda; class Insecta; order Coleoptera; family Chrysomelidae; genus Galeruca; species Galeruca laticollis. The sequence continues at coordinate 108,596,054 of OY998176.1, forward strand.
ATAAATAGCATTTAGAGTTTGAATGATTTCTTAAACCGTAAAAAATAAAATGAATTTTGGAATCAACTGACTTTTGTAATCAAAGATAATGAAGTTTGATTCTATTTTCATGACCATAGATTTATGTCAACGACTAAAATATTTGAGTTTTTTATTAAATTTTTCAAAAATCAATATAAATAGATACGACATGAGAAATTGTTCGCGACATTCTGAAATTGATTATTAATAATGATGGGTGAAGTTTGTAACATTTTTATGTATCTAAGATTTAGGAAATATTAATTTTTATGATTATCACTTGTTGAAGCGACGATAAATGTGAAAATATGCAATGTTTTCTATATAAATTAGTTGCATTCACACAACCAATGACCATACGAATTTCTCCGGACATTGTTATCACTCTATCATCTTTTCTTTGTTTTTATTATTTCTCGTTAGCACACTGACAAGTTTCTTTTCATTTGGGTATACAGATAACATCGGTCTAATTATCAAATTACTTTCAATATCTCTCGAACGGTAATGTAGAAAGTGTTGAAAAATGATCAGTGAAACGAATATAATCATGTCGTTCAATTTGAGCAGTCATTCTTATTACTTAAATTCATTTCCGGCTAGTTAATGTATCGTTTACTTTGAAGTAATTATCATGGGTAATTAGGACACATATATCATTTTTTTAAGATCATTAAGTTGTGTGTGATCTTTCTAACTTCAGTTTGTTAATTCAACGTTTCAATCAATACATTTATTAGAAAATATCGACTCAAAACTATGTTTCGCATGGTCATATAATACAATCGAAAGTCATTAATAATCAGATTATTAACTCTGCGGTGTGTGAGAAATGGCAGATTTCATATTACAAGATATAATTTTTATTGAGTACGTGGTTATTATATATAATAATCAGGATATAATGTGTGAATAATCACAGATAAAAGAAATTATTCTTTGTTTTGACATTATATGTTGTATTGCTGAAAGTACGTTTCTTAGCAAATCATGTACTGGAGTACAGAATTCATGTTCGTATTTGCATTGTAATATCAAGTTCAAACTTAAAACAGTAAAATTTTCAATGATTTCTGATACGAAAAAGTGTAATCATGATTGAGAACAACTAAACGCAATTCAAACAATCTGAAATTAGTTCCAGATAATCATTATTGAACACATTTTCGAATAGTGCTTGATCTGTTCGATCGCCAAAATACAATCAACTCACATGCTAAATATTGGTTAGTACTTCATTGAAAACTAACTTGGGTTTAAAGATCAAAATAATCCAAATTAATTTGTTTCAAATCCCTTTAATCTTATTATAGTACCAACAAAAGCCTGCTCTCGTCAATGCAACAAAATAAGGTAAAGCTTTAACAACATAGTCGCGCAAAAATGTTTTATATTTCAAAGCTTGTACAAGTGTGCTCTATTACACCAGAAGAACTCCAGTCCCTCATTCGTTGAATTACTATTGAGTGGTTTGCCCCCTTTATCAGTTAATGTGCTCTTCATAAATTTACATTTTGATCCTACTAAATTCCGTACTCTTTATCTTATCCTATGTTGTCCAACGTTTTAAATTCCCGTACTATCTTCACTGTACTTCACTTCTTCTGTACAATGTGGCTTTAGTCGTGTGTTCTTTCCCAGTATTTTCATTTTATACACTTCATCTGTGAATTTATTTTGCGGTTGACTACAAACACATCCAAACTTATTTTCGTTTAGAAATAGATATTTTCAGAACAAAATTATCACTTTTTCCAGAAGAAGGAAAATCTGCGATGAATATTCAAATTACATTTCCATAAAAATTCTGAAAGATGTTCGGCGTTATTTGGAAATCTGACTTATTTGTTTCTCCCGAACTCAATGTGTATTCTCCTGAGAAGTTTCCTATCCACGGCGTCTATTCTCTGTTAATGTCTATTTGACGTGGTTACTTCTCCACATGTTTCTATTAGAAACCTCCACCTCCAGTTCTTGTGGTATTTCCTTCTCCCTAAAGGACTCATTCATTCCAAGCAATATTCTTTCCGCTTTGTTTATTATGTCGTCAATTTCGTCATTGGTTTCTCCATTGTTGTCTTCTATTTGTAGTGGTTATTAACCCAGAAGGACAAAAAAATTCTTACGAACTGATCAAGACTCAGATCGTGTCGATGTTGGTACAACTCGAACAATTGTTTAACTACTTATACTATTATAATTATCATAACACATGTTAGTGATATATCTTTTCAATTAATTGTAAAACGTATTCGATAACCTTATACAAATATATACTATAAAAATAAGAATTGTGAACATCTAAGAATTAATTAATGTTTTGTTCTGATTATCGCTACTAATAAATCACAATGTATGTTATTAGTACGAATGGAACTTGACCGTTCTTAGTAAATTACAGGCCATGTATCAGTACAATTTATGTATTATTTAGTGTGTAAATAAAAATTAGTGAGATACTTGTCGAGATGGTATATTTTCATCCTATAATCCAGATAGGAGTAACTCCGCATTTACAATAATTCATGGAATCATCTTAAAATGGATGATCGTTAGCCGTCTTATCAACTATCCACATTACATACAACACATGGCTATCTAGTCATGATCTACTCCACCACTATTGATACAACAAATATTGAAACTAGATATTCAAATCTACTCACTTGGTCTGGAGATTTTCCCTTGATCTTATAGTATGTATTTTTACAGTATTCAAAATCATGTTATTATCATTATGTATTCTACTCTCAAAATTAATATCTTGTTTTGAGTACTACGTCCACCACTAAATAAACATTACGTCCCAATCAGTTACTTACTCCAATTTTTTGTCTCATACGATGAAATGCTAGATCTTGTTCCTCCTCATTCGCTGCTGATTTCTTCGACACTTCTTTTATGAATCAATAATATAACCTTTATATTCCAATTCCTCCGATTTGCGTTTATTTTCAGTGCCTACTTTTTGAACGACGAAATAAAACAATATAATTTGTTTAAATCTTCATTAATTTGAACTAATGTTCAAAACAAATTTGTTGACGCGTTTCACTAACACAGTAGCTTTGTCAAAACGAATGAAGTTAAAATATAAAAATGTCTTAATATATATAGTGATAATTACAGAATTCTATTTACTAAGGTTAACAATGGTATTGAAAGAAATTACCTGGAAATTCATTCACTACAAACATTCCTAAGCTATCTTCTAGGTGAAGAGGTTCAATAAAAGAGACTGATTGATATATATATTTGGTCAATAAGGAGATTACCTGAATATTTATTTTTGTTAATCTCTAGGACCTCTAATGAATTTAAACTAAAGGATTCACCGACTACATGGAGAATTTCAAAATTTGGGTCGAAAATGTGTTGGTTTTCAAATAAATGATTTGAATAGTTAGAATCTAATTTTTTGTTGTCATAGCTACGTTTGTGTTCCGAAATTCTAGTTTTAAAATTTCTAAAAGTTCTACCGATATAAATTTTATCACAATTGTCATTATCACATTTTAATTTATAAACTCCTGATTTGTTTAATTTTGAAGATTTAGATTCATTATTTTTGATGAATTTGGATAAATTGTGATCAGTTTTAAAGGAAATATTCATGTCTAAAGTTTCTAAAAATTATTTAATTTTTAAGGATGGTGTTCCAAAGTATGTTAATCTTTTAAATTGATTATTATTTTTATTACTTTTTCCAAGTATTCGATTATCTCCAGTTCAATGTTTTCACATTTTTCCCCATTTTCATAATACTTAAAACTTCTATTACTCTCTCTAACTCCATTTAGAACACTTTGTTATTGGTATCTGCTCAATAAATTCTCCTTCCATATTTTCATCTTCCTCAGCCAGATGGTTCAAGTACTCTAATGTTTCTGTGTTCTGTTTGCTCAAAAGTACCTAACAAATGTTCCTCCATAGCTTTCAGTTATTTGCCTTTTCAAGTTCTACTGTGTATCTTGTTTGCATTGTTCATTGCTTTCTTCATTTAATCCACGCTTCCTGTATCATCTTTACTGATATACTTGCCTTTCCAGATCATTTCTCCTGCATAATTTTCATGCCTGTCTCAGTTTTTCATACTCCTCCATACCTGGGGTGTCAAATTCATTTTTCTAAAGGGCAAATTGAAAATTTTAGGGTTTGTTAGCGGGCCAGACTTATTGAATTAGAATCTTTACCTTCAATCAATTTTCATATAAAGGTATTAAAAAGGCTAAATTAAATTGAACTTGAAGATCCTGACAGCTGAGGTATCTTGTTTTTGATAAGCTCATTGTGGTCAGGGGTCATATTTGAGGTAGTTATGTTCAGCATAGATTGGAGATGTTCATCAATAAATCTTGAGCGATGTTTGATCTTATTTATTTCCATAATGGAAAAACGTCTGCAGGCATAATTAGGTACTAGCAAATATCACAGGATATGTGCTTTATGTTTGTTTATATTTGGACAGTTATTCAAAATTTTGGAATACTGTGCATAATATGTACTTCCTTAACTTTTTACTTCATAATACTGTCACATTGGAGATATATTGATTCCATATGCAAATGAATTGGTGCCTGTGTAGCATCAAAAGTGAAAGGATTATTATCTCATTGGTTTGAATGAAACTTACTGTTTCTAGTTAATTCCACATTAAATTGAAAAGATTTTGAAAATTCTATGATAATTGACAATTGTTTCGATATGCAGGTTGACGCATTAGAAACCGTTCACCTCAAGTATTGTTGGCGGGGGAGGTTTTTGCGGCAAACCCCGAGACACGTCGACTTTGTTTTCGAGGGGGACAACTACGCCGATTTTGTTTTCGAGGGGGACAACTTTTGATAGTTAACTTATGGTTGTATGGTCATCCCCCTAAAAGGGGTGACTACCTCTTCGAGAATCTAATGACATGGGGGGTCGAGTGGCATACAATTTGAAAGTTATTTCGATTCTCTTTAAAGAGATGCTAACATTTTTGTGTTAAAATCAATGACAAAAACCATTGAAATATCCGTTAAAGAATTCGGAATAAGAAGCTGAATTAATAATTAGGTAATAACATTTCAATAAAATGTTATTTTTATAAAAAAATGAAGACAAATAAAAAAAAGGAGTAAAAAATTAAATTCATGAAACCTCTTATACCTTATGAATTATAAACCTATTCTCATTTATCACTGAAATAGCAAAAAACATCTTTGTCAGCTATTGACGTGGTAAGTGATAGTTTTTAGTAGAATTTTACGGGTACTTAGTTTTATTTTAGTGAAATTCCTTCATTCTCTAGTTCAAAGTAAATGAATATAATTATCATGGTTTACACTGCAGAGAAAACTGAAATTGTTGCACACTATTTTGGAAACAACGAATCTGCTCGGGCAGCTGCAAGAGTTTTTAATGACCGTCATCCCGGTAAAAATGTGAGGCATCACTACGTGATTAATGAGAAAATTGAAATTGTTGCACACTATTTTAGAAACAACGAGTCTGCTCAGGCAGCTGCAATAGTTTTTAATGAACGTCATCCCGGTAAAAATGGTAGGCATCACTACGTGAGTAATTTATTATCATAGTTCACGCAAAGCGAAAACGTTTCTAACAGAAAATATGAAAGACAACATCCTGTTACTAACGTGGCTACACAGGTTGCACTTTTGGGACATGTTGCATTGGATCCCATTTCAAGCACGAGACATATAGCAGCAGCTACAGGAATTCTACGTAGAAGCATTCAGAGGGTCTCTCAACAACATAAATTCCATCACTATAAGATTCATCTCGTGCAAGAGCTCAACGAAGATGATCCAGATCGCCGTATATAATTTTGTGAGGAGATTACTAGAAAACAGGTGTACAACCCCCACTTTTTATATTCGATATGCTTTTCCAACTAATGCACGTTCTTTCTTAATGGTCACGTGAACAGACATAATTGCAGATACTGGAGTTATGCAAATTCTGCAATTATGAGAGAACAACATACAGAGGCTCCACAAAAATTGAATGTATGGGCCGGGGTTTTTGGAAATAATATTGTTGGTCCGTTTTTCCTACCTCCTAACTTGACGGGTGAATATAATCTTAATTTGCTCTTAATTTGCGCTACCCTCAAATTGTGGATATAATGGAATACGATGATCAGATCCCAGAAAATGATTTATTCCAAACAGGATGGCGCTCCAGCACACTATGCAGCTCCTGTCCGTGACTTTTTAGACCAACATTTTCCCGCATATTGGATTAGTAGAGGTTCCATTGAATGGCCCCCAAGATCGCCTGATCTATCACCGTTGGACTTTTTCTTATGGGGTTATTTAGAAGGTGTTGTTTACAAAACGCAACCCAACGCTTTAGAAGATCTTTTCCACCGGGTAACTATGGTATGTTGTGAAATAACTCCTGTTATCCTACAAAATGTTCCGAACAGTGTTGAACAAAAATTGTATTATTGTTTGGAAGTAAACTGATCACAATTTGAACACTAACTTTGATTAAAACTTTTCTGACAACTTCGTTTTTATTTCTTTCAGTCACATTTCCAGCTGGTTTTTGTCATTAATTTTAATACTTTACACAAATATGTTAGCATATCTTTAAAGAGAATTGAAATACCTTTCAAATTATGTGCCATTCGACCCCCATGCCATTAAATAATCTCGAAGGGGTAATAACCCCTTTTAGGGAGATGACGGTACAACTATAAGTTAACTATAAAAAGTTGTCCACCTCGAAAAAAAAATCGACATGTCTTGGGGTTTGCCGCAAAAACCTCCCCCGCCAACAATAATTGAGGTGGATTGTTTCTAATGCGCCACCCTGTATATTGTGGAATTAACTAGAAATCGTAAGTTTCATTCAAACCAGTAAAATGAGTAGATTCCACGTGAGGGTCGAGACAATTAATTTGATTATTATTGATAGATTCAGCAAAAGTAGAAAATACTCATCCAATATATACACAAAAACGACCGTGCACTTGTCAGGAGTGACATCCGGTGGAGATAATGCTCCTAATAGCATCCGATACATACATTTTGTTTCAAATGGTCTTTATTGTTGTTTAGTCGACATCCGTATATTCATATTTTATCAGAATTAGCATCCGTGCGATATTTCCAACAGCAATAGCATTTTTTTGTTCTGTAAGTGTCTATAAGCCTTCTAAGCTATCTGCAAAAATGGCCGTGTCATCCGCATACCTAATGTTGTTCAGTCGTTTACCATTTATATGGATTAGAAATTGAAGAGTAGGAGGGACAGTATGCAGCCTTGTCTTACCCCATGTTTTATGGTCACTACTTCCGACAGTTCTGTTTCTACTCATATATTTGCTGTTATAGAGGTGGAGTATTATTTGTCTAAACTTCCTGCCAAATATAAAATGGATACGTAAAATAGGTTTAAAATACTCAGCACTAATCTTTTAATACAAAACACCGTGTAACTCATATTTAGTTGTTTTCGGTTAAATCTTCATTATTAAATTATTTCCAATTAGTGATGAATCACTCTGTATGGGAAGTAGAAATTATCCAAAATGATAATATCTCCGTTCGGATCAAATTTGCGGTAAAAATGTGTTTAAATAATATTAATGAGCAGATCAAAATACACAACTTTTATTTCAATAATTTTCGTCTAATATGACTCGTTTACATTTTTGACCTTTTTTTAACTCACGTTTGCCTTACGTTATATCATCTGTTCATGTGGGTGTTGTTACTAGTTACTATAAGTCACGCGGTTCTAATCTAAAACTGCCCCTATTTCGATTTCAAATTATTCTTGTAATAAATTGCGGGGGGTCTCTGTGGTGGCCACAGCAAATTTTTTTATTACCGTTGTCCCGGTATTTTCCAAATTGAATAAATTCATATATTATACCAATAACACCTCGCTTTCTCTTTCTCGAGAAACTACTGACATGAAATAGTGAGAGGAACGGTTGTTTGATGTCCATCCGAAATGAATAATTTAAATATTTATTTTTAGAATTATGCTTATTTAAATGGACAAACATAAGATGGTAAATCTATTTATTCACTGAAAGTTTTTCAATTAACACTATAAATTACCAATAACCTCACAGTTTTGATTATTTAGCACTGTATCAGTCCAAAAGACTATTCTTCCGACGACCACAATAAAATATGGCACATTTCAGTTTTCCCTAAGTGAATAATTAAAAATGGCAAATAATTTCAATATTGAGACGATTTAGGGGTATACCCGTATGGAATGAAAAATAAACAAATCTGATTGGCCGACAGCTGTGTCTTTTTATTTTGCACAAAGGTCGATAGTTACCGATGGCTATATGTCCGCACAACGGCATAATTATTTTGTCCGATATTTTGTCCGCAGTTAGAGGGCATTGCCGAATAATATTTTAACTCTGACTTTTGAACTGTTAGCAAGTCATGGAGCGAATTGGAAAGAATTATTGAACTCTCTGTAATTTTGAGTCTGTTACGCATATAATTCAAAACTTCGTATCAACTAAAGAACATAAAATGACCAACAACCGTCTTCTTACCAACCCTATCATAAACTTTAATTAAAGCAATAAATACTAACTTTGCGTTTTTTTGTGGTACTCGGAAAAATATCGTGTACATGTGTTGAGAATCCGATTTCACATTCATTTGGTTAATCCACTCGCCTACGGGTCGTGGCTCTATTCTGCAAACTCTTGTGAAATCTCTCATTTTCAAAACTTCTTACACAATATACTATTCCTACAAGCGTGCGCAAAGTAATACTTTTCCGCCCGCATTTCCGTGCGCAAAGTAACACTTTGTCAAGCAACAATAGGTGCACTTGTCAACCTTGACATATAAAGTCAGATTTTTCCTTACTTTTTGTCAGCAAGAATCTACAAACACCATTTTACTATTCATTAAATAAATAAAAGGTTTAAAAGGTGCTGAAATGAGCAGTTCTGGTGACGAGCAACAGTTTCCATTGTATAGGCAGCAAACTTTTCAAGTTTAAATTCACTGCCAGCTAAATCGGAAGAAAAATATGAGAAACAATATAAACTCTTGAAATACTGGTGCCACAATAAAGGGGAAATATTAGTAGTAATAGGTGTTCCTAGCTTACTTTATAGATTTAGGAAAAACATTTTAGCCAAAGACGTTTTGGATTAAGCACTCAATGTATCTTCTAAGTCAAAAGAAACTTGCATTTAAGTCAATATTTCAAGCTAACATCGTTTTTAAAGGAGTAAAATATGGGATATAGTCCGAAAAAGACAAAAATCGTTGACAAAGTGAAGTTTCCAGATTTATGGATCAAGCAGCTGATCAAATTTACCTTCTAATAAAAGTCGCCACCATTTTCGGGTTGGCCGGTGCTTGCAGGCGCGATGAGCTTTGCAAAATAATGGTTGATTACATAGAGGATACCGGAAATTTAATAGTCGTCAACATCCCTAACTGTCAAAACAATACTTCAAGAGTTTTTGTAGTTGCTGAAGAAACAAATAAGAGACATAATTTACAACTGTATCATAAATATGCTCAGTTGCGAAAACCGTACAGTCCGCACAGGCGTACTTTGTGCAGTATAGCCGAGGAGCGTGCAATACTCAATGTGTTGGAGTACATTCATTCGCTAAAATGCCTTCGAGAATAGCTACATATTTACAATTGAAAAATCCAGAGCAGTATACAGGACATAGTTTCCGTCGTTCCTCGGCTAACATGGTGGCCGATTATGTAGCAAATATCACTAATGTCAAGAGACTCGGAGGCTGGAAATCGATGACTGCAGCCGAGAGCTACATTGATGTATCGAAAAATCAAAAACATAATTTGTCTAATAAAATATTGGCCACGAACATCTGTCCTTCCGCAGTGAGCCTTTCTTTAAGCCACATGAGCAGCTGCACTTCTAAATTAAACCATCCGCCATCGACCCTTCTGAACTGTCATGAGTTGAATCAACCTTCATCAAGCCACTCGAACAGCTGCCTTTCTGAAGTAAGTTAACCTTCATCGACCTATTTGAACAACTGTCTTGAGTTAGATCAACCTTCATCAAGCCATAATTTTAACTGCCCTCAGTGTTCATCAAGATATTTGATAAGCCGTCCATTAACTATTAAATTAATAAAGAAAATTATTACGTATGAATTGAATATAATAAGCACAGCGACACAACAGCGAAGAGAAGCTGGCTGTATCACTCGGCGGTCCCGAGTTCACCCGACCGAGCCTTTCACCTCAGATCTTGACGGATCAGCCTAACTTACTACCCACGGAAAAATCTGTATGCGGGGCGCCAAAAGAAGTTTTCACTTCGATTATAATTTTTTATATCCGTTTTTATCTGATATGAAGCTCGTAGGGAAAATTTTGATCCTAACGCGTGCGAAAAGTGCCATATCCGCTCGCAAAAACTTATGCGAACTCCGCTTCGCGTAACTGTATATATGCGTGTGGAGAAGTAGCACTTTGCACACTTGTTCGGAAAATAACAATACTCAATCCATAATTATTTTGGGCGAATCTCCAAAGTTACCAGATATAACGGCGGAGTTAGAAAAAAGTAATGTTGCCACTGCTGAAACGTTTTCAATATGATGTTCCTGAGTACTAAATATATTACTACAACCAGGAACAAATGAGGAAATTAGAGTTGAGCAGGAATTAGGGCGAGCATCGTCGATATTTTCAAGTTCAGGAAGAACACTTATTTCTGACGGTTCCAAATATTGCTCTAACGAATTAGCTAATTTTTCCTTCTCTCCCATTTTCTGCCGTCTTTGTTGGCGGAATTGATGACCTGACAAACGTTTTCTTTTTTTGTTCTCTTCTTCAAAATAGGAAATGTCATATTGTTAGCCATCTTATTGAGGTTTTTGGAAAAAATATGTAAACTTCAATTATCTCGAAAACAGATGAGCTTTGATATAGGATATGTAACATGGTGCCCTATTTGTCTTTACCAAGAAAATGGATTACATTTTTTAACAATCTGTACAACATTTGTTGAAAATGAATATGTATTATTATGTATTACAGCATCGATAATTGTGTTATTTATCATCTTCAAGATTATTGTTCGGCTTTTGGTATTTGTAGGTGAATGGTACATGTAAAGCTTGTAATATCATACTACGCTATACTTCGATCACTTACTAAGTCGATTATTCTCTTGTTATATACATATGACATTCAAGAAATAGATATTTGTGGATAATTTTTGTGTGTTTGTTACAGGGGCTCAGTATTGCCAATTGCCTTATTTAGCAATAAACAATTGGCCTGTACTAGTTAAACTATTTATTTATACGTTATTTGTGTCTATATGTTTTTCCGCGTGTTGGCTGCACGTTAAACGGTTTTCTACGATATCTTTCAGCATTATAGCATCTTAAGTTCGGTGGCGCCTATTAACGGATTTGACTTAATTATATGACCAAGGTAACAATAATAGAAAGAACCCCATAATATTCCGTGAGGTATAGTTCTCGATTATTTTTCACCAGATATAGTTCAATAGCTTTAATTCTTTTATTTCGCCTGGATAACCTTCGGCGATAATGGAATAAAATTATGATTATAGTTTTCAAAAATATTTTGTTTAGCATTATTGTACTTCTTTTGAAATTTTGGTGGATGCTAGTATTAACATTCAGCTTTACGGAAATCGTAGTGAGCTGCTCGCTAGATTATACCAGCCCATTGATTAGTCACTCAACTGCAGTATTGGGTGACTTTTGCACTAGAGTTCATGTACGAGGATGTATTGATATCTAGTTAGCCTAGACCAGTTCCATGCATTAGCAAAATATTGCGTTACCATAGCAACGAACAATAACTTACCAGAGTTACGCCATAAATTAAAAGTAAAAAGATGTCCACCGAAATTGTGAAAATCGAAAAATTAGAGTATCGAGCCATCATCAAGTACCTCTATTTAAAAGGGTTAAGAGGTAAACAGATTTACGAAAATTTGTTTAATACCCTTGGTGATCAATGTCCTTTGTATGCGACCGTGAAAAATTGGACTGCAAGCTTCAAAAGAGGTAAAGTTTCCATTGAAGATGGTGATCAATCGGGAAGGCCAGTTTCTGTGTCAGTCCCTGAAAATATCGATGCAGTTCATGACATGATTTTATCAGACCGTAGAATTCTGCTAAAACGGATATCTGAAGCACTGAATACGAACGCGTTCATCATATAGTTCACGTTAATTAGGACATGAGAAAAATTGCTGCAAAATGGATCCACAAATGTTTGAATGTTGACTAAAAACGTGCAAGGGTAGCAGCATCGCATGAGAAGTTTCGTGTTCAAAAATCTGCTGTAAAAGTTCTTGCTTCAGTTTCCTGGGATTGCCATGGAGTAAACATGATTGATTTTTTGGATAAGGGTAGAACAATAACTGGAGATTACTATTCGACATTACTGACCACTCTACGGGAAAAAATTAAAGAGAAAAGATGCGGAAAGCTATCCAAAGGTGTTTTGTTTTTGCAGGACAACGCCCCTGCACACAAATCTCATGTTGCCATGCAAAAAATTAGTGATTTAGGGTTTGAATTACTAGAAACCCCCCCTCATTCACCAGATCTGGTTCCGTCCGACTATCATCTCTTTCCTCAACTGAAAAAAAGTTTTAAAGGTCGTAAATTTTCTTCCAACGAGGAAGTAATATAAGCTGTGGAAGTCTGGTTTGCAGAGCAAGAAGAAACATTTTTTTTGAAAGGTCTAGAGACGTTGCAGGTTCGCTGTAATAAATGTATCCAATTAAGAGGAGAATATGTTGAGTAATAAAATATTTTGACATTGAAATTTTGTTTGGTTTTATAGTAGGCTAAGACTCTTCCAATATATCCTCGTACTTAGCGGAATATTATTTTCGTAATCATGAATATGAATACGAGCATTCGTCAAAAAATTAAAGTTTTGTACAATGGTTCTGAGTTTTCATGAAAATTTTCACTTTGGACCACTAATGGAAGATGATTCTACCATCGGCTGACCAGCGGACTATGCTCTCCCTTCATTATATAACGTGGTCTTTCACTAATAGTATTTTCAAGAGTCGTACGATTGTTCTAATTTTGTCCATTTATCCAACACCCCTACACCCACACCTACGCACCATTATGCAGCTGATTGCCCATTCTTCATCCACATACATTAGTACAATCGATTTCAGGCAGAATCAAGAGTCGTACAGACTAGACAATTTTTTGTCCACGAGCCTCCGTACTATATTGCGTTGATTTTATTCCATTGACTATAACAATATAGTATATTACGTAACGAGTGCGGAAAGTGACATTTTTCACACGAGTGTGAAAAAATCACTTTCGCGCAAGTTATGTACACTATTTTTTCTACGACCACGCGATATACTTTTACCGAATCAGGCATGTACAATTTTGCGTTTTTATGTAGATGTGAGGGGTTTTAAATATGTGTATTTGTAATTACTTTATATAGTTTTGATTACTTACCTTTGAAAGTGGCCCAGAAAATTGTGATTTTTATGCGATGAAAAGAGTGCCTTCATGAGAAAGTTAGAATCAATATTGGTACACAAAATATTACGAACATTTATTGTAACAACTAACAACAATTGGGAACAGAACATCAGAAATAAAACTGTTTTTGTTACATTAATATTGCGATTCAGAATCAATTATTTATTTGAATCACTGTAAAAAGTAAAATTATTATTAGTGCAATTTATATGTTGCAAGATGTAAACACACTTTATTTTTAAGAATAAATAAACTGTTGTGTATATTTTCTTAGCGCTATATAAGTATCTTTGATAAGAACACTACGTAACAACGTTGGAATGGCAATTCAACATTCAATTTGACAGCTTTTTTATCCGTACACGTACGAATAAGTTTTTTTTCCGTACGCGTATAAATAAAGGCCACTTTCCATAGAACTGGACAATGCGATATATGTCCCTTTCCTATGTGGTCGTAGGAAAAATCAATTTTTGAGCACCCGAAGCTTCAATCTGAAGTTGTATATTAAATGGTTCATATCCATATACAAAGACACATAATCACATCAACTATTTCTTTATTGGGCGATTTTACCAAAGATTTGAATGGTAGCTATTATGTATATGAAAATATGAATTTGAATATAATCACAAATTACAAATAAAACCACGTTTAATCTGAAACCCATTTAATCATTATCATATCGATAAGGTGTAGGTATGATATAAGAACATGTAGTTAAATACAAATAAATAGAGAGAGTATCATATAGTAGCCAAGTATACTGTGTAAGCTTTCTTATTTTTTTCCGGCAATTCCAAGCACTGTTAATTTGTACAGGAAATTAAATGATAAAATTGCCTGATCATTAAAAATAATTACTATCAATTTGATGATGATACAATCTAATTCGAATAGTTTTAAAATTTTAATTTTTTTAGGGAACTAAACGAGTTGCGCAAACCTTCTAGTGATAATCCAGAGATTCTTCGATTTTTCCGCTACATGAAAGCTGCTAAAGACGGTCAAGACAAAGAAGAATGTCAAAGCTATGGAGGATGTCCATCACTTGCTTCAAATAAACCTAGTCCAGCCATGCTCACTACCTATAATGATATTAATAAGTTAGTTTTAGCTAGAAAGTTCGGATAACCAAGAAACCATTAGTGGTTCTCGTGCTCAGTTTTTTTATTTTATTTTTGGGAATATTCTGATGGATCTATTTATTTATTAATTGAACCCTTGTGTTTCATCAGAACATTCCAATAAAACTCCAGATATGGAATGTATACAATAGACCAAACAATTGGAACCATCTTGTTCTGAAAATCAAAGACTATTATTAGTTGCCATAGTGTTTCAAATTGTTTTTTATTCTCAGATTTTGTATGAAAATAATCAAAACACAAGTTTCTCACAAATTTCGACTACACTAAACATGGAAGATTATTCAATCAACTTTGGATCACAGAAGACATTTTGTAAATTAAACAAATATACAATAAGAATTATATGCTGTTTGAAGCAAGTTTCCACAGTTGATTTATAAATGAGCTTTCCATATTCGTCTCAATATATAGTCCGTCTAGAAAGCATCCGGAAAAGAGAAAGCACAATTTCAATTTTTCGGAATATATTTTTATCACTTAAATCAATACAACTATATCAAATAACTCATCTTTTTTACTTTTATAACCTCTATTTAACTCTTAACATTCAATTTCACGTTCAGGCAAACCCGAAACTAGGTCAACGCTATAATCTTCGGTGATGGTGGTCCAGGTCTGTAAAACTGACCGAATTAAATCTTTTTTATTCCGTGGCGCTTCACTCTCCACTTTGATCCTCATTAGTTTTCAATGGGACTAAGACCTGGTGAAGCTGTTGGCCATGGGATTGTTGTTAAATTTCGTCCTTTCATCCAAGCTGCAGTATATGCAGAAGTATGGCACATTGCATTATCCTGCTGTAACCGCCAGCCTTCTGGATATAAAGAATGAGCCGTTTCAGGAAGAAACCATTTATAATTTCACAATATTTTTCACTATTAACGGTACCATGAACTATACTAAGAAGAGTAGTACCACTCACAGATATTGCTCCACAAACCATTATTTTAGAGGAAAATTTGGAAATTTGAACAGTAACTTGTTCTCTTGATAGGATTTTTAGGTGGTTTGCACCAAGCTGGAAACAAACTTCGTCGGATATGAACACATTACCAAAATTATTTTCTCGAGAAAATTGACAAAATTCTATTTTTCTTTGCTTTTGTAAAGGTGTCATTGCAGGGAATTTATTTGGTTGGCTTGATATGTAGCCTTGTCTTTTCAGTGACTCGCGGACAGTTTATGAACACACGTTTATTCTTCGTTGATTTTGGAATCTGATTGCCAATTTTCGAAATCCTCGGCGTGTTTTTTGTCGTATTAAGGCCACTAAACTTCCTTACCAATATCCTTAACACATTCTCTGCTGAGCATCAATATGTCCTGATTTTTGTCCCACAGAAGACCTAATACGGGAGTGAGTATGCTGTTCGGTGTGTTGACTTGGTCTAGTGGACGATTCAAGATGGTATGTTCCCATCCTCGCAAATCAAATTTTCCTTCTAGCATAATATTACTCGCTTCTTCAATAAATATGTGGAGTTCAACAAGAGTGTCGACGCCATTGTCGACGTAAAAACTCCTCATCAGTTTCGAAATCACCCAATTCGAAGATGATGCAGTGTCAGTCGAAGCATGTGCAAGAAACTTCTGAAGATGGAAATTGATGACACTACTAAGCAGGAAAGGGCTGCAGGTCACGCCAAAAACAACCCTACAATGTCTGTAATATTTTAGTCGACTATCAACATCGCACCAGAGGAATCTCAAGAAATCTCGATCACCAGGTGTGGGACTAATCTGCAAAAACGCCTTTCTAATGTCTGAAACTCCGCCAATCTGGTGCAATCTGAATCTTATAAGAAGTGATGGTATCAACTCGATCAGATTAACACCTTTTACCAGGTATTGATTCAAGGAAGGATAATTTTTCAGTTTCGCCGAAGCATCGAAAACTGGGCGAATTTTCGTGGTACTGCTATTACTTTTCACGACATGTCGGTGAGGTAGATAGACAGCTGTTCTACTAATGTCTTTTTCGGGAACCTCTTCTATTATACCCTTCTCCATCCACTGGCAGAGCACCTGGTGATAAGCATCAAAATATCCTTCAATCTTGAGTTTTGCAGTTAATGTATCAAGACGCTATTTGGCCACATCTAAATAATTCGGCAACGAAGAGTGTCCTTCGATCCAAGGCATCGTAACTTCATATCTTCCTTCGTCATTAATATTGACATTTTGAAAAAAATGGTCCAATACTGCAAGTTCCTCATCTTTTTTGGATTGCTGTTCATATTGATCAGTTATTCCAAGAACATATAATTCCCAATGATCAGAAATTGAGAAGTTACTGGAGAATAAGGATGTAACCAACATCGAGGAGTTCTGACAATTCTGAGATGGAAATTGTGGAATATTTCCCATCAGTGTCCAACCTAGAGAGGTTTCAACAGCAACTAACCCACAATTCAAAGAACATTTTGTGCCAGTCAATAATTTTCCAGCGACATCGGCACCTTTAAAAATTTCTATAGGTCCTGTATATCTATCACTGATTATATTGTTGAACTTTTCGAGTTCATGCATCCACGGCCCCTGTATAATACATCCAAGATTATTACAAATGACAGGCTGATCCAAAACGTAAAAGTCACATTTGTAATTGTCATTCAAATTACCGATTTTGACGTGGTAACATACATGTTTTATGCGCTCTGATTCTATACCACCAAAAAGGGAGTGTGCCAAATATTCATTCATTGTCCATTTCACGTGATAGAGTCTTTGTTATATATGAACGCTGTGATCCAATGTCTATAATGGCACAAGCAAAACGAGTGTTCTTCTCACCAATGACTTTTACCAATAAAGTCTGCAGCAAAACTTCACCATAGGTATGGTTTGAAAGAGATTCGCTTGTAGTAGAATTAGTTTTTGTCTCAATTTTGCTTCCATTATTACATATGATTTTCATGTGCCTTCCATTACAATTTGGGCATTTTACTCGTGAGCGACATTTTCTGACCGTATGTCCAAATCTCAAGCATACTAAACAACAGCCTTTTTCTTTGAGAATGCGTGCTTTCTCTTCTTAAGTGTGTTGTTCGCTATCACACTCAGATGAGAGGTGCTTTTCATTGCAAAAGACACATTAAACAACAGACTTTTGAATCGCCGACCTGCCGCAGTAGCTACCGTACCTTCATGTTGGGAAACACACTTATTTTTAGGGTGTTTTCTGGAGGTTTTGTTGATATCAATTCCGGCAACAGCAAGATATATTCTTTCTTCATTCTCTACTCCGTATTTTGAGAAATCCATCAGCTTTTTTAGACGATCTTTCAATGAGAGTTTGTTAGAACAGGAGCTACTACGTTGCCAAACTCTCAATGTCTCTTCTGGCAAACACGATTCTACCATAAGGTAAAGCAGGGCCGCATAAGTTTCAGAGGTTACGCCCAGTGTCTCAAGAGCTCTCAGCTGCAACTCAATTTTGTCATACAAATCGCAAAGTTTGATCTTTTCGTGCAAGGTGTTCAAAACTAACGATAATAGTTCTCACACATATACCTGTACTAGGAGATCATTACGTCCAAATCTCGATTTCAAACTATCTATAGCTTTCGGATAGTTGTCTCCAGTGGGCGGGTAACTATCAATTAATTGCCGAGCTCTTGAATTTGGAACTGTCACTTGAATGAGATATTGAAACTTATCCTCATTCTCAATGGATTGATCATCGTGTATTCGTTGAAATTGACTCCAAAAGGATAACCAGATCTTTATTTCACCACTGAATTTGCAAATTTCTATTGTGGGAAGTTTCAGTTTTCTTCGAGTCGATACGGAAATGTCACTAACAGAAGTACTTTTGGCTGTTTCTTTTCTAAGAAGCCTCTCTACTCGTATTCGTACTCTGGTATATTTACCCACATATTCTTCCACACCAGCAATCTCTAAATCAAGTTCATCAGCAGTACAATCGGTTTCCATGAGAGTATCGTGTATTTCCGTGTTCAATTCGTTTAGTCGTTCGAATTTCTGATCTAGGATCCTCATATTTCCTTCTAATTTAACTAAATCTGGCGTCGTATCCGCTATCATATCCATCATGGCATTGTAAATCTGTGTGAAAGCTGTTCTCTGCGCAGATCGAGTTCCATCATCGTTTTCTCCATCATAGATGTCTGTCCTGTCACTGTCGCCACAATTTTTAGGACCTTCTTATACAAAATGACCTACCCGGTGAAACTATATATCTTTTCTGATGGAGGAGTAATTACAATGTAAAATATGACTGTCAACGAAAATAAATCGATGAAAAAATACGAATCTATATTAACAACTAAATTACATATTTTTGTATCTGTCATCAACTAACTACGTTCAAAACTGTCACATACAAAGTGAATCAAGAACACAAAATAAAGGAATCCAAAGTATCATTTACAACAATATTTGGTATCTAATAATTTTACACCCGATATCTACAATCAAAACATCTACATATCTACTACCTATCGAGAGAATTATTCGGAATTATATAAGCTTATAAACCTTCATGTTTTTGAATCATATATTATTTAAGCGTCATATGTTACATAAATTTTATTTGTTTCACAAAATTCATCCCGTCATGAAAAAAATAGCGTCTTATTGACAACTCAAATTTATTTTATAGCGAATCGAGTTTCAGAGATAAAAGTATCTTTACATTACTCTCCACTAAAAGTGATACACGAATAACATTCATTTACTAGACAAATCTTTTTCCGGGAATGAAGTCGGAATTGATCATTGTTTCATTTGAAATGCTTTAAGGGACGTTTTAATTTCTATGTTATGTTATATTATCTTATATTATGTTATGTCACGATAACAAATTTCTGATATTTTTCCATTAAACCTGAAGTTATATTCACATTTTGTGATATTATTCATCAAGAGCATAAACAATGCAATTAAAACTCACTGAGTGGAAATTTAGCACTGCAGAATCTAATTCTGCGATTGTTAGTCTGCTGGATTCACTGTTAGTTCAGCGAATATGGCCTCATTTATATTTTAACTCACGTATATCGCTAATTCAATTACCCACGACTCCATATTTCAAGCCATCGAGAGATATGAAACAATTCATGATGCATTGATCTTTAAGGCGAACGTTTTGACACTGGACACAACAATTGAAATTAATTGTTGCCCAATCCTTAAAATAAAACTTGAGCAATGGAATTATTCTTTTTATTTTGGTCTATCATAAACTCAGTTGTTTTGTCAACGTCCTCTTTAGCCAATTTAAGTATGATACGTCCTTCTTGAGGATGCTATTTTACTTATGGAAATGTCTGTTACTGAAGGGTATACATATTTTGAGAAAACGTACATTATTTAAAACGTCAACGATGCAGATAATCCGTAAGCCTACGCCCTTCTTCCACAATCATCAATAACAAGCTAATTCTTTGAGAGCAGCTTAACTTTACCGAGAAGCCTAATTTTTTTGATCTGCGAAAATAGTGATAACAGTTAGCTAACAGAATGCGCAAATACAAAAGATGTAAATTTGTCAATTTGGTGATAATATATATAAAGTGGGTAGACACCTCTTGTGGGGTTACGCCGCATAAATGCTTTCTAGATCAGCTTTCAGGAGTGGGTCAATCCCCGTCATTTCAGCATTTTTTCGCTAATTTTTCTCCAAAGAGTCCTATCCTCAGTTTTTTCTTTCTATCTAACGATTCCTATCCTTCTTAAGTCCTCCTCTACTTCTTTCAGCCACTCAGATCTGGGTCTTCCTTGCCTTTTCCTACCACCTGGATCCCTCTGTAACATTGAGCAACCGATAGCGCGCTCTCCTTCCTTCCATATATTGCCGAACCATTTTATTATTTGCCTCTTTATTCTCCTCACTATATCTTCCCCGCTCATTTCTCTCAATTTTTCATGGTTAATACGTTGCCTATATTCATTGTCGTCAATTTTTATTGTCCTTAGAATTGTTCTCATTATTTTTCGTTCTCCTATCCTCAGCTCGTCTTCACCTCTTTTTGTCATTGTTATCGTTTCTGCTCCAACCACCCATTCTTCTGGCATTCTTTCTTCTCTCCATATTTTCTTTATTAGCCAATATAGTCATTCGTGCAGTTCCTCTCCTCCATACTTGATCCATTCCATGTTTATTTCGTCTTTGCCCGGTGCTTTCCTACTCTAACTTCTTTTAACATTAATTCAGTTTTTGTTAGCAGTTCCTCGAAATACTCTTTCCAAATTTGTTTATAATAAGCTTCTTCTTGTATCACTTGGCCGATTTTATTCCTTATACCTTCAATTTTACCTTTATGAATCATATTTTGCTCATTTATTCTTTTATAATAGCCTTTTGTACTTTTGTTAGTTTTTTTATTTTCTATTTTTCTTATTCTGTCATTCATCCATTCTCTTTTCGCTTTTCTTATTAATTTGCTGCAATTTTTCCTTATTATCTCATATTCCTCTCTATCTTTTGGGTTGTTTGTACGTATCCATTTTATTCTAGCGATTCCTATTGCTCTTACAATTTCTCGACATTTCTTATCATACCATTGCTTGTTTATTCCGTATTTTCCTCTCCCCAATTGACTTCTCGCTGAGCTCAGTAAACATTTTCTAATAATATACCATTCCAATGCCATATTCTCCGTTTCTTCACATCCCATTAACTTTCTTGCCACTTGCTTCTCGTATTCCCTTCTTATATTCTCATTATTAAATTTTTCGAGGTTCCATTCAATTCGGTTTGTTTTTGTAGCGTTTAAATTTTTTGTTTTTTGTTTGATTGTGACCACTACCATGTAGTTATCCGAGTCGGCATTTGCGCCTCTGTATATTCGTACATCTTTGATCGGCGACTACTTCCTTCTATTAATAAGCACATGATCTATTTGTGTACTATATTTATTATCCGGCGATGTCCATGTTATCTTGTGTTTTCTTGGGTGGGAAAATTTAGTGCTACTTATCATCATTTTCATCCTTGCTGCTAAATCAAATAGGTGCTGCCCGTTGCTGTTTGTTTTCTCATGTACAGTGTACTTTCCTGCCACTTTTCCCAAGTAGTCCTCTTTTCCTATTTGTGGGTTGAAGTCGCCAATTAAAAGTATTGAGTCTTCTTTTGGTATTTTTCCCATTTCTTCTTCAATTTTTTCATACATATTATTTTTCTTCTCCTTATCTGCACCTTCAGTTGGTGCGTGTGCATTTATTATCGATATATTCATTGGTTTTGATTGTATTCTCAGACATGCCAGTCGTTCACTTATTGTTATAAATTCTAATATAAGATTTCGTAAATTATCCCTTATTATGAAACCTATCCAATATTGTCCTTAGTTTTTATTCCCTGAAAAATAAAAACTAAAATCATTTATTACTACCACCCCTTGATATTTCCATCTGTAAGGCCGCTATGTCTATTTTGTATTTTTTTAATTCGTCCCCAATCTCTATCATTTTATCCGGTATTAACATTGTTCTGACGCATAATTTCAGTTCCTTTATTTTTTTTTTGTTTTTTGTATCCCTCAATCTATTGGTATTTCTATTATTTTCCTCATTTTTTTTATTGTTATTTGATATAACATCTTCATTATCTTTACTCTCGCTTCTATCATTACAAATATTTTTCCTATCCATCCCACTCATAATCCCACTATTGCTAATATTATAACTAAGTCTATAATTATTATTACCACTAATCTTGAGCCTACTTTGGTTTCCATTCCTGTCCTCGTTTCCTCTTACTTCTCTTCCTTCTTCTAGTAGTAGACGTTGTCAACATATGTGACGAGATGGGATTCAAATGACTCAACGAAAATGCTTTTGGAAGTATTAGATTTGACCACAGCAATACAAATACGTAGAGTCGTGTTTTGAATTTTATTCTTCTTCTTCTTCTTCTTTTAAATAGACCTATTGGTCTGTTGCTTGCTGAAGCCGTCTCTGAATGGTTTCTTGCGAGGTGGACTGCCAGCTTTCCTGCCACCTTTTTGGGGGTCGTCCTGGTGGGCGATTTCCGTGTGGCTTGCTTTCCATCATTATTCTCGGTAATCTGTTTTCGTCCATTCTTCGTACGTGCGCGTACCATTCTCTTCGTCTCTGTCTGCCCCATCTGACTATGTCTACTATGCTGCATTGAGCTCGTATGTCAGTGTTTCTTATCCTGTCCCGTCTAGTCTTCCCTAGGATAGTTCGTAGGATTTTCATTTGGGCCGAGCGCAGCATACTTTTTGTTTTATTTGTGTCTTCTCGTACTTCTATTCCGTAAGTCATAATAGGTCTGATGCAAGTCTTATAGATCTTCATCTTGCTATCTGTTCCCATGTGCTGGTTTGACCATATCACATCTCTAAGACATCCTGACAGAACTGCTGCTTTAGTTATGAGACTTCTTACTTCTTTCGCCGGATCGTGGTAGCTGCAGATGTCCATGCCTAGATATTTAAAGACATTGAGTTGCTCGATTGGCTTATCCTCTACAACCGCTTTACACCTGACAGGTTCTCTGGAGAATTTTATTAAGGGATTTAAAGTATGAAGTACAATCGCTCATGTATAAAATGCATTCATAATCCAATTTAGAGCAAATGAGTGCTCTGTATTTTCGTAAGAGTCGGCGTTTCATTGGAAAAACTGTTGCTGGAGTTTTTACACAAAGATTATTCACCCTGTACCATACTTCATTTTTCTAAAGAATTGTAAATTGAAATCAAAAATCGAGCTGCTTCGAGATTTTTTCGTCTTATTATATATTTGGCTAATGATTAGTTTATGTATTACTTTATAAAGGCACCGTATTTCATATAATATTTACCCTACCATTAGTGAGAATATGGAAATAGTTTTCACCAACTTCCTCGATGTTTTGCAGTAAGAAATAATTATTTTACAGTAGAACCTCGATTATCCGGGCCTGCCGGGGCCGGACCTTTGCCGGATAATCGGAAACACGGATAATCCAAAAACTTCATTTTTATTTTTTTAATAATTTATTCACACAAATACATATCAAAAGAATAAAAGAAACGTGATACATACATGTAAAAAAAACAAAAGTTATAATATATGAACATAATAAATACAACGTATATGAACATTAATAACTAAAAACGTTAAAAAAATCACTTACAAAAAAAATCAGTAATTTTTTTTTGTCTTTGGGCTTTGTAAATTCTATCCCTTATAATTTCCTTCATTTTTCTAAGTTGAAGTAGATGAATGTCATCAGTTTCAGGTTGTTCTTCAAAGTAATGGATGAGTACATTTACTGCATCTCCGGCTTCTCTATGACTTGCTTTGATAATGACATTATTTCCATCGTCATCACTACTTTTGTCAGAACTTTCTGCAGAGGTCTGGTTATTTAGATAATCTTCGTCAATAATATTCTGATACCCTTTTTCGTCGTGATCACATTCTATCCATTCCTGTATTTTTGCGTTATCTATTTCTTCCAAGCCTTTGATTTGTGAGGCTATAGATGCGATGTTTTCGATTGATAACTCATTTTCATCTTCATCTCCAGTACAATCTTCTTCATCTGCTATTAAGGTCATAACTTTATCAAATGCTCTTTCAATGTTAGTCTCTTTCACTTCACTCCAAGCGCGAGCTACAGCATAAATTGCTTCTTTCCAATTCAGACATTTCCAAAATCCCATAAAGTCACATTCTCCCAACAATTGGAGCATAAGGTCTTTCCTATAAAGCCTCTTCGTGGTCTCTATAACACCTTGGTCCATGGGCTGGGCAATATATGTCACATTAGGAGGAAAATATGCTACGAACATATTCCCATCTGCTGATTTTAGTTGCTCTACATCAGGATGCGATGGAGCATTATCCAGTAACAGTACAGCCTTCGGTGGAAGATTATTTTCTTGCAAATAAGTTTTAACTTGTGGTATGAATTTTTCAAAAAAACACTTTCTAAAAATAACTTGATCCATCCAAGCAGCCTTTTGATTATAATAATCAACTGGCAGTGTTTTTACATTTTTAAAAGCCCTCGGATTTCTTGATTTTACTATTACAGCTAGCCTAAGCTTATGGCTTCATGATGCATTAGCACAGCATAACACTGTTAAACGGTCTTTTCTTACCTTAAAACCTAAATAAAAAAATAACTTTAAAAAAGACAATCAGTACAGTACAAAAAATAAAGCTAGCCTGGTGCACTAGTTTCTGAACCTGCAGCAAGTGTTCTCTTCGGCATTGACGTCCAATAAAGTCCAGTTTCGTCGCCATTATATACTTGCTCGGGTTTTAGGTCATGCTCCGTTATAAGATTTCCCAAATCATAGCAAAATTCAACCATAGGTACATCATCGGCACTTAATTTCTCCCCTTGAATAGCTAATTGTCGTATTCCATGACGTTTTTTAAATCTGTATAGCCAACCGGAAGAAGCAGAGAAGTTTCCTTTAATTTTCAATTGCTCGTGAAACTTTTGTGCTTGCCTGATATTGGAGCCCCTTCCGATCTTTTTTGTAAGAACCACTTGGTCATAGCATCATCAAGTTTAGGAAAAGTAGATCCTTTTAGAGGCTTCCTGTCAGAAATAGTTTTTGCACTATCAGCTTCAGCTACAAAGCTCTGTAACTTGGCTTTATTCTTCACAATGTCGCGAACCGTTTGTTTCCCAATGTTATATGTTTCAGCCAATAGAGCAACATCTTTCTTTTTTTCAAATTGTTTTAAAATTTCCATCTTTTGTTCTAAAGATAATACATTGCGTTTACGCTTTTCGTTAGCACCGGTACGCTGGATTTTGTGCTTTTTTAACGAGTCGGGTTGATACTGTTAATAGTTGACGAAAATAATAAGTAAATATGTAAATTCGGGATTCCCCGAAACAAACGTCTGTACGAGACGAGCGTCTGCGCGGTGCATTCAATGTTCATGCGCCAACCTCTGGCCAACAGACACGGATAATCCGCGCACGGATAACTAATGTAACATGCCGCACGGAGAATCCGCCGCCCGGATAAAGCGCGCACGGATAATCGGGGTTCTACTGTATAAGAGAAATTCTCAGATTGAGATGGTATCAGAGCAGCATAACAGAGAATTGTTTAAATGGAGTCCAAGTTCCAAGAGTAAAATTCCCTTTTCTCTCTCTCATAAACCACATCCTCCTTTCCAAAAAGATGCAGTCTAAATGTGAATGATTCTCTTCTTATTTCTTAAATTGACCATGACCGCGGAAGCTTTCGATAATTTCATTTTTTTCCAGATAATCATCAATGTTGTTCACTGATCACTGTTAGAACTTGGTTCAGTCAATTTTGGAAATGAATTGCTAATCTACAATTGCCATAAGTACGGAAATGATCCGTAAATGGCATAAAAAAAATTTGCCTGACAATTTTACTAACTCTTTAAGTTTGACAAATTATTCCTTTTTAAAATATATTCTGAATGTTTCTAAAGAACGTACGTCCGTTGGTGTTAAATTATATTATTAAAAACGTGACAATGTCGCACCATATGTTTCATTGGGTATATAATTGATTCCCGGAAAAAATGTAATAGAGAATTTCTTGTGTAAAATAAATAACGGGTCTCGCGTGGAATGTCATTTGCTGAACCTCAATTTTCGAATATTTGTAAGTTCAACTTCTGATTCACAGTTGATCATTTATTGAACATCTTGTGATTATTAGGTAAATGAGCTGGAAAATGCCAATGCCATCAAAACTGTCTTTGTATTGATATATCATTATACACTACTGGTTTAATTATGAAGTTCAAGTGGTATTTATCTCTTTATCGATGAATGTGGGTGGTATTTTCCATTATATTGTACTTATTTATATTATATTTATTTATTTCTGTATTTATTTATTTTATTGAGCTCATTGTACTTTTAATGTTGATGTTGTAATAAAGTGTCTATGAAATATTTTTGTTTTACTATCTTAATATCAAATGAGCTACAATCTGACTGATATTTGTGACATCAGAAACATGAGCTGCTATTATTTCTCCTTCATATGACTGTGATTTGTAAGGAGTTATTAACGTTAAGACAATGGAGTTAACTGGATATGTTTTACTGGAAGACACCGTAGATGCAAATATTTCACAATTTTATTCATAAAATGAAATTGATCAATTCAATTAAAACATGACACACAAAGATGTTACACAAAGACACACACGTTATGAAATTGTGCACCCCTGTTAGAAAAACTCACGTATCTGATGATACTGGCACCGCAATAAGAGTGAAGACATTATTACAAATATCTTTCAGTGTAACTGTTGGTGGTTGTTCCATTCAATATAATCTTGGGATAGGAATCCCTAATATTAGTTGGAACATCTGCGAAACTATAATCTAACTGTCATACTTTGTTTGTAAGTAGCTTCAATTTAAATTGGCAATTAGGATTTAACCAATTACAGCACCTTCTCTACATGATGTCACCATTGCGTGAGCAGTGACAGACAGAAAACATGCTTTATTGTCACGAAGAATAAAATTTTATGATCAAAGCTGAAAACAGTGAACGGAAAAATCATGAATAAAATTTGATAGTTATCAAAATAAAATCATTCCGAAGCATCTCATGTATAAAACCACATTTGTCAAGAAGAAACATCAAAAATGGTCGAGAAGAAAATGAATCGAATGTATCATCATTACTTACAAACATAGGAAAATGAGAAACCAGGCAACCACTGTCTCAACCACGTTATAACTAGACATTACATTGAACGTATTGCTTCAAGTTATATAACATGTACATCTTTTTAAAAAATGGAGACGATATATAGCCCCAAATATGATCGAATTCCTCAATTATCCAGAAGTCGAAGTTGATACTTAAGCGAGTATTCTCCAATATTATACTCTGGTAGAGTATCGAGGTTATGCTATTCTTCTGATTTTTTACTATACATTCCAGGATAATTAAGGATGAGGAAATAATTTCTTCAATATTTTCGATGTGAGGGTGTTAACTTACTTAAGACAAATACATTCCTAATGACAATAGTCTGCAATTTTTAGATGAAGTCATATATCTGTTAACTTCAGGTATGTCAGGAAGGTCAGCCATAGAAAAATAATTTAGTTAGGTCATGCAATTTTATTAACCAACCAATCCGTTGGCGCAGAATTTCTGCCAATTATCAAAAATATTACTCGCCGGGTTTAAGGTCAGTGTGGCAACAGTGGCGCATGTGAAATTCAAAGTAAAATACCCCAATTACAAAATCATTTACCTCGTTTCAAATTAATAAAGACGATAACTTCGGAATACTATTACTTACCTTGCATGATATGAATATGTAACAATAAATGATTTACAAAGAAATGGGATATAAAGAAAGAATATTAAATGAGCCACTGTGTACCGGGAGGTGTGCACAGTGGCTCGTTTCGAAGTACACAGTGGATCAGTTAAAGAAATGATAATAACATTAAGTGCGTAGGTTCCAGTAAAACAACCGATTGGCTTACATTTTTTATTGCAAAAATTCGAAATAAACAAACAGTAACTAAATAAAAATAAGCAGCCAGTTTAAAACAAAACATTAACGTAGATTTTGCCACCTACCGTTATTCACATTAGGATTCTTCAAACTCAAACTCGGTGCATATTTGCGCTTCTAGGCGTTGCCTCTAACTCTTGCGGAGATGGGGGGTCCGTTGTTCGAAGACTAAATAAAATGTAAAAGGGCGCCAGGCAATCTTGCCTCCTGAAAACTACCTACACAAGTTTTTCCTCCCTAAGACTACCAAATAGTTGCAGAAATAAAAGACAGTTGTCGGTAACCCAAGTTTAAGTTTAATAAATGACTTAGTATTGTCAAGTAACGTAACGAGTAAATTCAGCTCTAGGTCATATTTTCCCTGATTTTTATTAAATTACTTAGGTTACCTGGTTGGGAGTGTATGGTTACTGTCTTTTGGTTCCCTTATGGTTGTCCTGATAAATTATGATTAGTCCTGTTATCCCTCGTTTAGTCTACCAGCTGGGCTTACCTATTTGGTGCTTTTTTCCACCTAAAATTAATAAAATGAACTACCATATTACAGAGATCCTTTCTGTTGGTAGATGTCTTTCAAAACATTTTTACCTTTTTCTCCGTGTTTCTTTATCTCTTTCCAAAATGTCAAGTGCAGTGGTTCTTTCAGTTTCATATGGGTAGTACTGTACTTTATAGAGATTCCACTTACAAGTACAGTGGTCTCTTCTACTAGGTATAGGTGGTATAACTGCACTGAATATATATTTCGTTTTCTCGTAATTCCTTGGTAAAATATCTGCGTCTCATTGCTTAGTTTTTCTCATTATTTATTATTGAAATTAACAAGTGTTTGTTCTGATAGCCGATCTGTCATACTTGGAAACACAGACGTTGTCGAGTGTGGATTATGTCAATTTCTGTCGTGTTGTAAGTTGCGGGCGTTTTATAGTGTGTTTGTGGTGAGTTTTCCGTGTAACGTTGATAACTGTGGTTAAAGGTTAGTTGTATATCGTAATCGATGACTGCTACGAGCTGCTAACGACGGTTTTCGAGCGCTGACCGTATATTTATAGGTAGGCTTATTGATATTTTGAATAGAGTTTGGATCTACCTGTTTGGAACTTGCTCCGTGTTTTCGTTGGTGTAGTTCAGAGTGCGTTTCATGTTAGTAGTGACTGTTCGGTTCGTTGGTATCGTGACAGTGTTCTGTGGACGGACTTTTTTTTGTGGGTTGCTGGAAAAAGTAAGGAAGTAGTGCTAATGGGTGATTGGAGAATCGTAGTTTTCTAATGGCCATTTGTGGCCATCCCCTAGCGGTTTTTTATGATTCTTGTCTGTTAATGATAGTGGAGTTGTGTGCTGTAGTTATTTTCTGTAGCATAGCGGTTTTGGGAAATATCCTACTGTTGGATTGAGGCCCACACCACACCTTGTAGAGGGGCTTATTAAACCCACGCCACAGTATTTGCAGTTTTCGAAGAAGTTGATGCCTTTGTGGCCC
Source organism: Galeruca laticollis (assembly GCA_963921935.1). Lineage (NCBI taxonomy): Eukaryota > Metazoa > Arthropoda > Insecta > Coleoptera > Chrysomelidae > Galeruca > Galeruca laticollis. The sequence goes on from OY998176.1 coordinate 108,625,695, forward strand.
AAAATTTACGTTCAACGATCCGAGGAAGGAGCCAAGAAACTGAAACCCTTGTCAAAGGTAGGTCTAGTTGCTTATGTAGTAGCTGTATAGTTCCTCTTACTTCAGTAAGTTGTATTTTAGGGCTATGAGAGTATTGTAAATTAGGTTACACTTTGATCTTGATAAGGCATATTAAATATTTCATTCATTTCAGTTTATTCAGACTAAAATCATTGTAAATCGGTTGCACTTTGATGTTGCTAAAACATATTCAGTTTAAGCTTCTTTAGACAAACTTTCTCGATAAGTTAGTTACAGGGCGACAAGTATAATTATTTGTCTGGTAGGGAGAATATTTTTTTGGGGATAAACGTTGTAAATATAGTCTAGTGGCTTAAGCCAACTTTCGGATGATATATTTGTATTTTTTTTAGGGTTTTTAGTTACGGATCTTGAATTGGGTTTTATTATCGAGTTAAGCTTGAGCCTTGTCACTGGTATAAGAATAGCAGTTCATTTACTTTTTGGAGTTGGACGCTGTTGATTCGCTTTGTGGAGCTACGTCTTGGCTTCGTCTTCGTGCAGCGGCCCGGACAAGAATTGTCCTGAATATTTGGATTCATCATCTTTTGGTTTTCCACTGGCTGAATCCCACATCATGGATGAAGACCTGAGATCATTGGTAACTCGGCCTTCCGGACTTAGTTTATTTTTAATTTTCCATAAACTTAGTTTCCCTATTTTTATATAATCACAACTAGTAGAGTATTGTAACCCTCCGAGACTGGGCTGGTTACATGTAGAGCTAAGTTAAGTTTTCCTTACATTTTTGGTTTTAAACAGAATTTATACCTTCCTTTCCATATGTTTATTTTTAATTAATGTAATGGTGGAAATTAATATCATGTGGTAAGTAGCATTTTACGATGGATAATTTTTAATTTTATTCTACTCCCTGTAGTGTCACTTATTTTGGTAAACGTTATTCCAGGTTTGTGTATTTCACCAAATTCACATGTATTCAACTCGTACAATTTTTTTATAAGACAGTCTTAGAGTGAATACAGCCATATTAATTTCCTACTAAATAGTTTTTTTTACATTGTTTAAAATAGTTTTTTTATATGGTACTTAATCACTTGATCAAGTACGTGATACATTTTCCTTTGAGTTATTATTTTATATCAGTTTCCGGCTTGATTTGATCTTATGAAGGGACAGTAAATACTTTTCGGGATTTTAATTAAAATGGTCATTGGATGTTTTTTTTCCACTTTTGTGACATTATAATCGGGCATAAGTTGATGTTTGCTTTATTTATTTTTACCCCTTGTTCTACTGGGTTTTGGGGGGGTAGCTTATCGTGATTGGCCTAGGTGGAAGACTCAGTTGGCGCCCATTTACAAGAGATTCTTAAAAGTTTATCTGGGAGATCAAGCAGAGGGAACCACCCCCATCTCCGTCTGAGCGACGGCGAAGGCCTAAGATTGCCATCCGGAGCAACTGATACTTGTGTAACCGAGTAGATAAATATTTTTCCTTAATTCAGACATTTCTTTTTGAATAATGAAATTCTTTTCAAATACTATAAGTAAGTATACTTAGGGATAAAGGTGAGGTTACAGTACATCTTACAAAGTCAAGATAGTACCACTACTACGTACAAGTGTATCATAAAATTACAAAAATTACAAAAAATTTCCCCAAATGTCCTGAAATCCCATAAATCCTAACCACAATTTTTCATATACCCCCCTAGTAAAATCCTATCACTCCCCCCAAGTGAAATCCTACAAACCCTCTATCAAAATCCTACAAACCAGTATATACATACAAATGAAATTTCTCAAACGAGTACTCAATTACCTGATAAAAATGAGAAAACTGTATAATTGAGTCTCGAATATACTATAGGGTTAAATCAATACAGTGTACCATACGTATCTATGGCATAGAATAACGTTCACGCAAATAAATATGAAATTCGAAAATATTAAAATATAATATGGCACAATAATGTAATATGAGCTACGCTACGCTACGCTTACTACCACCAACTCGAATAACTCAAAATATTTAAATTGAATAGCCACAGTAACGTTAACATATATAATAATCGATATTATATGTTGATCATAGTGATTATTACTTGATCAATATAAGTATGGTCTACAACATACACCAACTGATATTGTAGGCAAAATGTACTTTACATAAACAAATCAAAGTGTAAAACTTTCGTGAAATCCACAATGTGTTGTGCGATGACCACTAGCGGTGGCTACCAACTCTTACTCCTGTAGAAAGATGTACGAACCCATATCGTACTCCCCGAGTCCACGTTAAAAATCCGAATCTTCTCCCATATCAGTTGGTCTAATTCAAAGTTGACTTATACGATATCCCACGTTGGAGTTATTTAAAATAATAACCAAAGCCCAAATCCAGGAGAGAGAAGAGAAGAAAAAGAACGATGTGGAAGAAATATGAGAAAGAAGCGAAGAGGAGGAAGAAGAAGAAAACCCTAAAACGAGAAATATATTAATAATCTGCACACTTCCTGACAGTCTCAATGCTCAAAATGACTCAAAATAACTTTCTCTGACAATCATATACTTTGTACGAGTAATTCCCATTAATGATCTCTAAACTGAAATATCTCATAAACTCGTACGAGTGAGACTTCTATTAATCATAAAGCTTAATCGATTAATATTACTTAATATTGCTGGCAAAAGTTAACGAATGAACTGCTATATTTCATATGTGATCGAAAAAAATTATCATGCTATTTGAGCTTACTATATTAACTATCCTTTTTTTACATTTAACAAAAAAATACCAACTTATATGAAGAAAATAACTAAGAGTACCTAGCTATGAACTAGTTGACCTCCAATAAACAAAAAATACATTAGCCAAAGAAAATATGGTCGAAATTACTAGAATATTCAACTCTATACAAAAAAACTGAAATATTTCTTACCAATTGGCCAGATCGGGTCCTAATATAGGGCTGTTATCACCTTGTATGTATGTATACTAGCACTACAGACTGTGTAGGTCCATGGCTGATGTTTCAACACTAGCGGTGGGTGCTCGGAGTTCCATACGAAACTCTTCTGCGACAATCTACTAAGTTCAATTGCCACTTTCGCACAGACTATCCGAATGCCCACTACTTCGGTTCGTTCCAAAATTTCTTGTGTTCTGCACCTATTTCCAATTTGCACATTAATAACTTAACCCTTCCATGGCTTGGTTGACGACTTGCCATCATAGCTTGTCGTTTGTCTTACTTCTCCAATTTCTGACATTAAGTCTTCGTAGGTCCTCTTCAACCTCCGCTTTCCATCTTGTTCAGGGTCTACCTCTCCTTCGCCTTTCTCCTATAGAACTATATATCAATATTTTCGGTAGCCTTCCCGTTCCCAGTCTTTCTATATGTCCTAACCATCTCAGTCTTTGAGATTTTACCATTCCAATAATACCCGGATTTCTATATAACTCTTCGAGCTCTTTGTTTGTCCTCCTCATCCATACTCCATTTTGTAATTTTCTCCCAAATATCTTCCTCAATAGTTTTCTTTCCCATATTTGTAGCATTCCTTGTTCTTTTTGGCTTAATGTCCATGTTTCTGAGGCATATGTAACTATAGGCCTAATCACAGTCTTATAAATCCTGATTTTCGCACTCCTTAATATATTTTTGCTTTTCAATAATATAATCAAGGCATAAATGCAATAATTGCCACGCATTATTCTGTTTTGGATTTCCTCCCTTATATTGGGTTTTCGTGTGATTATTGTTCCAAGGTACCCGAATCGATCTAATTCTTCAAATTCATATATCTTTCCTTTGGCTGTTTTTACTGTTAAATAATTCCCTTTTATAAAGTCTCGATATTTCCATTCCATGTATTTTGTTTTCATTTCATTGATATAGAGCCCTTTGTTTTCTGCTTTTCCAGCAATATTTTTTATTACCTGTCTTATTTCCTCTTTACTTCTCGCTAATACTGCTATGTCATCTGTAAATGGTAAACATTGATGTCTCTTATGCTATATAAGTCCAGACCTATTTATGCCTGCTTCTTGAATTACTTTTTCCAATAACAGACTAAAGAGAATATATGACAGTGGATCGCCTTGTCTTACGCCTTCAGTGACGATGAATTTCTCTGATACACCGTTATTTATTCTTACTTCATTTTCGGTACTTTGTAGTGTTAGCCGAATCATTCTGATCAGCTTCCCGCTTATTCCTAGGTCTTCCAGAGCTTTTTACAGTGCCTTTCTTTTTACTTTATCGAATGCTTGTTTGAAGTCGACGAATAGCACCAACGTCTGTTTTCCAAATTGATAGCTCTCAGCCTGTATTTCTCGTAGCATGAAGATTTACTCCACTGTGCTCCTACCTCGTCTAAATCCACATTGGTATTCTCCGATTATATTTTCCAAATTTTTCTTTAAAATATCCTTGATATAAGTGGCAAGTATCTTGTATGCCACATTTAATAGTGCTATTCCTTTATAGTTGTGGCATTCATTTTTATTCCCTTTTCTATGTATAGGAAATATAGCGTTGGTCGACTCTGTCGGTATTCGTTCTTCTTCCTATATGTTTTGCAGTAGTTTTTCCATTTCATCACCTAATCGCGTTCCTCCATATATGAACATTTCCGCTGTTATGTGGTCACTTCCCGGACTTTTATTGTCCTTTAGATTAGCTATAATATAATTTATTTTATCACTACTCGGAGGAGGTTCTTTCGAGTGCAGCTCGAAATTTGTTCCTACATTCTCTTCATTATCCATTTCTTCATCCTCATTTCTTCGCCCATTTCAAAGATGTTCGAAGTATGTTTTCCATCGCTCTGAAATTCCTTTTTCACCCAGTAGCATTTCTCCATCTTTATTTCTAATAGATACGGGATTTGAATTGGATCCTCTTTTTTCTCTTTTGACTCCTTGATACAGATTTCTCAGATCTTTGTTTCTGTAATTATCTTCTACATTATGCAGTAGTCGCTCATTGTACTCCCTCTCCTTCGTTCTCAATGATCTCTTTGTTCTTTTCTTTTGTTCGCTGTATTTTTCTTTAGTATCGCGTCCTTCTGTTGTTAGAGTCTTTAATCTTAGTTTATTTCTTTTATATATTTCGTGCAAGTATTCATCATCATCATTCTTTCTTTCATCTTTACTCGTTTTTTGGCTGCAGTATTCATTATTGACTTTATTGTTTCCCAATGATGCTCTATATCTCTTTCCGTTATGTCATCCATTTCCTTGCTGATTATTTCTTCATATTCTTCTTCCTCCTCATTTGTTAATAACCTTGCAACTATTCTATCTTCCATTCGTTTCCTCTTTCCATTTCTGTTTATTGGTATGAGCTGCTTTAATGTGACTCCCACCATGAACTGATCAGAGTTCAGATCGGGTCCTCTACACGTTCATATATTGGTGATGCATTGGTCTTCTTCGAGTTCAATTAAAACATGGTCGATTTGGTTCATTGTTTTTCCGTCTGGCGAATTGCACGTACCTTTATGAATAATTTCACGCTGAAAATATGTGCTTTTGATTCTGAGGTTGTGTTCTTTCGCAAAATCTATCAACAATCGGCCATTTTCATTTGTTTTCTCATGCAGACTATATCTTCCAATTGTTGGCATATACGTCTCCTCTTTACCTATCCTGGCGTTGGCGTCTCCCAATACGATTTTCAAATCATAATTGGGGATAGCCTCAAATACTCTGTCAAGATTACTATAGAGTTCTTCTTTCACTTCTATATCCTTCCCTTCTGATGGTGCATGTTTGTTTACAAGTATAATTTTGTGATACTTTCCTGTTATTCTTAAAGTGCACAATCTCCCTGAGATGGGTTTAAAGTCCATGACCATCCATTTTAGTTTTTTCCTAACTATCAAACCAATCCCTAACATTCTGTTTTCGCCCCCACTATCAAAGAATACATAATCTGCCATTTCTTCTGAGCCTTGCCCTAGTTGTTTAGTTTCTTGTAATACTATGATATCAAAATTATATTTTCGAGATTCCTTGTCCAACTGCTTTAATTTTCTCTCTTCATATGACCCTCTGATATTCCATGTTCCAATTTTATTATATGTTATTTGATCTTCTATGCTTTTTCTTTCATTTTGTGTTTTTCCTGTTCCTATTTCGCGCCAGTTTGTTTTCGTTGTTCCATTACATATTACTTTAGTTAGTTTTTTGATTTATACTTCATTATTTCTAGCCTATCTTTTTCCCTGTTCCAACCCCATACTTCATCGTTTATAATTAGTTTCTGGAATCCAATCTTGACTGATTTCCCGTTAATTCTCTCGCCTTTTGCATGATTCCTAGTTTTTGCTTGGATTTCTTTTCATTTTTTGGTCATACCATCATTTATGTAAACTTTTCTGTGTGTGGCTTTCAGCTTGATTTTATTTTGCATAACCTTCCTCTCATCGTCTCCACTATTAAGTTCTACTAGACATGTATTATATCCCAGTTTTATTGCGGTATTAACTGCTACTTTCACCCCTATCTCTTTTTCTATAAAATTTTGCATTCCCTCTCGCAATGCTTCCGGTCTATTGGTATCCATTGGGAGTCCTTGAACTACTATATTTTTCCTTCGTTTTCCATTTTCGAGTTTCTCTAGTTTTTCACTGACAGAGTTAACTTGCTTCTTTTGTTCATTAATTTCTTCATTAGCTCGGTCATTACCCCTCTTCAACTCTTCGATTTGTTTCATATACTCCTTCTGTTCTTCTTTGATTTCCTGTTTGATGCTCTCCATATTTTTTCCTAGTTGATCTTTTATCTCTTTCATATCGGCTGCTAGTTGGTTCATTAATTTCCACATGACTGACATCATGTTTGCATTTTCATCCTTTTTCCTTGGCGTTCTCGATATTTTTTTGATCTTCTAAATGTATCTTCTTCCATTTCATCCGCCATCCTCTCCCCATCATCAGTCGTATAATCATCTGAGTCTATCATTGTTGGCAATTATTTATTGTTATTTCAATATTATTCGTTACTTTGGAACGGTTCAGATCTTTGTTCCCAACTCTATTATTTTCTGCTGCTAAGCTTATCAGTTTATGTTTTTACAACACGTTCTTTCTTTTTCACACTACCGTTTACAATAAATTCATATGAATATTAATGGTTTCGTACTTACAGTTTACTAAATTAAGTTATTTTGATATCACCCGATTCCCTGTACAATATTGCACACAATGGTCCTTGTATTATGTTTTAAAGTACTCGTAACAGCCCAATATTTGGGTAATATCACGGAGCGGTTTTGAAACAACTTTCTCGATATCTAGAGTTGGACGATTGTGTTATCACCTTAGATGTGGTAATTAAGGCTTACTTAACTGATGTTTTCCCTCTGACACGTTTTTGTATGCACTATATAAAATAACTTCAACAGATAAGGGGACAAATTCTCTAGACATAACTAGGAACAATCTAGTTGAAGAAACTATAGAAGCATTCTAATACTTACAATTAACATCCGACTGGAATTACTCCGTGAAAAAATCATATATCGCGTGGAAATCTCTGTTCCCAAAAAAATTGGTTTTCCACGGGTCTATAATCTCCAACAACTCGAAAAAATCTTCAGCGATATCCGGGAAATATGTTTCAAGCGCCGGTCATCCCTTAATATAAGTGGAAATATTTAATTATTTCATCCGAACATGTGATATAAAGTTTCAATAGCTTACACCATTCAATACCCAACGAACAATGCCTGTCTACTGACAAACTAAAAACCTCGTGTTCAATCCAGCAAGCCAATCAGAATACACTCGAGATGTCAAAACGTTCATTAACTAATAACGTTGCGATAGTTATACGCCACAGATCAACATACGCATAGACGCGTTACAAAGATATGTATAATACTTTGACGTTTGTTCATAGTTGAACGATATGATAAATAATTTCCGAAAATAGACGACACTGTCGTAAAGTTTCTGTAACTAAATTTGCACAACGACAAAATTGAAACGTATCAATTTTTTATCATGTCAAAATTTACAGCAAAATAATAGTTAGACTGTTGTCTTGAAGTGCTACCAGACATAGTAGGCTGTGGCAAAATATATCGTATGTTATCTTCGTAGATGTAGTATGAATCTGGTTCATTAGGCATACGAAATTGTTGACTATGTTTGTCCTTTACTCTAAATAAATTGATGAAATATTCTAAGGAGTTATTTCTAGGTTCAACTATCTGTCCTACGTGAAAAATCATTTGTTTTTAGTGGAAAATTTAGTCAGCACATAATCCCACTTTTTGGTATCCGTGATAGTGGGAATTCAAGATCTTTCTCCATTGAGACAGGATCAGGATCACAGTTTTCTATGTTTTCTATGTGTCGTCAACGTAACAATTGTCATCATCAGAATCACATAGTGACAAAGTTTCATCAATTTTGTCTTCAAAGTCCCTTTTTAGAACTTGTCGAACCACTTTCGCGTTTTTAATTTTCTAAACGTCCTTCCTTCTATTAGCTGCATTTCTTTCCATCTCAATTTCATTTTTTTCGAGTGTGTCCGTAGCAATCAGATCCCTTCCTAATTTTCGTGGCTTCCGTTTATTTTGTCTTGGATCAGCCTTCAGAGGCTCTCAAAATTGTTGCAGTGATACTTAAGTTTGAACAGATTAACTTTGTGAATTGGGATGAACTTTAGTGAACTTTGAATTTGGTTCAAGCTTCAGTGATTGAATTACAGAACTCATAGTTGTAGATAAATGAAGCGATTCGACAGGAATATTAGATAAACAGGACACATATAGTTGAGTGAGGCTAGATCGAGACGGATGAATAACTGCATCAGATATGATAGTTATATCAGATGAAGATGAGTGTTTTGTTGAACAAGATTGAGAACCAGACTGAGTTGGTTCACTTTTATTGGCAGATACATCAGGAACGGGACGATCGGTTACTGTACTCGGTCAAAAGTCTATGTCCCTAAACACATCTCGATCAAATAGGAAAATACCACTTTTTTAAAGGCACTTGTGATATTTGAAGGTGTCATTGCTCTGATAAAATATATTCCTACAATTTCTGTGACTTCATAAATGGTGAGTGGTTCTCCTGGTTTTGTAAGGAGCCACGAATTTAAGACGTGTTTATAAAAAAAACTTACGTGGTGCAAACATACCGACGTCTTAAGGTTGTAGTATAGTAGAGGTATGAGGATGAAGTGTGAGTATATAAACTTCTGATGCCTTTGCTCTATCCAGTGCTTCTATTGATAAATAGGATTCGTGGTTATCCATTATTGAAATGATTGGATTTTCTGGTGTTAAATATGAATGTTTAATGAAGTGATTGATGACTGGCAGAAAAAGTTCGCTGTTCATCCAACCACTTGGAGCTGCTAATCCCAATGTTCCAAGCAGGGCACCTACATTTTTATGCACTTTAAGTGTTTACTTTTTGGGGCTTTTGGACGGTGCAAGTTGTGGTTTCATCTAAATTATACATCCTCGTACCTTCATGAAATTCATTTCGGTGTCTGTTAATGAGCTTATCAAGATTATCACAGAAAGTTTTAGCATTTGCATAATTAAATGCAGTTGCCCTGGCTAAACTACAGGTCTCTGGTTTACGTAACGAGAGTTCTGCATGTCTTTTCCGCAATCCTTTCAGCCAATCTATTCATGCTTTCGAAAGATCTTCCCAGGTTTTGGGCATTTCAATATAGTTTATTTTCGGCATTTGATAAGCGACTTGACGGCAATCATCAGTAGTAAGAGAATAAAACATCAAAGATAAATATATAAAATACTGTTTAAAGTCTCGTTCTTGTGCATTAGTAAAAAACTTAATTATGGAATATTTTGGAATTAAACTCATAGTTTCAGGATTATCAGACATTTCACACTTATAATAATTGTGTTTTATAGTGGTAACCGCTATTTTTAAATGTTTAGCAGCGTTTCTCATGCTTTCACTGCTATCTATGATTTGTGAAGCCTTTCTCATATCATCTTCTGTATGGTTTTTAATTTTTCTATCCGTCTTTACTCGGGGTGTTCTGTTGAAAATCTATCATTATGCTACATCTATTTAATTAGTAGACACAGTGGCGTACGAGTCCCTTTAATATGAGTCACTGAGTACCTTCACGCGATCCTAATTATAAATTCAATTACAAACGTAATCAAACCATACATAGATAATCATTTATTTAAATAGAAATCGTATATTGTCATACCATATCGCAAATAATTCTTACCTGTGATATTTTTGAAAATGTTGAAGATATTTGAAAATAACTCGTACTCCCGGAAAAAGAACCACACCACAAAATGGAACAATCGTCTACAGCACAACGTTATTTATCCGTAACAAAGAATAGAGTAGTCCATACTTGACCATTGTAAACATGGCATGTATTATGAAAAGGACATGCGCAAAGAACGAAGAAGCAAATGACATATTAATCGTTCCCAAATTCAACAACACTGGCGAAATATAAATTTTAGTACAATTTTTCGATTCAACAATACTTTCTACGTGGATAACGTACTCTATCCTCATAACGATAAAGTCAATATTTCCCGAGATATTTTAAGTTAAACATGAGCTGCACAAGTTTCTCAATTTTGATGTGTAATAACAATGTCGATGTTTTGGGCCAGTGGATTGCATTTAATACGCAAAGTGAGACTTCAATCCGTATTTACAATAAATATATTGAAATTTATTGACAAAAATAAAATAGATCTGCTAACTTTGAAATAATATAAAAATGATTGATAAATATTTTCAAACAAATAAACTGAGCTCTATTTTTAATTACATTCAGACAAGGAGCATTCGGTGACTACTTTTTCAGTATCATTTGTTTTGTGTAGTTGGCTCAGGTCGGAATTAATGGTTTAGATCTAGTGGGGTACTGTAACTGCTGTTAATTGTTGTTAATGTCACTTGAAATTGTGATTCTTGTAAAAGGATCAGGCAGCCGGCTTAGGGAGAAATGGGCTTCGGTGAAATTTCATGAATTGTTAGTATATTGTAGTTGATGACTTTCTGAACAATAGTGTCCATGGGCCCAACTCAATCCTATGACTCTTTTCAGAGATACAGGGTGTTGAACTTGGAAAATAGCCATTTTTTAAAAGCATGTATTTCTTATTTTCTTCAATGTACCAAGAATTTTTTCCTGTGATAGTGTTCTTATGACATTAAATGTGAGTCCCTCATGAGAGAAAGTTTCATTTGCTGCAGGGTTACTCAAAAATTCGAAAAACGGAACGTTGACTTGGAATATAATTCGACTTTCAGGAATTTCAATATCTGGCTGGATTTGCTTCTGGTTGGTTTATAATAATGAGATATGCAAACATTTTTTATAGGACGAGTCAGATAGTTGATCGCCCCTGTATCATATATTTAATATAATTTTATATACTTTGTACTGCATGTTAGTAGGTGACATTAAGTCATTTTGAAATATATATATATATATATATATATATATAATTTATATATGATATACAGGGCTATTCAAAAGATATGTATGGAATAAAATCCGAGATTCGATTTTTTTTTTGGAAATTCCCTTGTAATTAGAAAATTCCTCCTTGAACATCTGTGATACTTTCGTATTACCCTCAGTTTGAGTTTGTTCGTCGGATGTAGAAGTTTTGTCAACGTGCTATGATCAGTTTTCTTATCCCGACAATGTGATGACAAGCCTATCATTATTTGCTTCATATACGGGTGTCCCGTAAAGACCACGTCAAACTGAAGGAGAATGTAGATTAAGGGATGTCCTACCTACTATGAAAAAATCCCCCTTATAAAAGTCGCACCGTTTTCGAGACATTTTTTTTTTATAAAAATTATATGAATTTGTGCCCCTCTCAGTAGTTTTTTTGTGCTGTTGGTACAATTTCACACTTTTCTAATTCATTTACTCGGTAAAATGTTGTTGAATAATTATTTTAACTGCTACGTTACGAAAATACTCCGAACATTTCAGAGGGGGGCTGTGAGAAATGTTTTTATTAGAAGTTTTGGAGTAGATTTTTTTGAGAAGTAAAAACAAAATGTACTGGGCTACTGCTGCAAACTACATCAATAAATTGCCTATTTTATGGTGATTTCAAAATGGTATAACACAAGAGATTTGTAATCGTAAAAAAAGATATTGCCATTTATATCTAAAAGGGGACGTTTCTGACAAAGTATCAATCGACGGTTTTTATCTAATTACTTATTGTAGGTTACTAATATTTTCAATGACATTAAAATCATTTACAATCATTATAGTACACGTTCGAAACGGCGACCTCCTTCGCGTATAAAGGCCCTACATCGACTGAGAAAACACCTTTGCACTGCCCTCAAACTTTTTTCACGATTTTATTTGTCATCTGAATTTGATGTTTTTCGTTATATTATACTGAATACAAATTACGTCATCAACTGGTAACCCATTATCATCAAACTCTTCAACTTAAAAACATCAACACCCTGTATTTCTCAGAATAAGAATATGTGAAGTCCCTCCCTCAATTTTCATGACTTTTTTAAAAGCCAGTCAATCGAAATAACATGAATTCATACTGAACAACCTTATATAATCAAAAGTCATAGTGGTCTGTGAGAACAAATTGTTGGTATTTAGACGTATCTGTCAAAAATAAACTATTAGTTTATAAGTGTATCGTTAAGATGTACCAATTGTGTCATGACCTATTGATGTTCGCATTATTCTAAACAGTTTTTCATAAATACTTTTGTTGGTTCAAGTTTATGTTTGGAAAGTGTTTATTATGGCTTTCACGAATAGAGCAAATTGCTATGTCTGTATGATGAAGAAAACCTTTTAGTGCAAGAACTCGCAATTTTGAGATGTGAAGCTCGTGGAGGACCCCCTTTGAATACTGATGAAGATAGCAGGGTATATTTCAATTGTTCACAAGGTATATTGTCAAAAATCAGAGCAATTGAAAATAATCCAAATCATCTCAGGATTAATGTACTTTTCCCGGCTATATCACATACCTGCATGATATGTAATGCCAATGATAATATTCGGAGACTCTCTATTGAATGTAGAGTTAATATATTTATTATTTCGAACATAGTTGTTCCTGACTATGTACGTATATGTCAACATCATCTCAATGAAGACTGCCTTCTTTTGAACATGTTGCATGGTGGATTACGTTTTCTCAACCGACCATACGTGATAAACAATCTAGTTTTCAATTTCTTCAGCTGCAACCACGAGTCACGGTCGGAACTATGAAAATATAATATTAACATCGATTTCAAAAAATAATTTCAATGAATTATATGAGACCTGTAATTTATTTTAGCATGACGGCAATCGTGTAGTTATTACAAGAAAACACTTGACGACTTTCCTCCTGAAAATGCGACATGGCTTATCAGATAATTTTTTGCAAATAATATTGCATTATCCTTCTCGACAAACAACTAGTTCAATTATAAATAGGGTACGGTAGTGTTTAATGCAACGGTTTGTACCATATAATATAGGATTGGATGCAATCACCAGAGAAAACTTTATAGAAAGACATGTCTCGGAATTTTCCAACCACTTTTATGATTCTCAGCCTGGCGTTCCAAAGCTATAGTATATATATATATATATATATATATATATATATATATATATATATATATATATCTATATATATATATATATATATATATATATATCAATTTCTTTAAAAACACTTACTGTGTCACTAATCCTGGCCGTGTATATCCAATTTACAAATAAAATTCCTGGGATTCGGCCATTAATCATTTATTACTATGGTGATGTCATATAAAAAACATAAAAGATACTTTACTACTACTACGCACGTTTCGGCATAACGCCATTTTCAAGTAGGTACAAAGTTAGATAAAAACCTAAAGGAGATATCTTCAGGTAGTCAACAAATACAATATACAAATTAATGAGACTCAAAATGATAACAGAAAAAACAAAACAAACTTACATGTAGAAAACCCAACGCTCAACATCTCAAGCTTTGGAGTAAATGCAATAAAATACATTTGATGATAAATTTTAAATCATTCGGCCAAAACCATCGTATACACCTTTCGCTCGATAGAAAGTAGTATACTGTTTACTCGGTATCAATTATAATTGATATATATATATATATATATATATATATATATATATATATATATATATATATATATATATAACAAGATGTACGAATAGTGCGTGACATATGAACAATAAGCAACGAATAGATTAGTGGGTATTGCACGCAAATAGAAGAAGGGGCTACTGAAAAGAGTGGTAACCGCAGACATGCATGTTTCTAGCTCATTAGCCGTCATCGGTACGGTACAACCAAGAAAAGATGTGAAACATGAGAGCAACGGTGTTGAATGAAACATGAGAAAATATAACAGAATTCAGCAGGATAGTCAAACACAACATTTGTGTCAGTAATATTAGAAGATCTCGAATATTCGAGACAACAACCAACATAGACACGGAGGTGCATATAACACTCCCGTCTGAAACTTCCCACCCAGATTAATGAAATAATAACAAGATGTACGAATAGTGCGTGACATATGAACAATAAGCAACGAATAGACTAGTGGGTATTGCACGCAAATAGAAGAAGGGGCTACTGAAAAGAGTGGTAACCGCAGACATGCATGTTTCTAGCTCATTAGCCGTCATCGGTACGGTACAACCAAGAAAAGATGTGAAACATGAGAGCAAAGGTGTTGAATGAAACATGAGAAAATATAACAGAGTTCAGCAGGATAGTCAAACACAACATTTGTGTCAGTAATATTAGAAGATCTCGAATATTCGAGACAACAACCAACATAGACACGGAGGTGCATATAACACTCCCGTCTGAAACTTCCGACCCAGATTAATGAAATAATAACAAGATGTACGAATAGTGTGTGACATATGAACAATAAGCAACGAATAGATTAGTGGGTACTGCACGCAAATAGAAGAAGGGGCTACTGAAAAGAGTGGTAACCGCAGACATGCATGTTTCTAGCTCATTAGCCGTCATCGGTACGGTACAACCAAGAAAAGATGTGAAACATGAGAGCAAAGGTGTTGAATGAAACATGAGAAAATATAACAGAATTCAGCAGGATAGTCATACACAACATTTGTGTCAGTAATATTAGAAGATCTCGAATATTCGAGACAACAACCAACATAGACACGGAGGTGCATATAACACTCCCGTCTGAAACTTCCGACCCAGATTAATGAAATAATAACAAGATGTTCGAATAGTGCGTGACATATGAACAATAAGCAACGAATAGATTAGTGGGTATTGCACGCAAATAGAAGAAGGGGCTACTGAAAAGAGTGGTAACCGCAGACATGCATGTTTCTAGCTCATTAGCCGTCATCGGTACGGTACAACCAAGAAAAGATGTGAAACATGAGAGCAAAGGTGTTGAATGAAACATGAGAAAATATAACAGAATTCAGCAGGATAGTCAAACACAACATTTGTGTCAGTAATATTAGAAGATCTCGAATATTCGAGACAACAACCAACATAGACACGGAGGTGCATATAACACTCCCGTCTGAAACTTCCGACCCAGATTAATGAAATAATAACAAGATGTACGAATAGTGCGTGACATATGAACAATAAGCAACGAATAGATTAGTGGGTATTGCACGCAAATAGAAGAAGGGGCTACTGAAAAGAGTGGTAACCGCAGACATGCATGTTTCTAGCTCATTAGCCGTCATCGGTACGGTACAACCAAGAAAAGATGTGAAACATGAGAGCAAAGGTGTTGAATGAAACATGAGAAAATATAACAGAATTCAGCAGGATAGTCAAACACAACATTTGTGTCAGTAATATTAGAAGATCTCGAATATTCGAGACAACAACCAACATAGACACGGAGGTGCATATAACACTCCCGTCTGAAACTTCCGACCCAGATTATTGAAATAATAACAAGATGTACGAATAGTGCGTGACATATGAACAATAAGCAACGAATAGATTAGTGGGTATTGCACGCAAATAGAAGAAGGGGCTACTGAAAAGAGTGGTAACCGCAGACATGCATGTTTCTAGCTCATTAGCCGTCATCGGTACGATACAACCAAGAAAAGATGTGAAACATGAGAGCAAAGGTGTTGAATGAAACATGAGAAAATATAACAGAATTCAGCAGGATAGTCAAACACAACATTTGTGTCAGTAATATTAGAAGATCTCGAATATTCGAGACAACAACCAACATAGACACGGAAGTGCATATAACACTCCCGTCTGAAACTTCCGACCCAGATTAATGAAATAATAACAAGATGTACGAATAGTGCGTGACATATGAACAATAAGCAACGAATAGATTAGTGGGTATTGCACGCAAATAGAAGAAGGGGCTACTGAAAAGAGTGGTAACCGCAGACATGCATGTTTCTAGCTCATTAGCCGTCATCGGTACGGTACAACCAAGAAAAGATGTGAAACATGAGAGCAAAGGTGTTGAATGAAACATGAGAAAATATAACAGAATTCAGCAGGATAGTCAAACACATCTTTTCTTGGTTGTACCGTACCGATGACGGCTAATGAGCTAGAAACATGCATGTCTGCGGTTACCACTCTTTTCAGTAGCCCCTTCTTCTATTTGCGTGCAATACCCACTAATCTATTCGTTGCTTATTGTTCATATGTCACGCACTATTCGTACATCTTGTTATTATTTCATTAATCTGGGTCGGAAGTTTCAGACGGGAGTGTTATATGCACCTCCGTGTCTATGTTGGTTGTTGTCTCGAATATTCGAGATCTTCTAATATTACTGACACAAATGTTGTGTTTGACTATCCTGCTGAATTCTGTTATATTTTCTCATGTTTCATTCAACACCTTTGCTCTCATGTTTCACATCTTTTCTTGGTTGTACCGTACCGATGACGGCTAATGAGCTAGAAACATGCATGTCTGCGTTTACCACTCTTTTCAGTAGCCCCTTCTTCTATTTGCGTGCAATACCCACTAATCTATTCGTTGCTTATTGTTCATATGTCACGCACTATTCTTACATCTTGTTATTATTTCATTAATCTGGGTCGGAAGTTTCAGACGGGAGTGTTATATGCACCTCCGTGTCTATGTTGGTTGTTGTCTCGAATATTCGAGATCTTCTAATATTACTGACACAAATGTTGTGTTTGACTATCCTGCTGAATTCTGTTATATTTTCTCATGTTTCATTCAACACCTTTGCTCTCATGTTTCACATCTTTTCTTGGTTGTACCGTACCGATGACGGCTAATGAGCTAGAAACATGCATGTCTGCGGTTACCACTCTTTTCAGTAGCCCCTTCTTCTATTTGCGTGCAATACCCACTAATCTATTCGTTGCTTATTGTTCATATGTCACGCACTATTCGTACATCTTGTTATTATTTCATTAATCTGGGTCGGAAGTTTCAGACGGGAGTGTTATATGCACCTCCGTGTCTATGTTGGTTGTTGTCTCGAATATTCGAGATCTTCTAATATTACTGACACAAATGTTGTGTTTGACTATCCTGCTGAATTCTGTTATATTTTCTCATGTTTCATTCAACACCTTTGCTCTCATGTTTCACATCTTATCTTGGTTGTACCGTACCGATGACGGCTAATGAGCTAGAAACATGCATGTCTGCGGTTACCACTCTTTTCAGTAGCCCCTTCTTCTATTTGCGTGCAATACCCACTAATCTATTCGTTGCTTATTGTTCATATGTCACGCACTATTCGTACATCTTGTTATTATTTCATTAATCTGGGTCGGAAGTTTCAGACGGGAGTGTTATATGCACCTCCGTGTCTATGTTGGTTGTTGTCTCGAATATTCGAGATCTTCTAATATTACTGACACAAATGTTGTGTTTGACTATCCTGCTGAATTCTGTTATATTTTCTCATGTTTCATTCAACACCTTTGCTCTCATGTTTCACATCTTTTCTTGGTTGTACCGTACCGATGACGGCTAATGAGCTAGAAACATGCATGTCTGCGGTTACCACTCTTTTCAGTAGCCCCTTCTTCTATTTGCGTGCAATACCCACTAATCTATTCGTTGCTTATTGTTCATATGTCACGCACTATTCGTACATCTTGTTATTATTTCAATAATATGGGTCGGAAGTTTCAGACGGGAGTGTTATATGCACCTCCGTGTCTATGTTGGTTGTTGTCTCGAATATTCGAAATCTTCTAATATTACTGACACAAATGTTGTGTTTGACTATCCTACTGAATTCTGTTATATTTTCTCATGTTTCATTCAACACCTTTGCTCTCATGTTTCACATCTTTTCTTGGTTGTACCGTACCGATGACGGCTAATGAGCTAGAAACATGCATGTCTGCGGTTACCACTCTTTTCAGTAGCCCCTTCTTCTATTTGCGTGCAATACCCACTAATCTATTCGTTGCTTATTGTTCATATGTCACGCACTATTCGTACATCTTGTTATTATTTCATTAATCTGGGTCGGAAGTTTCAGACGGGAGTGTTATATGCACCTCCGTGTCTATGTTGGTTGTTGTCTCGAATATTCGAGATCTTCTGATATTACTGACACAAATGTTGTGTTTGACTATCCTGCTGAATTCTGTTATATTTTCTCATGTTTCATTCAACACCTTTGCTCTCATGTTTCACATCTTTTCTTGGTTGTACCGTACCGATGACGGCTAATGAGCTAGAAACATGCATGTCTGCGGTTACCACTCTTTTTAGTAGCCCCTTCTTCTATTTGCGTGCAATACCCACTAATCTATTCGTTGCTAATTGTTCATATGTCACGCACTATTCGTACATCTTGTTATTATTTTATTAATCTGGGTCGGAAGTTTCAGACGGGAGTGTTATATGCACCTCCGTGTCTATGTTGGTTGTTGTCTCGAATATTCGAGATCTTCTAATATTACTGACACAAATGTTGTGTTTGACTATCCTGCTGAATTCTGTTATATTTTCTCATGTTTCATTCAACACCTTTGCTCTCATGTTTCACATCTTTTCTTGGTTGTACCGTACCGATGACGGCTAATGAGCTAGAAACATGCATGTCTGCGGTTACCACTCTTTTCAGTAGCCCCTTCTTCTATTTGCGTGCAATACCCACTAATCTATTCGTTGCTTATTGTTCATATGTCACGCACTATTCGTACATCTTGTTATTATTTCATTAATATGGGTCGGAAGTTTCAGACGGGAGTGTTATATGCACCTCCGTGTCTATGTTGGTTGTTGTCTCGAATATTCGAGATCTTCTAATATTACTGACACAAATGTTGTGTTTGACTATCCTACTGAATTCTGTTATATTTTCTCATGTTTCATTCAACACCTTTGCTCTCATGTTTCACATCTTTTCTTGGTTGTACCGTACCGATGACGGCTAATGAGCTAGAAACATGCATGTCTGCGGTTACCACTCTTTTCAGTAGCCCCTTCTTCTATTTGCGTGCAATACCCACTAATCTATTCGTTGCTTATTGTTCATATGTCACGCACTATTCGTACATCTTGTTATTATTTCATTAATCTGGGTCGGAAGTTTCAGACGGGAGTGTTATATGCACCTCCGTGTCTATGTTGGTTGTTGTCTCGAATATTCGAGATCTTCTAATATTACTGACTAATCTATTCGTTGCTTATTGTTCATATGTCACGCACTATTCGTACATCTTGTTATCATTTCATTAATCTGGGTTGGAAGTTTCAGACGGGAGTGTTATATGCACCTTCGTGTCTATGTTGGTTGTTGTCTCGAATATTCGAGATCTTCTAATATTACTGACACAAATGTTGTGTTTGACTATCCTGCTGAATTCTGTTATATTTTCTCATGTTTCATTCAACACCTTTGCTCTCATGTTTCACATCTTATCTTGGTTGTACCGTACCGATGACGGCTAATGAGCTAGAAACATGCATGTCTGCGGTTACCACTCTTTTCAGTAGCCCCTTCTTCTATTTGCGTGCAATACCCACTAATCTATTCGTTGCTTATTGTTCATATGTCACGCACTATTCGTACATCTTGTTATTATTTCATTAATCTGGGTCGGAAGTTTCAGACGGGAGTGTTATATGCACCTCCGTGTCTATGTTGGTTGTTGTCTCGAATATTCGAGATCTTCTAATATTACTGACACAAATGTTGTGTTTGACTATCCTGCTGAATTCTGTTATATTTTCTCATGTTTCATTCAACACCTTTGCTCTCATGTTTCACATCTTTTCTTGGTTGTACCGTACCGATGACGGCTAATGAGCTAGAAACATGCATGTCTGCGGTTACCACTCTTTTCAGTAGCCCCTTCTTCTATTTGCGTGCAATACCCACTAATCTATTCGTTGCTTATTGTTCATATGTCACGCACTATTCGTACATCTTGTTATTATTTCAATAATATGGGTCGGAAGTTTCAGACGGGAGTGTTATATGCACCTCCGTGTCTATGTTGGTTGTTGTCTCGAATATTCGAAATCTTCTAATATTACTGACACAAATGTTGTGTTTGACTATCCTACTGAATTCTGTTATATTTTCTCATGTTTCATTCAACACCTTTGCTCTCATGTTTCACATCTTTTCTTGGTTGTACCGTACCGATGACGGCTAATGAGCTAGAAACATGCATGTCTGCGGTTACCACTCTTTTCAGTAGCCCCTTCTTCTATTTGCGTGCAATACCCACTAATCTATTCGTTGCTTATTGTTCATATGTCACGCACTATTCGTACATCTTGTTATTATTTCATTAATCTGGGTCGGAAGTTTCAGACGGGAGTGTTATATGCACCTCCGTGTCTATGTTGGTTGTTGTCTCGAATATTCGAGATCTTCTGATATTACTGACACAAATGTTGTGTTTGACTATCCTGCTGAATTCTGTTATATTTTCTCATGTTTCATTCAACACCTTTGCTCTCATGTTTCACATCTTTTCTTGGTTGTACCGTACCGATGACGGCTAATGAGCTAGAAACATGCATGTCTGCGGTTACCACTCTTTTTAGTAGCCCCTTCTTCTATTTGCGTGCAATACCCACTAATCTATTCGTTGCTAATTGTTCATATGTCACGCACTATTCGTACATCTTGTTATTATTTTATTAATCTGGGTCGGAAGTTTCAGACGGGAGTGTTATATGCACCTCCGTGTCTATGTTGGTTGTTGTCTCGAATATTCGAGATCTTCTAATATTACTGACACAAATGTTGTGTTTGACTATCCTGCTGAATTCTGTTATATTTTCTCATGTTTCATTCAACACCTTTGCTCTCATGTTTCACATCTTTTCTTGGTTGTACCGTACCGATGACGGCTAATGAGCTAGAAACATGCATGTCTGCGGTTACCACTCTTTTCAGTAGCCCCTTCTTCTATTTGCGTGCAATACCCACTAATCTATTCGTTGCTTATTGTTCATATGTCACGCACTATTCGTACATCTTGTTATTATTTCATTAATATGGGTCGGAAGTTTCAGACGGGAGTGTTATATGCACCTCCGTGTCTATGTTGGTTGTTGTCTCGAATATTCGAGATCTTCTAATATTACTGACACAAATGTTGTGTTTGACTATCCTACTGAATTCTGTTATATTTTCTCATGTTTCATTCAACACCTTTGCTCTCA
This sequence comes from Galeruca laticollis, assembly GCA_963921935.1. Taxonomy (NCBI): domain Eukaryota; kingdom Metazoa; phylum Arthropoda; class Insecta; order Coleoptera; family Chrysomelidae; genus Galeruca; species Galeruca laticollis. The sequence continues at coordinate 108,647,422 of OY998176.1, forward strand.
TGTTTCACATCTTTTCTTGGTTGTACCGTACCGATGACGGCTAATGAGCTAGAAACATGCATGTCTGCGGTTACCACTCTTTTCAGTAGCCCCTTCTTCTATTTGCGTGCAATACCCACTAATCTATTCGTTGCTTATTGTTCATATGTCACGCACTATTCGTACATCTTGTTATTATTTCATTAATCTGGGTCGGAAGTTTCAGACGGGAGTGTTATATGCACCTCCGTGTCTATGTTGGTTGTTGTCTCGAATATTCGAGATCTTCTAATATTACTGACACAAATGTTGTGTTTGACTATCCTGCTGAATTCTGTTATATTTTCTCATGTTTCATTCAACACCTTTGCTCTCATGTTTCACATCTTTTCTTGGTTGTACCGTACCGATGACGGCTAATGAGCTAGAAACATGCATGTCTGCGGTTACCACTCTTTTTAGTAGCCCCTTCTTCTATTTGCGTGCAATACCCACTAATCTATTCGTTGCTAATTGTTCATATGTCACGCACTATTCGTACATCTTGTTATTATTTTATTAATCTGGGTCGGAAGTTTCAGACGGGAGTGTTATATGCACCTCTGTGTCTATGTTGGTTGTTGTCTCGAATATTCGAGATCTTCTAATATTACTGACACAAATGTTGTGTTTGACTATCCTGCTGAATTCTGTTATATTTTCTCATGTTTCATTTAACACCTTTGCTCTCATGTTTCACATCTTTTCTTGGTTGTACCGTACCGATGACGGCTAATGAGCTAGAAACATGCATGTCTGCGGTTACCACTCTTTTCAGTAGCCCCTCCTTCTATTTGCGTGCAATACCCACTAATCTATTCGTTGCTTATTGTTCATATGTCACGCACTATTCGTACATCTTGTTATCATTTCATTAATCTGGGTTGGAAGTTTCAGACGGGAGTGTTATATGCACCTTCGTGTCTATGTTGGTTGTTGTCTCGAATATTCGAGATCTTCTAATATTACTGACACAAATGTTGTGTTTGACTATCCTGCTGAATTCTGTTATATTTTCTCATGTTTCATTCAACACCTCTGCTCTCATGTTTCACATCTTTTCTTGATTGTACCGTACCGATGACGGCTAATGAGCTAGAAACATGCATGTCTGCGGTTACCACTCTTTTCAGTAGCCCCTTCTTCTATTTGCGTGCAATACCCACTAATCTATTCGTTGCTTATTATAAATATATATATATATATATATATATATATATATATATATATATATATATATATATATATATTGAACCAGATATCATATATATTAAAAGAATTCAGTTGTGTAGGAATATTTTGCTTATATGAAAATGGATTGAAATGATGTAATTTAAGAAAACATTATAAAAAGAAGACACCATCCATAATAAAAAGCATATAAATTAGAGATATAATAAATAATTTGTTTACAACAATTTAATAAATAAAGAAATTACCTTAATAACTGTACAAAATTAGAAATTGCCTAACAAATGTAGTGGAGAAATATAAAGCTGCCCAAGATAACGAATGATTATTTTCTATAACGTAATCAGCTGTTTATCTGAAATAAAACAAATCTTAGTATAGTCAATTCATAATTATCATCAGTTTAAGTAGTTAAGTTATAAAGCATATACATATTTAGGAGAATAAGGAGAATAAGTTTCATAGATAAGTTAGTAATGACATAGAGAAAAATTATATATCGCAAAGTAGAATAAATTTAGAGTCAATATATAATAATTTGTTAATGAATACAAAGAAAAATTTGATTAGACAGTATAGAATTTGTGTGAATAATTTAAAGCAAAGAATGTAGAGAGGTTACATAAAAGAATTTAGGTTCATAAATAAGTATAATTGTCACAGTAATAAATTGTCAAAACCAAAACTAGATATTGGACTATTAAAAGGTAATTATGTATATAACCAACTATAAATCATTTGTTTGATAAAAATTCAAGGAACTCTACAAAAAAACTTATAATGCCAAGTGGAATTTACATTAGTACATGTATAAAACTTTTTTGTAAGTGAAATAAATGTAAACATAATTCGACTGCTCAAGACAATATGTGATTGGTTAAAAAAAAGTGACAGAACGAATTTCAATCAACGAAGAAGGAAACAAATTTTTTTAAATAGTGATCTGAGAAACAAAATACTTGTTTGTTGAAAAAAATGGAGAATCGGCAGGGAAGCGTTGGTAGTTGGGTGTTGGCGTCTGGATAACAAGAGGCTTATGTAAAAGTTTTCCCGAAATTTCATGAAAATTCCCAATTAACATACCTCAACTTATGAATGACTGTTAAATACAATACTACTAATACTTACAAACATATATATCCAGTTTTCCTGCTAGAATAATCAATATTTCTCCTAATTATATGTGTTGGATCTTCGAAGGAGTATTCCTGGGTCCAGAGGTGTTCTTCCCGATTCCAGAACTACAGGTCAGTGCTTATTTGAAATATTATTGGCCAATAATAAGAGTAAAAAACTCACGAACTGAAATCTGTGCATAATTTCATGAAATTAATAAACTTTGCGGCAATGATCGATCTAAAACAGAAAGAAAACAGACTTTATGTAGATAACTAATGAAATAAATCTTTAATTATAATTGAAAAAGCCTAATTCAAAATAAATAAAAGTTTATACTTACGCCATTTTCTAATCTCATAAGAATGATGCTTCATAAATTATTCATGTAATATTTCCATGTGTATATGAATCTTATAATCTATTTCTTCTACAGCAATTTGTATATGTATCTTTTTCAACATAAATTCTTTTATATATAAAACCATCCCATTATATTCACTGACGACAACTTTATGTTCAACTAAAAAGCATACAGATGCCACGCATCGTAAAAGTTTGGTTCGCTTTGCTTTGAATCACATAACTAGAGTTAAGCATGCGCACGGGAGGGTGTATAAAAATCAATAATTTCATTTAGTAATCCATAGGCGTCCCAATTTATAAATATTAAATTAAAAATTTTCCCCAAAAAATTATATTCTTTAGAAAGTAAAGTGTTTCATTCTATTATATATAAGTGAAATATATCTACGGAAGCCAGGACTCAAAGAGTAGACAGGGTTTCATGCTCCCGAACAATATAATATAATAATAAACAACTGAGCTAGCCACATCACATAAAAAAATTCAATAAATAAATAAATATCTAAACATTATAAAACTATACTTAAATAAACAAATTAGATAAAAACAAGTTTAATATATATATATATATATATATATATATATATATATATATATATATATATATATATATATATGTATATATATATATATATATATATAGACTGTACGTATACCATAAAAGAAAAAAGTTCCAATTTTCGAGTACTAAGACAATCGTACTGTTATTATAAAATGCAGCATATGGTGAAACCTGAATTGGTTGTCGTTCCCGATGGATATATCCTAGCAATTAATGGGCCATATTTTTCCGACGTCCGGAATAATGATGCTACAGTTTGAGCTAAACTACGATATAAATGGAATGAGGAATTGGTTTGGAGAGGAGGACATTGCAATTGTAGACAGAGGGTATCGAGATTCGGTTCCGGTATTGCAAGAGATTGGTATCAACTGTCTTATGCCTCCTCTTCTTGTGAGAGGACAGACTCAATTGGAAACTCGTGATGCAAATTTTGCACGATATATTACAACTACACGTTGGATAGTGGAATCTCGTAATGGACATTTAAAGTCAATATTCAGATTCTTGAAAAATACAATTTAGATACACCATGCTGCTAATATAAAGGAATATTATCAGATAGCTGGAGCTCTAATAAATAAATTCCATCCCCCAATAACCATGCCTGGTACATTCCAAACAGCGCAGGAAATATTAGATCAATTAGATGAAGTTAATATTATGCAAACAAGAGTTCAAGCTGATAATCTAACTTGGCGAAAAGTTATATTCACGACAAACTTTAAAGAGAAGAAACAAATATTCTTCAATTCGATTAAATGGCGGGGGGGGGGGGGGGTAGCTGAACATTTTACGAATGCGAGTTTACTACAGGTTTCGTAATTCATGTAAATATATGTTGTGGATAGATTTCGCTATTGAAGATGATATCGAAAATCAACCTTTGGAACTTCACTATTATTGTACTTTAGCTACAACTTTAGGTACATGTGCTCATGTGGCCAGTGTTTAATGGTTTTTGGGTTATGCCAGATACGAACACAATATGAAATATCCAACTACTCATCTCCTAAATGAAATAACTGATGCAGCTGAAAGGATGGTACCAGAAAACATAGATCATGGTCCAGATATTGTAGACTTTTGAATTTCTTCAGTAACTTTCAGTAAGTTTTTTCCGATATCAAAATGAGCTTGTATTCAATTCTCACCCTATATACGAGATTGTAAATGATTATAATGTCATTGAAAATATTAGTAACCTACAATAAGTAATTGAATAAAAACCGTCGATTGATACTTTTCTTTGGATATAGCTGGCAATTTTTTTTTTACGATTACAAATCTCTTGTGTTATACCATTTTGGAATCACCATAAAATAGGCAATTTATTCATGTAGTGTGCAGCAGTAGCCCAGTACATTTTGTTTTCACTACGATGGGCTAAACATCTAAAAAAAATCTACTCCCAAACTTCTAATAAAAACATTTCTCACTGCCCCCCTCTAAAATGTTCGGAGTATTTTCGTACCGTAGCAGTTAAAATAATTATTCAATAATATTTTACCGAGTAAATGAATTAGAAAAGTGTAAAATTGTACCAACAGCGCAAACAAAACTACTGAGAGGGGCAAAAATTCATAATTTTTATGAAAATTAAATATCTCGAGAACGGTGAGACTTTTATACGAGGGATTTTTTCATAGCAGGTAGGGCACCCTTTGATCTACATTCTCCTTCAGTTTGACGTGGTATTTACGGGACACCCGTATATGAAGGAAATAATGATAGGCTTGTCATCATATTGTCGGGATAAAAAAACTGATCATAGCACGTTGACAAAACTTCTACATCCGACGAACAAATCCAAAGTAAGGGTAATATGAAAGTATCACAGAAATTCACGGAGGAAATATTTAATTACAGGGAGAGTTCCAAAAAAAATCGATTCTAGGATTTTCTTCCATACATATCTTTTGAATAGCCCTGTATATCATATATAAATTATATATATTTCGAAATGACTTAATGTCACCTACTAACATGCAGTACAAAATTTCATTAAATATATGATACAGGGGCGATCAACTTTCTGATTCGCCCTGTAAAAAATGTTTGCATATCTTCTTATTATGAACCAACCAGAAGCAAATTCCGCCAGATATTGAAATTCCTGAAAGTTGAATTATATTTCAAGTCAATGTTCCGTTTTTTGAATTTTTGAGTATCCCTGTAGCAAATGAAACTGTCTCTCATGAGGGATTGATATTCAGTGTCATTAGAACACTATCACAGGAAAAAATTCTTGGTACATTGAAGAAAATAAGAAGTACATGCTTTTAAAAAATGGCTATTTTTCAGCTTCAACACCCTGTATCTCTGAAACAAACTAGTCATAGGATTGAGTTGAGCCCATGGACACTATTGTTCAGAAAGTCGTCAACTACAATATACTAACAATTCATGAAATTTAACCGAAGCCCTTCTCTCCATAAGCCGGCTGCCTGGTCCTTTAAATTCGTTTAAGTGAAAATGCGTCGACACAACAATTTTCTAATTTTGAAATGCGAGACATACATTATGTTTAGGTGTAATAGTGATATGGAGCGACCGAAAATAATATCTGTGGATCAGGAGGATGATATTTTAGTGTGAGCTGCTAATATTCCGTAACTAAGCACTTGGCGTTTAGCAGCAATGACTAAAGTAAGCCAATGTTCAGTTGTACGAATTTTACGACCTTATCGTTTTACGCCGGTACAAAACTTATTGCCTAGAGATTATCCTTTAGGAATGAATTTTGCTGACTGAATGATAAATAAAGTAAATGATGAACGTAATTTTAGTAATAATATCGATGTTACTGACAAGGCCACATTTACACGTAGAGGAGAAAGAGTCGCAATGGGGATATTGAAAATCCTCCTGTATTCCGAAAATCACATTTTCAGAATGAATTTAAGATGAATGTATGATGCGGCATATTTGGAGATAGTTAGTTGGGTTCATATGAATTACCAGCACATTTGAATAGTAACTAATATTTACAATTTTTGACAAACTACTCTTTTCGATCATCTCGAGGAATTGCCACTTGATCGCAGAAGATACATGTGGTTCATGCAGGATGGAGTAATTTCTAAACAAAACACCATGTAAACTGCTACATTATAGTTAGATGTTTTGTGATAAATATTCATAATCTGCAGTCAGGATTCTACTGTTATATTATTTCCAATTAGTATATTGAAAAACTTTATATAAATTTTAAAAAACTGTTTAAAGAAGCTTGTGTGAATTAAATTTTACTTAGCGCTGAAGAATAATAATAATAATGTGCTTACAAGGAAGTTCCCACATTTGGAAATTTAGATCAGTAAAAGTCTTTACTTGATGCAAAAAACTCTCCCAATATCAACTAATCAGTTCTGGGCAAATTAGAGCTATTTGCCTTAGAACATCTTGTTCCATCGTTGATGATTATTATTTTTTTTTTATTTTAATCACAAAACACGAATGAAAAACAAATTAACCTATGAAATGATGTACGAATCGATTGAATTGTGTAATAAGAACAAAAGTTCCAGCAACACTCATGGAGATGATTGATATTTACTTAGGCGTGACGTAATTAGTGTTTCGGTTAGCATTGAAGACTGTATACTTCTATTTTCATGGAAAGGCTCCTAAATAACTAATGAAAATTGAAACAAGTCGTGATGACATGTCACAATTTTCATTAGTTATTTAAGAGCGTTACTTATTCTTCACCTCTAGTTCAAAATTATTTTATTTCAATATGTTAAGAACGCGTCAAATAACCGTTTTTACATTATTAATGTTCCTATTCAAACGGCAATTCTAGTGGAATCGGTATCTTTATCGTCAAAGATCCTTCACTAAGAAGCAAATATATATTCAGTTCACAATTGTATTGTGTGCGTGGTGCTACCCTGTCTTCTTGTCTGCAACCCGTACACGTACGTGAGACCCGTACCCGTACTTGAAACCCGTAAGTTGACATCTAAAGACATCGCACCCGTAACTCAAGACCACCGACGGCTCAAGAACCTGTTGATACCGCTGAGAGCTGTATGTCCCAAGTCTCTCCATAATAAGTCCTAAACTTATTTTTGGTAGATATAAAATATTGAGTTGGACATTTCTATTGTAATACTGATTTATATTCGTATTGTATTGTGAATTCATTTTTGTGTTGAATAAATCCATTTGACCCAAAATTTTTGTTACTGATTCACCTTATCCCAGTTGAGGTAATAGAAAATAGTGTAACTGAGGCCGATTTCACCACCTGAGCGGTGTCCCAAGGCCGGATAAAGTTCAGTATAGTGACAATGGCGCCCAACGTGGGGTAACCTCTACTAAGATATGGAATGTTAACATCTCAACGATATGACAAGCTAATAACTATATTCCTCATCTACAAAAAATAATCACTAAATGTGATATAGGGTGGTTAAGATGGAAATCTTCTAAGATAAAAAATTCTTAAAGTGACCAAAAATATGTATGAGTATTCAAAATACATTACGTAACTATAAGGAAAAAAATAATAGAAAAAACAATAAGGCATGGCCTTTCCGGTAATGATTTAGGTAACTGGCATGTTACAGATTTGAAAAATCCATTCATTGACGTAGATAAAAATCTTCCTGATGATGAGTTTTTTGATAAATATTCTGTTGATACGACTTCATTTGGCCATAATTATAATTTGCCAATCAGATCTGATAGTGATTCTGATTGGTTTGGTAATTTATCCCGTATTTCTATATTAAGTTCTTTGGATTCCTGAAATCTCTTGCCGTGACTATTCTTTTTATCTTAATTTTGATTTAATATCGAAATATATCTTAAGTATTTTGTACTTTTTGTTGTCAACAATAATTGTGTTAGGTCACACATGCATTTTGTCTCTTTATCTAGTGGAATTTGCTTTTCTACTATCGTATAGGTCATATAACCTCTATACACTATCTTTTCTGTTAATCTTTATCGTTGTGCAAAAGTACTAATATCTTTATTTTTCGTATGCCTTATGTTCTCTCTTGATGTTGTATCTAGAGTACATTATTTTAGATCTTAGCAATTATGTTATGTATAATATAATTGATGTATTATGTTTGTGGTTTTTTATCCTATTACTTTTCCACCCGAACAATCTAATATACGAGAAAAGTATTGGTTTAGGTACCTCCAAAAAAGTTGAAATTTTGAAAACATTTTTTGGGTTATTTTTACGTTTTCCATCAACAACAACACGAAAAAACGGTTTTCAGAAACAAATCCTGTGTGTATGTCGTCGTTGTCGTCGGCCACTTTTCGTTAAATGTCTTGTTAGCACGACACAGCCTCCGGAGTACAACAAGTCACCAATTTTATGATTGAATATCAATCAGGACATCTTACAGATGAACACTATCGATTTTCAGCTCCCCAGAGCCGGTAGAACAGGTGCTATAGTACTTTACGTACGACATTTTTGTCACTTTTGGAGACATTTCAGTTTGTTAACACGATACAGCCTCCGGAGTATATACAAGTGATGAATTTTATGATTGGATATTATTCAGAGCGTCTTAAAGATGAACCCTTTTGATATTGAGCTCACTAAAGCTAGTACAACGGGTACTGTGGTACTTGAAGTACCAAATTTTTGTCATTTTTGGAGAATTTTCAGTTTATTAGCACGATACAGCCTCCAGAGAGTATACGATTGATCAACTTTATGAATAAGTATTGTTGGAGGTGTCTAACAGATGTACCCTATTGATTTTCAGTTGACGAGAGCGAGTACAGCAGGTCCTATAAAACTAGATATATTAAATTTTTGGTTATTTTTGGAGAAATTTTGGTTTGATAGCACGATACATCCCCCGAACTGTATACAAGTAACAATTTCATGATAGAATATTGTTCAGGGCCACAGATGCGGAAAAGTTAGTTTTAATCTTTAAAACCGTTTATTTTTTTTGGCGTTTAGCGTCTCATATTTTTGTATAGGCTACCCCTGCAATTTAATTTTACTTTTCCGCCAACCTATCTAATATGCGAGAAAAGTTTTGGTTTACTCACAAAAAAGTTGGAAATTTGAAATTTTTTTTTGAGTTATTTTCACGTTATCCATCAACAACAACACGAAAAAACGGTTTTTAGAAAAAAAATCCTGTGTGTATGTCGTCGTCGTCGTCGTCGTTGTCGTCGGCCACTTTTCCTTGCAAGTCTTGTTAGCACGATACAGCCTCCGGAGTGCAATAAGTCACCAATTTTATGATGGAATATTGTTAAGGACATTCCACAGATGAACCCAATTGATGTTCAGCTCACCAGAGCCAGTACAACGGGTGCTATGGTACTTGAAGTACGACATTTTGTCGTTTTTAGAGAAATTTCAGTTTGTTAGCACGATACAGCCTCCGGAGTTCAACAAGTCACCAATTTTATGATTGAATATTATTCAGGTCATCTCACTGATGCACCCTATTGATTTTCAGCTCACCAGAGCCAATACAACCGGTGCTACAGTACTTTAAGTACGATATTTTTGTCATTTTTGGAGAAGTTTCAATTTGTTAGCACGATACAGCCTCCGGAGTATATACAAGTGATGAATTTTATGATTGGATATTATTCAGAGCGTCTTAAAGATAAACCCTATTGATTTTCAGCTCACCAGAGCTAGTACAACTGGTGCTATGGTACTTGAAGTACGACATTTTGTCGTTTTTCGATAAATTCCAGTTTGTTAGCACGATACAGCCTCCAGAGAGTATACGATTGATCAACTTTATGAATAAGTATTGTTCAAGGTGTCTCACAGATGTACCCTGGTGGTTTTCAGTTGACTAGAGCGGGTACAGCGGGTCCTATAAAACTAGATATACTAAATTTTTGGTTATTTTTGGAGAAATTTCGGTTTGTTAGCACGATACATCCCCCGAAGTGTATACAAGTAACAATTTTATGATAGAATATTGTTCAGGGCCACAGATGCGGAAAAGTTAGTTTTAATCTTTGAAACCGTTTATTTTTGGTTATTTTAGAATCTCAGTACGGTATCAATAACCGATATCGTTTGATTTTTGATACATTTTTTTTGCTAATAGAAAGGAGCTCCTATTATAATTGCATTTTGTTTACATTTTTCTGAGCATAATTATTTCATCTAATTTGCAATTGTTATTTTTGCTAATAGGTATAAGCACTCAATATATAATCTACTTTTGTTACGTTTTCAAAATTAATAGAAGTCTTGAATTAGAAAGCAACTATTCTTGGACATTCATTGAATATGTTCCTTTCATCTCCTTATTTTCCTTCTATATATTCCTATCTTCTCTTCATTTCTTAGTATGTTTTTTGAATCTGTGAGCACTACTATATCTTCTCCTTTCTGATCACCACATTCCTGTTGTTTTGGCTACTTTTCTTTGTAGGCTGTTTAGGTTTACAAAAAAAGTAATTTTTTGAATTTCTTTTTTCTACGAGAAGAGGGGGTATTTCATGTCACCCCGACATGTTACAATTTTCATTAGTTATTTAGGAGCGGTACTTATTCTTGAGCTACTCCCACCTCTAATTCAAAATTATTTGATTTCAATATGTTGAGAACGCGTCGAATGACCGTTTTTATATTCCTAATGTTCCTATTTAAACGACAATTCTAGTGGAATCGGTATCTTTATCGTCAAAGATCCTTCACAAATATATATTCAGTTTACAATAGTATTTTGTGAGTGGTGGTACCCTGTCTCGCTGGTAAGCCTTTTCTATTTCTTTCCAAATTGTAGTTGTGCACTTACAAACCAATCTATTTTGATTTTTCTATTTTGTTAAAATATTTCGATTATTAGAAAATGTTTTTTATGGTGTTTCCAGTTTTTTTGCCTTTGTTATTCCTTTCTCAAAAAACTAGTTGCCGTCAAAATTAATTTTAGGAAGCAAATTTATAACAGTTTCTGTCTGGTTATTATTTTTCTCGGATTTAAATTTGCATTTCTAATTATTTTGAGACCAGGACGGATAAAAATGAACATATTTCTGTGGTTTTATTTTGAAAATTAAATTCAATTTTTATATGTATTGGAGTATAAGCTCCTAATCTGTTTATTCTTATCCGTCCCGTTCTCAAAATAATTAGAAATTCAAATTTAAATCCTAGAAAAATAATAACCAGACAGAATCTGTTATAAATTTCCTTCATAAAATAATTTGGACGCCAACTAGTTTTGTAAGAAAGAAATAACAAAGGTGAAAAAACTGGAAACACCATCAAAAACATTTTCAAATAATCGACATGTTATAACAAAATTTGTCGTTTAAATAGGAACATTACAAATGTAAAAACGGTCAGTCGACGCGTTCTTAACATATTGAAGTAAAATAGTTTCATATTAGAGGGGAGAGTAGCCGAAGAATAAGTAACGCTCTTAAATTAATAAATGAAAATGGAAATATGTCTCGATGACATGTTACACCTTGTTAATCTAAATTTTTATATTGAAACTAGGTCATTTTTCAGTATCTTTTCATCACATATGTTTCTCTAATATCACTTCTTTTTAGATTACTTGATACTATCATCATGCGTATTATCATTGTAGCATGATAAAACTGGACGCGCGGGAATATTATATTACCGAAAATTCCAATTTGTTCACTATAAAAAAAATGTCTTCTGATTTGGAATAAAATGCTGCTCCACAACAATAAAAATCATTTTCCAGAATATTTGAAGTAGCATTTGACTGTAAGAAATTTGAAACCTCAGATGTACCATAAACTCTAGAAGATATTCCCATGTCATTTATTTGGTTCTGTTCCGTAGACAGTTTCATTGCATTAAACATATTGCGTATTATACACCCGTGGCTAGTGGTCTTGTGAATAACGTTCCATAAAAGCGTATACTCATCATTTGAGATCACCACAGAATTGAATACTGTTGTGCTCGTTGCAAATTTGATTTGGAGGCTAATGATGTCGATAATTCAAAATTTAATATTCAAGCTGCATCATTGTTTTCCCGGAAGTGGATATATAAAATATTCACCGTTGGACCAAAAACGAGGTTTTTAATATATCCAGTAGATGTATTCAGTTTATTGCTCCATTCCATTTTGAGGTAATTACTAGTGAATAATTCAAAATACAATCACAAGTAGTCGTTAAATGAAATGCTTGCAAACAGGCATAAAATTGATTCGCTAGCATCTTTTCAATACTATTAAGGTACTTGGAATAGAATATAATTATTTCAAGCATTTCATTGAACCAAATAAGAGGGAATTGGAATCTTCCTTTCATTTGATAAATCACAAAAAAAAATAATTGAATTGGAACGTGTGTTAGAATATACAGTGTTAAAATGTAAGTTTACTTACCACGTGGAAGTGTCATAATATACAGTACCGCTCAAAAGTGTATTTCTCTCTTTAGATTTAGATGTAGTGACTTATTGTTTCTAGCAACTGAAAAAATTATTCAAATTTTATGTTAACTATCGCAAAGGTCATTTTAAAAAAAGAATAGAACGATTTATTAAAGCGGAACTATATTAACTTAATAAAACAATATAATGTAATGGTTGAAAATAACAAGTTAAAAAGCAGAAAATGCCGGCTCGCAACTGGTTTTGTTCTCTTTGTCGGAAGTGAGGGAACGCTTCTTGGATTCGGTAAATCCAAGTTTATAACTCCTCCACCCTTAGAGAAGAATCAGAGGTTTAACAGGCGAATTCGGTACTTCTGCATCCCTTGTAGCTGGTTCACTAGTTTTCCTACTATAATATCTAAAGTAGTAATAGTAAATAAAATGAAGTCTAATAAAAACAATTATTACATATTGTACATACACTAATACTGCCGCACTAAGCGCAGAAGCGGTAACTGCAAATTTAAGGGAAATTGACATTTGCCCGTCATGAGAAACTAGGGTTCAAAATACATCTTTTACTATGGTATTAAAGTGGTATCTTGTTAGTATACTATTAAATATGATTTTATTTCAGCGGTATCTACAAATTTTTGCAGTTTTTTCGAAATCATAAGGCGTTTAGCGGTGACCAACACATAATAAGTTATTAAGGGCGTATCTACAGCAGTTACCGCTAAAATGTCTTAGTGAATTGTAGTTACGCGAAGAATACCTTAGGTTATGCACACTTACCGCGAACATGCCTTAGTATGTTGGTGACTTTTTAGAAGTGTTGTTTCACGCTTGAATACGTGAATTAATTAATCAATAATAATAAATATAAATAACATATTAACATTTTTTTGTTAATTTGCAATTGACATGTTCATGTATGTTGCATAACTATATATTTTAATGATAAAATCAGGTGAGTTCTGAAATGAAATAATTTTTTGTTATTAGTAATTTCTAACCTCAAATGTTATTTACAGAATGGGTTCAAACCGAACAAAATTAATTATGCAAAATGCAGGGATTACTTTTCAAAGGTATGTTATTGCCGATGATAAAGAAAACTGTGAAGATGTTCCTGATGGCATCTCTAATAATAAAAAAAGTACAGGAGTATTATTATCATTGTATCAAGTAAAAGTACTTGAAAATCCAGTTTCAGTGGTTGATATAGATTGTCTTACTGATATTACTCCAGTTACATTTCCTGGCAATTATACCGCTGCAGATCATTTGAATTTGGGTGAGTCAGTATAATTTTTGACTAAGCATCTCATTAAAAAAATAGGTACAGAGCTACCAGGTGTGCAAAAGAAAAAAATGAATTATATCTTTGTTTCAATCAATAGTTTTTGAAACTGAAACTACAGTGTTGATTTTACCTTTGTACAAATAGGTTGTGCGAAGCAATTAACAAAACCGGTCGTTCGTTTTTATCAGTGCCAACTTTGTTTTTAAAATCCATTTCTAAAACTTGGTGGGGACCTGATGTGTCGACTTCGCTACTTTTTTATAGATCATACATTAGATCCATAATAGATTATGGATGTACGCTTTATGGATCCGCAAGTAAAAATAATTAACAAAAAATTGACGTATTTCAAAACAAAGCCTTACGTATTTCTATGGGTGCTATGAGGTCTACTCTCATTGAACCACTTCACGTGGAAGCTTTAGAACCTCCCTTAAAATATAGAAGAAATCAGATTAGCCATAAATTCCTCATAAAAATTATGTCTTCCAACGAATCTTCATATCACAATATATGTAAACTAAACGAATTTGATTTAACTAACAACTACTGGATCCGCAAAAATTCACCGCCTCTCTGTGATGCTTTCCGAAACAACACCAATCTATGTGTAATTAGATCAGAAAAAATATGACTTTAGATGATTTTGAATACTTTTTTCATATGTTCAATGTCATTCAACCTAGCTATCATGTAAATCCTATGACAAGTCTTACAATTTTAAACTCCATATTAGAAAATTATTCTGATTCCATACAGATATATACTGACGCTTCCAAAAGTTTATGTGGAACTGGTCGTGCGTTCTACATTCCAGGTGATAATGTCAAAAAATTCTTCAAGCTCTCCTCAGATTTCTCAGTTTTTAGCGCTGAAGCTGTGGGCATCTAGAAATCGTTATAATTTTTTTCGTCGTCCAGAAAAAGTTCTGCTATTATATTAGCTGATTCTCTGTCTGTCTTAACGGCTATACAAAATCCAACTATACCTGCTTTATCAGATAATCTTCATATATTCTATATAAAATAAATGTTATTTCAATTAAAAAAAGATAATAAACATGTACAGCTGATATGGATCAAAGCACATATATGACTTAAACATAATGAACATGTAGATCGTGTAGCTAAAAATGCAGCAGAAAATGGCCCCTCATCTATCTATACACTCACTGTACCGGACGTATTTGCTAATTCCAGGCAAAAACAAAGTTGTTTATGGAAAAAGTCTTGGAATTATTATTGTAGAATATCTAATATCCAATATTCATCAATTCAACAAGAAATTCCGAATTGTTGTTAGTCCAATTCTTATTCCTGTCCACGTAAATACATTACAACTATTGTTAGACTACGCTTTGGACATGCATGTTATCCGGCACACTCATATAAAATAAAAATTCTTGACACAAACATGTGTCAACACTGTCATATCACAAGTGATCTGAATCATATTTTCTTTAACTGCATATATTCCCAAGAAACTCAAAACCTTATTAATGATTTAATAAGAATCGGATTTTTCCCACCCCTCAATATGTGCCATCTTTTAGCTTTAAACAAAATGGAAGTATATAAGGTTCTGATTAAATTCATATACGAATCAAAGGTATGCTTGTGAATGTTTGAACCAGATTTGTTTACCTCTTTTTATCCCAATTGTAGTTATCCCTATCTTTCCGTGGCCTAGTTTTGTTTGTGATAAATTATAATGTCTTGGGCCTCTAGACAAGAAGCGAGTGACCCTGTATATCCTCATCGTAATTTTTTTATGTAGGTAATTTTGTCTTCTCTTAGGTGTGGATAGATGTGAGTGAGGTGAATATTTTTTTTATATATTAATAGTTTGTTCCTGTTGTGACTGGCCGAATGACGAGTGTCAAAGCCAAGAAAAAAAAACTGAAAGTATAAATATTATATTATTTCAGATTTAGAAGCGAATCAAGAATATCCTTCCCAAAAACCAGTTTATACAGAACTTTTCAATGTGATCCCGGATAGCAGTACAGTTGTTGCATCTGCTTTGGTAGAGAATATTACGGAAATGGAGTCCAATGTTGTTATAGTAGCAGACTCTACTTACACAATCAATGTAATGAAGGGGAAAATTGTCCAGATTTTCAAACTGTGTCATCGCTTGAAGATAATTCATATGAACCCAAATCTGGAAATAGTGATAGCGAGAGCAGCGATCATAATAATGATGACCCTGATTATCAACCTGAAGTTGATGATATCAATGCTAACATCTTTGATAATCAAGATAATACTTCAATTGTTGAAGAAGTAGAGGACGAGGACAGTGTCAGCAATTCTGAAGTGATTGGAACAGAATACACGAAAAATAGAACGTTAAGAAGGAGAAAAGAGTATAAATATTCTGTAACTGAAAGGAGAGAAAGGGTTGTGAAGAATATGGAAAAAAACACAAAGTTCTTGAAGCATGTGGTGAAATTCGTAAAAAATTTGTATAGAGAATATCACAAATTTAAGAAGAATTGACAAGAACTTTGTGATAGGTTGTATTGTTACCAGTGGAATAAAAAGAAAAACTGTCGGAGAGAGTCCCGTAGATCGTCATCGAACAAGTACTATCTGAAAAACGGAGAAGGGCAGTCTATTTGTGTATGCAAGATATTTTTTTCAACAACATTGGGTTATAAGAAAAGCAACGACAGAATAATAGAAAGTATTATGGAGAAAAATAAAAGCATAATTACCCCTAAGAAGGACAAAAGGCGTAGAAAAAGCCCTCCAAATTAAAAAAAAATCTGGGCGCAGTTATTCAACACATTCAATCCTTCCACCCAAGAATTCCAAATTATCGACGCGAACACGCTCCTTTTCGCAAATACTTACCCATTGATGTGTCCGCTCAAGCTTTGTATGACGACTTCAATTCAAGAAAGCCGAATTTTTGTTCCTTTGATTTATATCGGTCCGTTTTGCGTAAATATAATATATTGTTTATCAAATTGGATCATCAAGAATGTGAGCATAGCGAACATTTTAATTTACATGACCATGACATACATAATTTATTTCCTGATTGTAATACCCGCAACAAGTGGAGAATTCACATTAAACTAGCTTAATTGGCTAGAATTAATTATAGAATTGATGCTGAAAAGTCTGTTTCAAAAGACGAGGTTATTTTCTCTATCGATTTACAAAAGGTAATAATGTCACCCAAGTGCGAGATGTTTAAGTCTGTTATATTTACCGGCAGATCAGTTGCACACAATGAAAAATTTGTGCCAGTAGGATCTAAGAATAAAAGTCTAAAACCGACTGCGACTATCTGGCATGGAGCTATAAGAGGGCGTAGAAAAGAGGATATAATTAGCACCGTTTATAAATTCTTTTTGATGCATAGAGACAGAACCAGAATAGTACTCTGGTTGGATAACTGCTCGGCTCAAAATGAAAATTGGGCTTTCCTCACATTCCTAATTTATATTATAAATTCGTCTTATATTATTGCTGCTAAAGAGAGAGAGAGAGAGAGAGAGAGAGAGAGAGAGAGAGAGAGAGAGAGAGAGAGAGATGTTCGTGAATTTTTTTGAAGTTTGGACTTGTAGTGTTTTTATTTGGGTATATCTTTGTTTGGGGTAAGGCCCTGTTATAGGATTCGTTTCCTCTTCAGGGCTAGTTGGGGGTGTTTTTGTGGGTGGTTTAGTGCGCGTCTTGACTTGGCTTGAGATTTGGGTAGGACTGAAAATTCTGTTTTTTTTTTAAAAAGTGTATGGAAAGTTGAGAAAAAAAAGGTGTATGGAAAATTGATAATTTGTGGGTGAGTTGTGTTTTTGCTAGAAATCAACCGGAGAGAGAGGCAGGAACAATCAGCAGCGAAGCTGGATGTTTTTGAGCGAACGTGGTTTTATGGTGTCGGAATGGGAAATTAAGAAGTGTCTGGTAAAGGTAGAAAATGAATAAGACGAACCACGTTGTGTTGCGGATAGTTAATAGAGCGAGGTGAGTGATTGGATTATTGGAAGATGAGATATTTTCTTTGGGGGTTTTGTGTCTCCTATGTAATGAGACTTGATAGAAGCGTTGGGAATGGATTTTGGAATTTTTAGTTTATTTGAAATTTGTTGGAAAAGTGACTAGGAGACATTGAAAGCTATGTAGATGATCTCGGGTGGTGGCGACTGGCTTTTCTCGAATTCGAGGCGTGGAATT
This sequence comes from Galeruca laticollis, assembly GCA_963921935.1. NCBI lineage: Eukaryota > Metazoa > Arthropoda > Insecta > Coleoptera > Chrysomelidae > Galeruca > Galeruca laticollis. Next base: position 108,665,501 of record OY998176.1, read on the forward strand.
CGTTGAAAAGGTGTGTTTATAAGCGGTGTGGTACCTGAACGTGGAATTTTGAAAAAGGAGAAAGTTTAAATTGTTTTAAATATTAGGTAATTGAGTTTATTTCTTAAAATGTTGAATTTGAAAGTTTTAGAATGATTGTTTCAGATATTGTGATGAGTAACTGGTACCGATGGTAATAATAATATTAAATCCAAAAACTTCGTCGTACGTCGGCCCATTTGGCTAGCGAATAAATTCGCTTTGCTACAGGAAAAAACGGGAAAAACCTGCGGCACCGACGGGGTGGATGGGGCTCGCGGATCAATTTGGATCGCTTTCACTCCTGATGGGAGTGAAAGCAAAGTGAGCACGCCTGCCTATATTTGTTATAGAGCAGTTGTGTCGATAAATGGAAGGAATTAAGTGACGAAGTGTTTCGCCTATGACATCTCTCGAGTTGGGGATGGCATTCATGAGTGTGACAGTGAGTATTTCGATGAGGATTTTAGAGTCGGTTGAGAGGTCGTAAGGTGTGGGTGGCTTTTCGAGGGTGACTGGTGCGGTCTCTTGGGGGGTTTTAGGTGTCGATAGCCTGTGGGGGCAGCGAGGGTGGAAAGCGGGGTGTGGACCACCGCAATTGGTACATTTAGGAGTGCCGGACTTGGGGCAATTTTCGGTTCGGTGGCCTGTTTGGCCACAAGATGGGCATATCGGTTTAGACCGACAAGATTCGGAGGAGTGTTCGGTTTGGGTGCATCGACTGCAATATTTGGGCACTGGGGGGAGTGGATTTGTGTTCGATGGCTCGCATCGATGTGGAAGGCCGTGAAAAGAGAGGCCGGAGGTTAGGGCCTGGTGGTAGTGGGCTTCGGAGGTGGTAACGATGCGAAGCATCGAAGTGGGTTTGTTGGTGGCTTTGGCTTTTAAGAAAGGGGATATGTTTATTGTGGAGAATTTCTTCAAATTCTTCGGGGCTGACAGTGGTGTCTACATTCCTGCAGACAAAAGAGTAGGTGGGTATGAGGGTTTTGTTGGCTGGACGTGGTGGACGTTCTGTTGAGTTAAGAACGTTGATGATGATGTTTTTGTCACCAGTGGAGTTATGGATTTGTCTCAGAATAGTTGAGACTGACTTTGGGGAGGACGTTTTGAGAAGGGCGGTGCGGTTGAAGTTTACCTTAAGAAAGAGGACGTGGCCGTGTAGGAGTTCGAAGGTGTTGAGTAGGGTGAAAAGGGCTTTTTGAGTGGCGTATTGGGTTGGGAGGTTTCGGAGGTTCAGGGTTTGAATTGGTGTGTCGTTGATGGTGTGAGTTGGTGCAGGAATGTTGGTAGGTGTGGGTGTTGGTGGTCGGGTTTTGGTTTTACCGACGAGGGTGAAGCCATCCTCGTCGGAGGCAGTTGGTTGTCGTGTGAGTGTAGGTGTTGGGGATTGGGATCTTACGGAGGAAGCGTAAGACCTTCTTGAGGATGTGTATGGGGTTTGTGGGTTATAGTCTGTGTTTCGTTGGTAGCGTGGTGTTGTGTAGTGTGTGTTTTGTAGGTAGCGTGGTGTTGTGTTTGGTGGGTTCTTAGGGGAAGGTGTTGAGGAGTGGTGGGTTTTGTTGGAAGCGTGTGAGGTGGTGCTGGAAGTAACCGGTGAGAGAAGGGGGAAATGTGCGTCCAGGGTTCTCTGAGTGTCGTCGAGGATTATTTGGGTTTCGAGTCTAAATTGTTTGTTTTCGTTTAGTAATTGTTGGAATTCTTGGATTTCTTGGTCGGTTGGCCTGGAAGGTGTTTTTGTAGGTGTTTTTGCAGATCTGCTGCTGCGACGATGTCTAGAGGACATTTTGAGATTGGGTGTATTATGGAATGGGGTCGAAAGCTAATACCGACAGCGGACTCACTGCCAGAGGGAGTTGCCTCCCCAGTTAAAGGTTTCCTGACTTATTAGCTTTCAGGAGTTTTTATATTTACCTGGGTGCTAAATGTCCTTCCCTCTTCGGATGGTGTCGCTTGCTTATTTGTTGGCTAAAATAAAGACAAGATTAACGCTGTTTATTATTTTCATAAATATAAGTTGTTTCGAGAGAAACAATTTACACTTCCAAGTGTGGTATATGAACTGTCGAACTGAAAAGTTCGGCAGAACATGGGGTTGGTTGTCTTCTGGTGGAGGCGTTCACGTTGCCGGCGAAATTGCGGTGAACAGGTTTGTATCAGTGACCCGCTCTTGCTGTATCACCTTCCTCAGGCGATGGACTGGCGCTACTGATTGCTGCTAAGGAAATTGTCATAAATTATAGGGTTGTCCGGAATTTCCTTTTTTATTGATATTTTTTTTTATTTATGTGTCGATTTTATTGATGTCGGTTTTGTTTAAAAGATAATTGATCAAGACACACTACTAATCTAATATTTCGCGTTTTGTTTGAAAAACAAAATGGCGGACACATCCAAACTTTACCAAACTTTAAAACTGACTGGAAATTTTTTGTTTCGCACTGTATATGTTTGCGAATTATTTTACGAAAGTTCAGACATTTGTGAATGTAACGAGAGGTCAAACACAGAAATCGGTGAAAAATTGTCTGATGTATGGCTCGAAAAAAACAAGTATGTTATTACATAGTGAATTCTAATTTCTTTCGATATTATCTACTAAAAGTTAATTGAAACAAAACGACTTTTTTATGAAGAACACAAAACAATAACTGAAGTTACAGAGAGAATTAAACATTAATATGGCCACCATCAGCTTCAACTACTAGTTGAACACGACTTCGCCAGCTGTCGATTGCTTTTCTAATATGTTCTCGTCTGATTTGTCCCCAACATTGAAGAATTCTTCGTTTAAGTTATTCGACATTTTCAAATGTTGTACAATTTTCATGAATTCTACCCTCTGAATCGCCCCACAAAAAGTAATCGCACGCATTTAAATCTGAACTATTTGGAGGCCATTCGTGAGGCTCTAAAAAGTCAGCTACGTTTTCTCTTAAATAATTATGTGCACTGGTGTGACACCTTGCGCCGTCCTAAAAACATATTCGCAATCATTAAAAGAGCAAAAGAGCATACCTGCATAAAAATATAGTCCGGGGCTCGATACTCTATTTCTGGAAGCATTTGTGGTAAAACGGTATCGCAGTAAGTTTGAGAATTTAACCTGACACCTTGATTAATAAAAATTAAATTAATTTTTTGATTCCTCGAGATCGCTGCAGACACCATCACGTAATTACCATACTTGTTTCTTTCCCTAAACGGGCGATTTAAGGGCACTTCCCTTTTGCGTTGGTGGTGAGGTATACATATTCTGTCATTTTGAGCGTTTTTCAGAGGATTTATTGTAAAAATCTTCTCATCAGTAAACCAGATTTTTTCAATTTCTCTTCTAGTCCTAAATTTATTCAAAAGATTCCTGCACCTCAGCAATCTTCTGGCTTTTACTTCATTAGTAAGTTTAAAAGAATATTCTCGTTTGATGAATTTAAGTCTTAGATCGATATTTATTATCCGGTTTACGGAACTACGTAAAATATTACACCTCCTCGCAATTTGCGGAGCACTTAAACTAGTACCAGGTGCTCTTTCAGGACTAACTGCCAAATTCGAAACTCGGAGAATGTTTTCCTAAATTAATTTAATGTGGTTTATAAAACATAAAACGTACGGTATCCTACTCACCTGTGTTCGTATACTCCTTGGGCGCCCACTACCTTCAAGCCTTGCAATAGACTGCGTTAAATTAAATTTTTTTACGAAGTCGTAAATTGTACTTTTTTTGTAACGCTCTTCAGGAAATTGTTCTAAGATTTCATGCACCCTGTATCCTCTCAAAATTAAAGTTTTAATAAAAACTTTGTCGTCGTTAGAAAGAACCATATTTTGATGAGCCTAATAAGTTTTATCACAAAAAATATAAATTTGACAAGTGTCAACAATTCTGATTAACTACAAGTAACAATATTTGACATTCGCCCACTTGATTTTGGAAAATGTCGAAAGAAATTAAAATTCACTATGTAATTACATACTTGTTTTTTTCGAGCCATACATCAGACCATTTTTGACCGATTTCTATGTTTGACCTCTCGTTACATTCACAAATGTGTGAACTTTCGTAAAATAATTCGCAAACATATACAGTGCGAAACAAAAAATTTCCAGTCAGTTTTAAAGTTTGGTAAAGTTTGGATTTGTCCGCCATTCTGTTTTTTAAACAAAACGCGAAATATTAGCTTAGTAGTGTGTCTTGATCAATTATCTTTTAAACAAAACTGACATCAATAAAATCGACCTATAAATAAAAAAAATATCAATAAAAAAGGAAATTCCGGTTTTTCTTGGACATCCCTATATTTTGAGTCCGGGCATACGTTTATGTCGGCGGATTCGTTCCACCACCAGGTGAGAAAATTTAATAAAATCTATGACTTCAATCATTTCAAAAATGCAGTTTCAAATGATAATTCGTCAAAAGAAAATGTCCTAGAGATGGATCTTAAATACTTTTTCGAATGGAAAGATTGAGGTTCAAAATTCAAATCGAAACAGGAGAAGGTTTATGTACACGATATAGTTCAAATTGTTGCTGAAGGAGGTAAAATGAATGTATTTTATAAAAACGATTATGAAGGAGAAGCCTTACCACTCAATTTTTTAAATTGAAATATTATAAAATCGGTTATTCCAAATCCCAATCAACGTATAGCGGCATTTCCTGTGAAATACGCAACAGGATTGTTAATCTTATTAAAGGTGCAACTAGCATAATACCAAGTAACAGAATTCAGTTTTGGGAGAATATTCCATTAGTAGAGAATGGTGAACCTGCCAAGGACGAAGAAGAATTTTTAAAAAAATTTATATGTAGATCGATAGTTACTTTCATATTTTCTATATGCATATTTTGAAGAGTTTAATAAATGCACTTATAAAGTATACGGTTTTTTATTCAATATATCCATTCTTTTTTATAATCAATATGCTGACCTTTTTATGAGTTCTTACTGTATTTAAGTTAATAGATACGTGAAAATCCTTTAGTAAGTTAGTATGAAAAATTCATAAAAAGGGGTATCTACATTCTAATTAATTTTATATGGATTTCTCAGTAATTAGACTAGTAATATACAATAAAGGTTCTGCACAAATTTTAGAGCCAATAACTCACCAAACTGAGTCGGCAAAACTATTTATATAAAAGTTTTAATATCTCACGATAGCTTCTACGTTAGCACTGCAGAATATTATCAAAGTGTACTGAATTTTGGAAGGGTTCGTTTAAATTTTTGAGTCTATCCCAATTAACCTTTTCTAATTCAAAAGAGTTGGATTTCACTGGTTTTTTATTATAAAACATTTCTAATTGTAAATTTTGAAAATTCAATTAATTTTAATTCATTTTTATTAGGTTTTCACAAGGGGCATCTTCTTTTTGAATAGCTATTGGTGTCGACTCCTGGCAGAGGAATTCTTAATCGCTAATTTTTGGAAAATCGTTGTCGAAAGGCATGAAATTTTGTTCATTGAGGATAAGGAATTTGCAATTTGGTATAATTAAATGGAAAATATTACCTTTTGGAGTGGGTAAATGCGAAAGTTCATATAAATTGTAATTTTTGATCTCTACAATTGGTACATCTATTATAAATATTACTTTATTCATTTTACAGTTATTTTTAATCTGCTTTACCTTTTATAAATTGATGATGTTTTCTGGATTGGTTCGAGAGGCAATTTAGAATTTGATAAATCTGTATTAATAAGTTTTAAGTGCTTCAAGAGATCTTTCGGATCGATTATTGAATTGTGGAATTGGTTTAATTTAGAAAATGTTATGGCTGTTTCAATCCTCTCTAATAAATTGAATGTACTTTGATATAAAATGGTTGTTTCTTACAAAACATCTTTTATATAATAATACTCGAAAGTTTGCCGGTTTTTGTTCCGTGCTGTTTCAACTGTACATTTAATTTCAGGTATTTTGGATTCTAATGCTCTTTGATTTCTCGTTAGGACTTAAGGGCTTTTATTAAAAATATGAATTGATTCCTGTATGATAGTAGCTTGTTTATTTACTTATGATCTAATTTTATTTTTGTTTGTTGAAATTTGAACAAAGATCTTATTTTCGATTATAGTATCCAATTGAAATGTACTTAAAATTTCATCAAAATCTGAAATATTGGAAATATTTATTGTCTTTCTTTGTTACGTTTTTTTAGATCCATCGTAATTACAGTTAGAGTGTTGTGTAATATAATTATCTTCGGGTATGACCCTGTATTTGTTCGTTTTATTTTGGTTGGTATATTTAAAGCTGCCTATTACCTGGTAACTTGTTTTCGCCATAATGAAGTATGCTTAGATATAATAAATATCATTTTTATTTATGTTTGTTATTAAAAGTAACCCTTTTATTTGTCCTTTTATAATAATAAGAATAAAAACGTTATTCGAAAATATTATGAGTATTGTCGTCCGGCGTCGTCTAGTGGAAGAGTATCAAAGTACGTATCTAGTATTATGGTTAGGTTTTCTGTGATAATACATTTGGAATAGATTGGAAGAAACTGTATAGTTAGTTCGGTATTGGTACGTCGGTATTCTCTTGATCAGCTGTTGTTTTAAAAGACATGAGACATGATGGCCATAACGGACTGTGGTGTACGATTGTTTTACTGGAAATTCTGACTTTTATTTAGTCATCCTTTGAGAGGGATCATTCTGTATCACATATTATTGGAATCCAGTCGTTGTTGGATAGTTGAAATAGATATTTTGTTGTTCTACTGGATTTATGGACCTTATGAGATTTTTAAATTTCACCCAGTCGACATTTTCTTGTGATTGGAATTTGCCTATTACCGGTAGGTTCTGATATGCCGTTCTATTTTCTTTCTTTTCCTGGAATGTCGTATTCGGGAGCTATCAATACGCTTATTCTCAATAGATTCCAATTAATAAGAATATTTATCAAGACGCTACCGAGACCCCTGTCATTTTTCCTTCTGGGTGGTTATTGGTTTATGCACCCCTTTTGATACGACAGTATCAGGCTATAACCCCGTACTAGCATAGGGTGAGTTATTATATTTAATTCATCTATTTAATTTTTCAATTATTTTATGGTCTTGATTTTTATTAGTCAATGGGACTGCCTAAATGTTAATTTGAATTTAATTTAGTTTTATTATCAGTAAAATAATTGGGAATGAAAGTTGTAAAATTATTTAGTTTGTACTCCCTTAGCTTATGTATTATGTAAAATAATTAGTAGTACAAGCTCATGGATAGTAAGTTTGTATTATCTTGGATTGATTATTTTCAAATTTCGAAGAAATAAAATGTTTATGTAAGTTTTCCATGTTGGTGCATTCAATTATTCTTTTATTATTTGATTTAATGAATTGGTGAAAATAATTTGCTTATTTAAAAGTTAACTTTGAGTTTTATTGATTGCTTAAAACTATGAAATGTTTCTAAGAAAGAGACTTTAATAGGTTTTCTTTCATTTAGGGTTTCTCCATCTGGTTTTTTTGCCTGGTGTATTGAAAATCGCCTGTGGTTTGGTTATTAGTTGAAGTCTGCATTTGGATACGACTGGAAACATATCTATGGATCTGGGTTTGCTCGTCACAGTTCGTATACAAGGTGATTGATGCTGCGAGGCTGTATCGGTGACATTTATTTAATTTATTATTTCACGACACATATTTCTTATTTAAATCGTAATAATGAAATTGGTTCAATAGTTATTAATTTTTAGGTTTTGCACATAATTTATGATACTCATTTCCTTGGTATTAGTTGAAATGTTGAACAATCCTTAATTATACTGGGTAAATTAATAATGCTCGAAACGTATTTGAATTTAGTCGGTCCTTCCTACTCATACTTTTAAATACAATAGTAAATTGTTATTTCACATCATTATGAATAATTAGTACGATATTCAAATAGTTAAAATATGGTCACATATTAAAGAATATTGTTGTTTTGGTTCACTGTAACGTTTGAAGTAGAGTTCACCATACAGTGTGTGTTAATGGATAGCTATTGCGCTCCACTTAAGCTATTTCTGACTATTCGCATTTTCCCTTGTTCACCTGCGCATGAACTCAAGCCCGGGATACTGATAAGTTGATTTTAATTTTTTTTTTATATTTGATGTATCTCCCCTACCATTCATAGGCAAAATACAACAGCGTTCCTTTTTATTTAGGTATTATTTTTTTTGTACTTATTAATAATAATTTATGTGCTACATTCATTATTGGGTGTTATGACTTACCACTGTGCTATTGAATAAATGTATTCTGTTTACACCTTCTTCACGTTGGTGTACTAATTGTTTTGTTAAAAACTGAATAGAATCGTTTCTTGAATATTCTGTTTTAATTCAGTGCCATTCCTTTTGCGTTGGTAGGTCGCGTGATTAGTAGTTCTTTGGTATATTTGTGTATCGCTGAGTAAACCGTATCCTGTGAGGTACAACTCAGATTCGGTATTTAGTTTACATATAAAAATGTGCGTCACATTTTTGGCACCCAACGTGGGGCCCGACTAAAAAAAATATTACTTCAAGTTATGAGTGGTAAGTCATTAGATTTAGGTCATATTACTGATATTTGAATATCTAAGCCAGCATATGTTATTATTATGATAAACTATTTCTTATAAAACGAATTGGCTTATAAATTCTCTTATTTTAAGTATTGGTAGTTCAGGTATTGATGTTCATTTATTGTTTCATACCTTTTATTGAATTTTGAGTCAATATGCCTAACTGTAAGATTGACGAACTAACATATGAGTGCCGTACCTAACCTAACCTAACCAACCTGTCGACAGCCACTAAGCTGTTGCTAAGTGGTGATAGTGTTTCTTTCCCAACTTATCCTTATACTGCTGATGAGGATGTCGCTGCCGTAAAAGCAAAATTGTCTGATTTAACGACTTTGATTGATAGTTTTAATGATGTAGTTAGTAGTAATTTGTTCAAGAAACTCCCTACGAAACTATCTCACGTATTGAACCGGATCGACCACATTCCCGAGGAGCATGCAGAACGACCCGATCTTTTATCTAAATATTTAACGCTCCTTGATAATCTCCAGAAGAAAGCATATCTCTGCGGTGAAGTATCTTCTCCTCCTCGACTATTTAGTTTCTCGGACCAGGGTACTTCCGGCGATTGGGTCACCTCTACTCCTGTTAGGAACTGTTCACCACGAACAGATGTCAAGCAGATTTTACCAAATAAATGGGATTGGAAGTTTTATGGGGATAAGAGAGGGTTGTCATTGAGCGCTTTCTTGGAAAGCGTCGAAGAACTTAGGGTAGCACGGCATGTCTCTAAAGATATACTTCTTGAATCTGGTATTGTTTTATTTGTTGGTAGGGCGTACCAGTTCTATTTGGCGTACAGGGTTCAGGTGAATTCGTAGGATGAACTTGTTGTCTTGTTAAAGTAAGAATATCTCTCTCCCAACTTTTATGGGAGGTTATTTGAAGAGATCAAAAGAGAACTCAAGGCCCTGATGAGTCAATAGGTGTATATATTGCTGTAATGATTGGGTACTTTAATCGTCTTACTTGTCAAATTTCTGAAGATACAAAATTGCAAATCTTGTTCAGGAATATTGCACCCTTATACCAAACTCAACTGGCACTAGTTGAGGTTACTTCCATTAGTCAATTAAGAGATTTAGGTAGGAAGTTAGAAGCCAGGAAGCAAGCAGTGCAGGATTACGTACCACCGTCAAGGAAAAATAACTGTTTGGAACCTGATTTAGCATGAATGGTAGCTGACAGTAATGTGGTAGGTGCTATCGAAGCTTGCCATCTTTCAAATCCAAGCCAAGGTAGTTCGTCACAAGAGGAGGCTAGAGAAGTTGTCTGTTTTAGTTGCGGCAATTCTGGTCATCGGGCTATTGGTTGTGCAGTTAAAGCAGGAAAGTTTTGTTATAGTTGTAAGAAGGAGGAGTATACCGTGAAAACCTGTCCACACTGCAGAAATCAGGAACAAGGCAAGAGACATGCTTAAGGGGTCGAGATAGGCGTTAATGAATAAACTCTTTTTCAGTAGTCCAAATTTTGGTCAGACTTCCAGTGTTTCCATTGTTTCACACCACACAGCTCACACCTCTAATAATACTACAACACTACGAACTAAATATGGGTCATTACCTTACATAGAGGAATTAACATCCAAACTTATAAATATTTTAAAAGATAAAAGCATAAAAATAGCAAAAATGTTAAATCATTATATTCGAAACCTAAAAATGTCCGAATGAGCACTCAGTTCCATTTTATTTGCCCTGAAAATAAACACGGTGCAGTCCTTTCACTTCAGTTTCAAGTGGCGCCAAATACAAAAAAATTCGAATTAGCTATGCTAGCCGAATTACGTTCATCCGATAGTATAGTTCGTATGAAAAAAGGTTTCAGATAAGTCATGCAGAAAAGATCAATATACTCGATTTTACTAATATGATAGAAAATATTCTAATAAAGAAGAAAATGTACCATTTTTCGTTGAAAGACATTTTTCATAGAGTTTTTTTTATCTAGTTGAAGAGTTAATTTGTATCTTTCTATAATTATGGAATATATATTTCCCATGAGGCTGTTCATGTTCATATGGTGTCTTGCTCTTTGCTGTTTGTTTGTTTTCCGCATTTTGATCGAAAGTTGGGTTAGAAACATTGCACTCGCAGTTGAATGGATGTTCGATGTAAGACGCACTTTTTACTGCAATCAAGTAAACTAGCATGCGCTCGCCCAGTTTTGTGACATCATTTCAGGGCAAACTGAACTTGCAGAGTGCAGGTAAATCGAAAACGCTATAAATAATAATTATTCGAATTTTCATTATTCTTACTATGATATTAATTCTTATATTATCTATTCTAACTAAATATGTACATACGTTTGCCATATATTTTAAACCATTTAATTACTTCTTGTATTGAGAACCACCCTAATGCAAAGTGTTCCCAATACTTTCTTATAAACTCTTGCAATCCTTGAATATCCTCTTGTGTTCTTATTTTATCTTCGCGATTTTGAATTTTCTTGTTTACTTCCTCATTGCTTCCTTCATTCCTCTTGTTTGCGCTCTTGTTGCTTTATTTTATTGTCTTATTTCTGTCAAAAATTTTTTCACTTCTATTCTTCTTTATATTTTCATTTGCTTTCTCGTTAATTTCTTCTATTGCCTTATTTCTATTCTTCTTTATATATTCGTTCATTTTCTTATTACTTCCTTCAATTTTCTTATTTATAGTTTTATCTATATTCTTGTTCCTTTCATCAATTTCATTATTTAAAATTTGATTATTTTCTTCTATCTCCTTGTTGAAGTTTTCATCTTCTGTACCATTTTCATTTACTTGACTTACTTCTTCCATAATTTGTATATTTTTATTTTCTTTTATTATTTTCCTTGTATTTTCTAGTATTTTCAAATCAGTGTCACTCAATGCAATATAAGATTTATAAATTTTATTAATATCATTTTCTATATTTCTATATTATTTTCAATATTAAGTAAATTTGACCAATCCGGTACTTAATCCATTTCCTTGTATGGTAGCCGGTTATTTGAAGCAATATTTATTTCTGCTACCTCGGATTTCTTTTCTGAGGAGCCTTTTGAAAATTTTGATCTTGTTCTTTATAATTATTTTATTCTGTGAGAACGAAATTTTCAAACTCATCTGCCAAATCAACTATTTCCTCCATTTCATCCTGATTATCATGATATAGTTCCTCGGATATGAAATTTAACCATTCATTGTTATTTTGGAAGTAGTTATTATTAGTATTTCTGAATCTATTATTGTCATTATTATTATTAGTATTGTTATTATTATTTCTATTATTTCTTTTTGGAGAATCCGTACAATTTCATGACGTTTTCTACATAGGTTCCGGTAAGCTATGTACAGGTATTTGGTGAGATCTGTAAACATTTCGTTTTGGATCAAATACTTGCTCATTAGTTGCATAATGTCGAGGTTGTTGTGGTTGTGGTTTAATATCAATTGGTTGGCTGGGAAAGTTTTGTCGATGTTGAAAATGATGGTAATATTGGTTATAATTGCTTTTAAGATAATTTGGATTATTAAAATTCTGATTTTGATTATTATAATTATATGAACTGTTCTATGGTGACTTATAGCTATCGGAAGGATTTCGGTTCATTCAAATGACCCCATAATCTTACAAAATTCTCTAATTCTTCGTCGGAAGACATCGCGTCCTCTAAAGAGTTGGGCTTTTTCAGATGCATATTATTTTTGAGGACACCAGTACATCCTGCAATAAAGGTGTTCAGTGCCGTCTTATCACAATGATTTATATTGTATTTTTCATCTTTTTCAGTAAGACTAAGGTCGTTACTGAACCTTCGTATAATCTTTCTTCTCAACAGTTGAAGTCTAGCCCCGAAGTCGATTAAATTTTCATTTTCAAATGGCATTGTTCGTGTTAGTTCCTGAACTTTCTCTTCGATCTGAAAAAAACACTGTTTCAAGGCTTCCTTGATCTTTGGCCATGTATTTAGTTCCATTCTGTTCCCTACCATGGCTTCTGTTTTTCCTATAAGTTTTTTCTTGTATACAATCCAATACATGGTTGATTATTTTACATCATTATATATAGGATACCGTCTGATGGTTTGATACTTTCTAATTTTAATTTAAATAACTCCCAAGTGAGGTAGCCAACTCTTTTATATTCACAGAAGAAAATTGATTCTCAAAATTATCTTTAGATTTATTATTTTCTCTTATATTCAATATATTAAATGTTTCCAATAAATTTTCCAATCGATCATAAAATAAATCGGCAGCAAATATATTGTAATTAAAAAACTTATCTCTCCTACTCTTTTAAAAAGTTATGGAATGGTAAAAAAGGAAACTTGGCACTTACAATTGATTTGAAGAGCTCCCGTTTCTTCTTTCTTCGTTGATGGTAGATTCTGGAACCCGCGCTCGATGTTGGAACACCAAATCGTGAGTCCTTTATACGAGCGATTCGACAAAGTTTTTCACGACTGCACAGATCCTACTAACTGCGCCAGTTATGACTTTTTAACACCGCAACCTATTTTTAAAAACGTTATTTCTATAATACAATTAAAATTACAATACTTTTGACATAACTACTTAACAACCCTGATAATGAACCAACTACGCTTTTTAATTATATACCAACCATTATTAACAACAACTACTCTATTTTGAACAATCCTATATATACTAAAATATATGCTAACTTTGAGTTTCCTATCTTATTTACAGTACCATAATATTGTTATTTATCTCTAGAATTTTCTCGTCCTATAACTCCCTTCATTTAAATGAATATATAGAGGGAATCGGTGACATCATTGATTGTTCCAATTATAACAACGATATGCAGTTGAGAATGAAAATTGATTTAAACGAAATAAAAATAATCTCAGAATAGAGACATATAGGGTTTAATTCAAGCTACATGTCATCAAACTCGTAATTTATATATGAAAATACTTTATAGCCCAATATAAAATTCACCAATAATCGATAACTTTTGTCCTGTATATCTGTTTTTACTTCAAAGCATGATGAATTATATTAGAAGGATTGATTTTGTAATTATTCCAAATTTTTGACCACATCAAATAATTAAATTACTGTGAATGGTTTATGCTGATTTGAGCAAAAACGTAATTATTTAATGTAGATAATTACAATATAAATTAATTTAAGAACTGTTTATGTGTCGAGAGAATTGATAAACAATACTTCACAAAATGATGATAAATGAAATTTCTATGTAATTTATTTACTATTTTGAGTGCAAAACTAGAATTATATCAACGATTCCCATGGAAACTGATGAGTCGCTGTTCCACGGTACAAGACGAACACCCCGTTATCAACATAAAAATTATATACTAATCTATTTGTTGTAAAAAAATTGTCAGTCATCTACTCGATGTCATATTGTTTCATCATAGTTTGTAGAATTATAACTTTTGTCAAATGAACGCTTTTAAAACTATTCCTTCTGTTAATAATTTGGAAGTGGCACAGACGATAGGATATTCAGAATTGATGCTTATGGAACGCATCGATTTACGTTTTAACGATTGACTGAGCCTCAGAATCTACGAACTTAGTTGTTTTGTGCAGGTGGAAGTTTATAGTGGCTCCTAGAATATCCTAGAACGAAGTCCATCCAAGGAAATTGGGATGAAAAAAGTACAATTTTGCAGAGATATGCATCTGAGGAAGACGATAATTGCCAAACCGGAGTACAAGAATGCTTGAAGTATTTCTTATGTTATTACTGTAAGTACAATTCATTTTATGTTTGCTGTTGACCATTTATCAAATATTCTTCAAAGTTTAAAATTAGAACATTCAACTGACTGGCTAGTTTTAAACAAAAATTCAACAAGTCAAACAAACATGAATATTAATGTAAGTACAGGTTATGGGATTATGGTCAATTAAACAACGAAAACCTATTATTTTTTATTTTTTCAGCCAACGTTTCGACTTTTATTGGGTCATCTTCAGGGCGACTACAAGAAACATACAAAGAATGTATATTTTTTTGTGTGATACACTAAACACAAAAATCATAAAATTTGTTAAAATCAAATAAAATTTGTACAATAGTATATGTAAGAAATGACAAAATTTATAGTTAAAATATATTAAAAATTAATTTTCTGAATAATAGTTATGAAAACCACAGGAAAACAGGTGAGATCCTTCTATGTCATTAATTGCTACGTGCAGTTAGAATTTACTTATGAATTACATGATATTTATTATCTTTGAACGCCCATTATCCGCTAGTTTGAGGTTGTATATTGTTGTAATCATTTGTGTAGGTGCAATCCCCAGTATAGTTCTACAGCAAAATAGACCAGAGAAAAAAAGTTTTTCCTTCTCCCCCATCTCTCAATTATTTGAGAGAACCAAAAAACTTACAGGAAAATTGATATTACGGTACAATTTATGATCATGACGATGTTAAAACCATATTCTTTGATTAAATGTGAATCTATTGTTGCTAATATTGAGAAACAATTTTTTGTGATACTTAAATAACTCACAAAATAACGAAAACCAGATGAGAAAAACTAATTAAAACTATGTTAAAGAAACAAAAACTTACCAAAATTGACTTATTTCA
The DNA here is from genome assembly GCA_963921935.1 of Galeruca laticollis. Lineage (NCBI taxonomy): Eukaryota > Metazoa > Arthropoda > Insecta > Coleoptera > Chrysomelidae > Galeruca > Galeruca laticollis. Next base: position 108,680,672 of record OY998176.1, read on the forward strand.
TGAAAAAATTTCCCTATCATACCAGGCCTTCCAAAAACAATTTCCATCAAAAAAGGTAATAACATTTCAATTTTTTGTTTGTGTTCATGTTTGGGTACAGTATGAACTGAATATAAAATGAATTTTATAGATATCAGGTGAGAAACGAGTTCAAAAACCAGTTTTATTTGTTTTTCAACGGCAACTCTTTGGTTCTATTTATTATTGAAATATAGGATGTGTTTAAATTTTCGACGTCTTATTTGAAGTTTACTGAAGGGTTATTGATAATGTTAATCATTCCAGAGAACCTTCTTTCATAAAAGTTGGTTTGTTGGTTTAAAATTTTGACGTCATCAAAATTAAAAGTGTGGTTTTCTGAGAAAGAATGTTGGGCCAAAGATGAAATTATTGATTTCTTCCTTTCATCCCTTCGGTATTCATTTATACGTACAGATACATATCTTTTGGTTTCCCCTACGTAGCATTTGTCGCAGTTACAGCATGGTATCTTATAAACAACATTTGATTGTGATTCAATTGTTGTTTCAGTTTTTACTTTAGAAAAAAACATGTTTTAACAGTATTTTCGCTTTCTAAAGCTATTTGCTGTTCTTCGTTGTTTAAAATTTGACACAATTTCTCTGAGAGACCTTTTACGTATGTCATTTTATTGTGAATCAAAGGGTGGTCTTTATTAGTACTAGAGGTATGGTTTGAATGAAATATTATTTTATTCAATAATTTGTTGAGAAAGTTATTTTTTATGAGATACGTCTTGAGTTTTTTCAAATTTTGGTTGATGCATTCATCACTACAAATATTTTCTATTCTAAATTTAAGATTTATGACAATGTTTATTTTTTGACTCATGGGGTGTTGAGAGTAAAAATTTAGGAAACTCTCTGAAAAGGTGGGTTTATGGTACTAGTCAATGATAAGTTTGTGTTCAATGTTTATTGTCACTAAAGTATCTAAAAATGATAATCTACTGGAGACTTCCTTTTCCAATGTAAACTGAAGTTTGGGGTGGTAAGAGTTGAAATTTAAAAGTATCTCCCCTTCTGTACCCTCAGGAGCAATTGAAAAATGTCAATTGAGTAATAATAGTCTGTTGCCTTATATAAAATTCTCCGAGTATAATATTAAACTTTCAATAGGTTCTGGATCATTAAAATCTTTATTAGATCCCGAAATTATCTTTGAATATTTTTCAGATCACCTCATGACCCATTTACAGTAAAATCAGTTTTTCAAGAATCTTCTTATAAATATTGAACTATAATCTCTGCTTCAAAAATTTTCAATTTATCTGATAACTCAAATTTAAAATTGTATTTATTCATATTCCATATTGTATTCCAAGGACATGTTGGCCTAGATAACTTGAAATTATTGAAAGCCAACATAGACCTTTCTAGTGGATGGTTAATAACTACACATAGTGAAATTGATTCAACCGTTCAAAAAACTCAAAAAGACATAAACTCTATTACTATCGAACCTAGAACTGAAATTGCTATCAATATAAAAGCAAGTTTAGAAAAGGACGAAATCATTATTCCTCGTCAAAAATTTGATAAAAAGGCTTTTGAAAATTTCGAATTAAATAACGTAGAAGTGACTTCTACACAAAGTTTATATTCAAATATTATTCTTCTTACAGTGCCATATCCGTGATCAGACGTAGGCGACCTCTCACTATTTTATTTATTATTAGAACATATCAATTGAATGATGAGGATGAATCAAAAATACTTAAACTTTGTACCGAATACTCTGACTTATTTTATAACGAAAACACACTACTTACTTGTACGAACAAAATTAAACATAAAATACGAACCACTGATGAGATTCCTGTTCACTCTACAACCTATGGATATAATTTTGTGAACCAAAAAGGAGTAGATAAACAAATTCAGAAATTTCTTGAACATAAAATCATCCAACCAAGCTCAAGTGCCTGGAATGCACCAATTCGGTGGAACCCAAAAACATAATGCTTCCGGGACAAACAAATTTTGCGATGTAATGAACTATAGACGTCTTAACGAAAGAACCATTGATGACTAGTACCCACTTTCAAATGTAAAGGACTTATTAGACAAGTTGAGTGGATGCCAATATTTGACAACTTTGGATCTAAATTCAGGTATTCATCGGCTAGAAATGGCTGAGAAAGATATAGAGAAAACAGCTTTCAGCACTGAATCCGTACACTAGTAGTTTGTCCAGATGTCATTCGGTTAAAAAAATGGCCCAGTTACCTTCCAGGCAGCAATTGGCAATATACTACGAGGTGTACAAAATGAAGAATGCGTTGTATATCTTGACGATATAATCGTTTTTTCCACTTCATTACAGGAGCATATAGAAAGATTAAAATTTGGATTTCATCGACTTAGGGAATCTAATTTCAAGATTCAATTAGATAAATCGGAATTCCGGAGAAAATAAGTCGCTTATCTCGGGCATGTAGTAACTCCTGGAGGAGTGAAACGTAACGCAGATAGAATAAAAGTCATCGAAGAGTACCTTGTACCCGAAACAAATAAAATGATTTTTGGGACTGCTAGGATATGATAGAAATTCTATAAAAAAATGTGCCCACTTTGAGGAAACCACTGACAATATGCCTAAAAAAGAGCGCGACAATTAAACATAATGACGAATTCTTATCATTCTCCGCAAAAATAAACGGTTTTAAAGATTAAAACTAACTTTTCCGCATCTGTGGCCCTGAACAATATTCTATCATAAAATTGTTACTTGTATACACTTCGGGGGATGTATCGTGCTAATTAACCCAACTTTCTCCAAAAATAACCAAAAATTTAGTATATCTGGATTTATAGGACCCATTGTACTCGCTCGTCAACTGAAAATCAATAGGGTACATTGAACAATATTCATTCATAAAATTGGTCACTGTTGTACACACTGGACACTGTATCGTGCTAACAAACTGAAAGTTCTCCAAAAATGACAAAAATTTGGTACTTCAAGTACCATATCACCCGTTGTACAGGTGTTACTGAGCTGAATATCGATTGGTTCTGTCTTTGAGAAGCTCTCAATTATATCCAATCATAAAATTGGTCACTTGTATATACTCCGGAGGCTGCATCGTGCTAACAAACTGAAATTTCACCAAAAATATCGTACTTAAAGTACTATAGCAACTCTTATACTGGCTCTAGTGAGCTGAATATCAATAGGGTTAATCTGTGACATGTCCTTAACAACATTCAATTATAAAATTGGTGACTTCTTGCACTCCAGAGGCTGTATCGTGCTAACAAAACATGTAATGAAAAGTGGCCGACGACAACGCCGACGACGACGACATACACAGGATTTTTTTTCTAAAAACCAATTTTTCGTGTTGTTGTTGATGGAAAACGTAATAATAACTCTAAAAAAATTCAAATTTCCAATTTTTTTTTGGGTAAACCAATACTTTTCTCGCATATAGATAGGTTGGGCGGAAAAGTAATAATGTGACCAATGACCCAATTCCACAGTATTCCTATTTCGCGAAAACACTCAATTTGACTACAGACGCCAGTAATGTAGCACTCGGAGCAGTGCTTTCCCAAGGCCCTATCAGAAAAGATCTTCCAATCGCTCTCGCATCACGAACCCTTAACGACTCCGAACGCAATTATGATACCACGGAAAAAGAATTTTTGGCCATTGTGTGAGCCATCGAATAGTTCCGAGATTATTCGCGTGGCAGAAAATTTACCATTGTTTGTGACTATAAACCAATTCGATAGTTTTTTTCTCTAAAAGAACCAAACTTGGAACTAATCAGATAACGAATTAAATTAGATGAATTTGATTGTAAAATTGTATGTAAACCTGAAAGTCTTAATACGAATGCGGATGCATTATCTAGAATAGAAATAAATACTATAGAAACAAAAGAAATTCTTATTGATCAACATATTTTGGGCCGGGATATGAATTTTAGCATTAATTCAATTTCGCCTCAATCCAAACAAAGTCCTAATACACCTTCACCGTTTACAATCGAAAAAAACTAAAAATTCCGTCAACTGAAATTACCCAAGACGAAAACCCTGACCTAGACAATATTTCATTGGTAGTTAATCTCGAACCTGACCGAGCCAATGAAAATTTGCCGTCAACGAACTCAACTGACAACAATCCTAACTATCCATTACAGCACATAACACCTGACCGTCGAAATGACCCCAGCGACGAAAGCGTCAATGTAGACGATAACGAGTCTCTTACAATTCATTTTAATTCTGAAGGAAATCCGGTAATAGGTATCCCTGTCGTAAAATGTGCAGTTTATGTTAGACAAAATCAAATTATAATTCCGTTTTACAACTGGCCATAGCCCTAACGATAGCGAGGGCTTCTCGCCCCGTCGTGGAGTAGTTCCTTTCCCCACTGTCGAGTAAACGACTTGGATATTCTATAGGATGTTCTTCCTCCTTCTCCCCCTGGACCAAAATTGCTCCAATTGCGTTGGCACTAGCGTCTCTGTTAATTATAAAAGGCATAGTATCGTCAGCTTGTTTCGGAATTGGTGACGTGGACAGACACATTTCAAGACTATCGAAGGCTCTTTCTTCCTGCTCACTCTACTCCATATGGATTTCTTTCTGTTGAGATTGGTTAATAGTCGGGCTATATGGGCGAAATTTGGTATGAATCTCCTATACCACGAGCATGTTTATATAAACGAAATAAGCTGCTTAACGGTTTTGGTGCCGGTAACGACACGATCGCTTCCGCTTCCATTCTGATTCCATATCTTGTTATTATATGTCCCTTGTATGGGATAACAGCGCACCTGAAGTTGCATTTGAATCGGTTTACTCTTAATGAAATTGACTGATGCATTCAAAGACCCATTCTATGTCGCAGATATGCTGCTCAAAGCTAACAAATCTTTTTATTGAATGATCTGAATATGTGAGTAGTGACACTGTCTGTAAACTGGCTTTAAAGCGGTCCATCAGTTGTTGGAACGTTGAAGGGCTGTTGCAAAGACCAAATGCCGTCCAGTGAATGCGGTAGACTCCGAATGGAGTTATAAATTCTGTTTTGTTCCTATCCCCTTCGTGGATCTCGATCTGCCAATATCCTGACTATAGGTCAAAGCTTGATTGAAATATATGGGCAACCTTTTGCGGCGTGTAATAGATCGTCGACTCTAGGTAATGGATAGTGTTCAAGATTATAAAACACGCCCCTCGCAGATTTCTACTTAACACGTCTCACAACGTGAAGAAATCAGTTTTTACAAACTCATCGAATCGAGCGCAAAGCTCAACAGCAAAGTTAGTTTATAACTCTTCGAATGGAGCGCAACGCTCAACAACAGTTTTTTCACACTCATCGAATCGAGCGCAATGCTCAGCAACGAAGTTAGTTTTCAACTCATCGAAACGAGCGCAAGGCTCAACAACAAAGTAGTTTTTCACTCGTCAGCTCTACACTTCTAGACGCGAGTCTTACATTCATCGACGCTAGTTTTACATACTCATCGAATCGAGCTCAACGCTCAATAACAAAGTTAGTTTAAAACTCATCAAATCGAAACATAAAGTGTCTTCCGATCTGAAACCACAGAAATTCAGCGTTCACAACTCAACTTTGTAACATTTTGTAAATTTGTACATAATAAATTATTAATTTCGACATTAACTTTGTCAAATTAAGATTATTTATTTAGTTGAATGTCCACGCCAGTTGACGAAGTTCAACTAGAAATATAATCAAAAACATTGGTACTTCGAGCCGGATATAACAAGTATTGTTATATAACATTGTAAAGTGCCAGTATCAAGAGAGCAGTTCAAATCGAAGTATAACAGTTCAAATCATAGTGCAAGTATAGCAGTTCAAATCGTAGTGCAAGTGTAGCAGTTCAATTGGCAGTCCAATTAGCAGTTCAATTAGCAGTCCAGTTAGCAGTCCAATTAGCAGTCCAATTAGCAGTCCAATTAATAGTTCAATTACCAGTCCAATTAGCAGTTCAAATCACAGTTCCAAGGATTCATCACAGCAGCAGCCAGGATAATCAAGGTAAGTTGGTCAGTTATCTATTTATATGTGCCAATTATCCGTCCTGTTTCCATATTAGTATCGTATAAATATTGTTGGAATTCCTTACCATACTCACGCATAAACTATATTTAAAATGGCTGAACTTAAAAAATTAAGACGACAACGCGATTATATATTAACAACTATTACGACATTGAGAACAGTCGTCGACCAAGCAAACGATGAACCCGCGAACGTCAATGAATATTTTATTCAATCGACATTCGAAAGGACAACCAAAGCATTTGAAAAATTTGATTCACTTCAGGATAGGATAGAGGAGTTAGATCAAGAGGAAATTGATCGGCGTAGCTATTACGGAGAGAGCTTTATGTGGGAAACGTCGCATGCTAAAAGGTTTCTTGATAAATTCACAGCTTCAAAATGCAGTACATTTAGGGCACAATCAGTAGATCCCGTGCAAAAATTCACCAACAAATCACGTTGGGGTGAGGTTACTAAATTAAAACGGCAACACGGTTATATACAAACTACTATTACGAAATTAGGAAAACTCATCGACCAAGCAAACGATGAGGCTACGGGATTCCATAAACATTTGATTCAATTGACGTTAGATGACGCAATTAAAACGTATAAAAAATTTGATTCAATTCAAAATAGCATAGAGGAGTTAGATCGAGAAGTTTCTCGTTAAATTCGCAGCTCTACAATGCCGTCGATACCGTGCAGTGCAACAAGTAGATACCGTGCAGACGGCCAACAAAACACGTTTAAACGCTGATAACAAGACATCCGCCGTTGTAAACATACCAGTAATCTCTCACGTTATGTCATATGAATCGATCCAACGTGAGCAGATAAAGTTACCTGCCAACATCAAATTAGCAGAATCAGAGTTTCATCAACCGGAACCGGTTGACATCTTAGTAGGAACAGATACTACACTGCCTGTAGAACAAAACATATTAGTAGGAACAGACACTAAACTGCCTGTAAAACGAACCAAGGTAGTAGAACCAGAGTTTCATCGACCTGCACCGGTCGACAGATTAATAGGAACAGGCAATACACTGCCTGTAGGGCAAAAGAAATTAACGGATCCAGATGTCCACCGACCTTCACCGGTCAACAAATTATTAGGAGCAGGGACTACCGTGTCTGTGGAAAAAAGCAAAGTAGCAGCTCCTGGTTATCAAGAATCGAACAAACTTCACATGTCCCCTGTTGTGGACAATACGTTGATATCAGATGGTTACTATTTATCTCATCGCGCAATCGGTAAGGAAACGAATCCAACTGAGAAAGTGAGTGTGGTATACGACGGTTCTTTAGATACTTCTACAGGCGTACCATCGATTGACGCCCTGTATATCGGTCATAATAGTCAACCCAGTTTATTAACTACTTCTAGTCGAGTTCGCGAAAAACCCATCGTGATTGCAAGAGATTTAAAGCGAATGTGTCAACCATTTTTAGTTAGAAACGAATACTGTAAGTTTCAATGTCTCATATGGAGAGATCAAATGAAAAACTTACAAATTTTTGAATTGAATATCGTCATATTCGATATTACATGTGCTTTGTATCTAGCAATTCAATGTTTACCTCAATTCAGTATAGATGAATGCAAAATATATACCGTGCGCAACGACACGAATATGTATATACTGAAACCTATTCAGATTAGGGGTTTCAAACGGATAACACTATTCGGAGTTTTCAAACTATTCGAACCGTCAGGATTATTGGTTTCCGTGATTGTACTCGGGAAAATAATCCTACAATACTTGTGGATCTATAACCTCGATTGGAACGAATCGTTACTTATTATATTGTATATTGAATGGCAAACATATTGCCAACCATCACCGTCAAATGATCTGTTATTATTTCGACGCACCGTAATTACCGCCGATATTGGAGGCGTTCAATTACATGGATTTTCCGATGCAACTGAAACGGCATTCGGCGCATGCGTTTACTTACGCACACTATATCTCTTAAGGAAAATTAAAGTGCAATTATCATGTGTTAAATCTCGTGTTGTACCCATCAAGAAGATAACCATACCGAGATTAGAGCTGTGCGGGGCACACCTCTTGTCTACATTCATGGAAATTGTAAATATGGGACTCCGAAAAGAAATTCAAACTTTTTATTGGTCCGATTATGAATTTGCATTACGTTGGCCTCAAGCCGTTCCTCGGCGATTGATAAATCCTTTTCGGGACAAGGAAGGGACAATGAGGACAGGCTACCATTTGATTGTGTGTAATTCAACATTTGACGCTGAACACTCCGTTATCTGGTTTAAAATTAGACATGTGATCATTTTAGTTATGATGTATTTTCAGAAAAAATATTTGCAAGCTGTAATTCAGCAAAGTTTATACGCGATACGCCGTAGATATGTCATTATTGACGGACGTAGTCGAATGTATATAAATATAAAACTGTGTTGTACCTGCTTCAAGGCGTTTCCGCAGCCACCTCGTGTTGGGAAATTAGGTGAGCAACATTGAAAGGATTTAAAAGGCATTTGTACAAAGTCGCCGGTCGCGACTGGTTATTTACGTATGGACGATTTAATGTGTTAATTATCGAAAACTAAACTAATATTTCTTCTAATCCTACCGATCCTATCACCCTTATTCCTGGCAATTTATTGATAGGTAATTTATTGACCAACTTGCAAAGTCGTGATTACCCCCCGACTACCAGTAAACATATGTCTCACGATGAGCAGCACATACTTAAGGTTAAACCGCATTTCTAGACGCGGTGGAGCAAGGAATACCCGAACGAGTTGACGGTTCGCACCAAATGGGAAAAGGCCTGTCCTGAAATCCACCAAGGGGCTGTGGCTTTACTACGAGAAGACAACATTCCACCCTCACAATCGGCCCTGGGAAGAATCATGAAGTGCTATTCCGGTAGTGACGGTGTGGTACGTACTGTTTTAGTGAAAATCGCGAAATCTTCAGTTGTCCGAAATGTGAAGAAGGTAGCGTTATTTCCGATTCTACCGACTAATGCTGAAGATGAACATTCATAGACTTTATAATTGATCGTATTCTCTCAACAGGAGGAGTATGTTCAAGATTGTAAAATCTTGAAATTTATTTGTTAAGATACCTTTAAAATATGTGAGACATTTGTATGCCTCCTTTTTTATTGTATATATTTAAGGCGTAAATTCATTTTAGTTAATAGCTTTGTAGAAATATGTTGCAGAATTGATAAGATCTTTCTATTGTAGTAAATTCAAAGGATATTTTAATTTTATTTTCAAAATACTTTGTAAATATCACGTTTTTCAACAATAATTGTAAATGCTTTTGTATGGGCATATGGATGACACCTTTTTTGAAAGTCGACATTGTCCTATAGTTAAGAAGTGAGAAAAAAGCACGTTTCACCCTATTATATATTGTATTGTAAAAACCCTAAATTTAGTGTCAATTCTGCATGAATTTCATGGTAGAGGTTCGGAAGACATGAAAGACATTTTTGAATTACCTTTCTAAGTAAGAAGGTTACAATGCTATTGTAGTATTCCATAGAAACTTAACTTACTATTGGCGGCACCCATAGTTGATTCTTGTCAGGGAACCCGACAAGTCAAGTGATGCTGGCTAATAGGAAATATTTATATTCGGTTGGTCAACGTAATCCACGTGTAAGCACGCTCCTCGCAGATTTCTACTTAACACGTCTTACAACGTGAAGAAATCATTTTTTTTCACACTCATCGAATCGAGGACAATGTTTAGCAACGAAGTTAGTTTTTAACTCATCGAAACGAGAGCAAGGCTCAACAACAAAGTAGTTTTTCACTCGTCAGTTCTACACTTCTAGACGCGAGTTTTACATTCATCGACGCGAGTTTTACACACTCATCGAATCGAACTCATCGCTCAATAACAAAATTAGTTTAAAACTCATCAAATCGAAACATAAAGTGTCTTCCGATCTGAAACCACAGAAATTCAGCGTTCACTACTCAACTTTGTAACATTTTGTAAATTTGTACATAATAAATTATTAATTTCGACATTAACTTTGTCAAATTAAGATTATTTATTTAGTTGAATGTCCACGCCAGTTGACGAAGTTCAACTAGAAATATAATCAAAAACAAATATAATCCGAGATCGTAATACTGTTCAGGTGTCTGTAGTCTACACATACTCTAACATCGTTGTTCTTTCTGGGAACCAAGACCTCTGAAGATAACCAAGGAGCGCAACTCTCTTCAATAATGCCTTTTGCTACAATGTCATCTAATTTGTGGCTAAGGATCGCTTGGCGGGATGAATTCAGCCTGTGAGGGGCATTGGCTATTCGAGCATGTTCGGCTGTGTTGATTCGGTGCTGAGCGTAGCACGTTGGTGGACCTTCTTCAGCGAAGATATCTTGGAACCGTAGCAGCGTAGTATTGAAAATGTCCATTTGTCCTTCGGTTAGCTCCGTGGCTTCTTCCGGACTCAATGCTACGTCTATGCGAAATATTTTGAACTTTCTTCGTTTTAAAGGATCACGAGGTGGGCTACTTTATATGGAAGGTATCGAGTCTTTAAATATTTCATCAATAGCATCTGGCGAATGTGATTAATTGTGCTGAAATACTTCTTTCAATGATCTCCATGTTGGTACATTTGGTAGTCCTAGCTCGCATAGATTATAATTTCCGGTACTGGGGATGTAAGTATGTCGAAAAATGGTGATTTTACTTGACTAACCACTGTAGCATGTACGGTTTCCTTTCAGGGCACTTGCCGTCTGTCATTCAGAGTATGTTCCGTGTTTGCCAAGAACTCAAAAACTTGGTGTGGTTCATCAGCTAAGGACCAGCACCGATGTGGTATATGTCGCCTTCTCAAGAAAAACAATTCCCAAAAGTGTTCGAATATCTGCCGCGTTCAGTGGAACTATAAAGTTTATTTGGAAAGTTCTGGTTCCAATACCTATTTGAACTGTGGTGATAAGCATCTCTCGCGTTTGATTAGAACCATCGGCTAGGGTTACCGTAGCTTCCAGTTTAAAAATAACAGACGATGTCTTCTTCAAGCTCTCGTAGAGAGATCTACCGGCGACGCTAGTCCTGGCTGCAGTGTCTATATGCGCAATGCCTCGAATGCATTGTACGGTTATTGATATTATCGGTACTTGGGTGCTTAAGCTTTATAGAGTATTGAAGGAGTAAAATTTCACAGCTGGAATGTTTACATTAGATTGGGTAGCTGTACATACTGTACACTTGCTTCTGTAGTAACCAGCCTTGCCACATCCATAACATATAATACCATTATTGATTTGAGACAATTCTTTAATTGAATTTTGCGTATCAGGCGCTTTGCCTCATTTTCTTTAGCCTGCCGTTTTCTACACACATCATTTGTGTGACCCTTGTAACGGCGAGACCCACATCGTGACGGCTTGCGTTCTATTGAAATACCTTCTTTTTAGTATATCACTTTTTCTGGGATAGCTACTTCACGAATCACCTCATATTGTGGGCCTTTATCTGAAAGCTTACTGAACGTGGTTATTTTTTCTCGGAGTACTTATTTACGTATGTGGAGACTCAGCAATTCATATATTAGATCCAATTGGGTCTGTTCGTCGTGTCTATTGAGGGACATTTGAGCGAGTAATTGTATTGTTGCTTATTGTTGAATATATCAACATACACTTGGTGTGCAGGTTTACATGGTGAGAATGCTGTTCTAAGTAATTGGGTAACGTCATTCCTAGTTTAAGCTTCGTTCTGGATGCCTTGCCACCATACAGCTGCATTTTCAGTAAGTAATAAGAGTAGCCCTTTCAGTGCGTCTGCTTCTCAAATCTCCTCAATTTCTTTATAAATTGACACTGTTGTTATAAATGTTCCAACTGTAATATGACATCGTTTACCGCTAAAACGTGCGGTGCACTTTCTAAAACTACCGCTGGAATTGTTGGTGCCTGGTCTGGTTGCGACTGTTCTGAGTAATTCATAAAATTGAGCCGTAAACATAGATATAGTTGTCATATTTTCAGCAACTCTTGAACTTCTTCTAAGCACAGTATAGAGAACGAACCAGTAGTATTACTATTATAAATTTCATTCATTAATTGCCAGAGCTTCTGAGGACCTTGAACGGATGGCTTAGAGATTCATTTTCCTATTCCATAGGCGTAGGTAGCATAAGTTTGAGAATGACTTGAACGTGTTGAATCTTTTTTCTTAAATATTGTAGAACAATACAAAAATTAGTGAAAAAAACAATAGTCTTTTACAAAATATTTATTGGTTTTTCCTTATTACAATCTTCATTTTGTTACGATTTTTTAAATTTTTATTGACAAATTTTTATGTGTAATATAGTCGTACCCTGAAGAAAAGTTTTATTAAATATTTTATTGGAAAAATAAACACAAGGATGTACAAACTCTGTTGTTTGACTAATATTTATAAGTGATTCAACAATATTATCTACCGTAGCAACTTTCTCAAAGTTCATTTGGAATAATGTTTCTAATAATGAGATGCATTGTACAAAATTTTTATGCGGCATATTCAAGTTTCCAAAAGTATCCGTATTCGTATTTTCATAAGCTCTACGGTAACAATATAAAGACGAATCATCTAAATTCTGATACGCTTGTGAATACGTCTCACATACGCTGCATGTATGAATTTCCGAATATGTTTTAATTAAATAACCACAAAACTAGCGAACAAAATTCTTTTCCAATAAATTGTATGTCTGAAAGTCTTTAGGCATTGCAATAAATCTATGTATAGTAGATTTAGTAGTTGTAGGCGTATCTGGCTTTTTAAAAGATCTACTGCTTTTAATAAAATATTGGCTTCGTCATTTGCGCAGTTCTGAAATCCAGAATTCAATAGTTTGACACAAAATAGTTGTTGAATGTTCGTTTGAACTCGATTGAAGTTGGATTTATACAATTGCCATTTTGATTTCTAACTAAACCAAAAAAAAAATCAAGGCAATCTTGGTTCAGCCGTCGCGTTAAAATATAAGAATAATTGTTTCATTTTAATTGAGGCCATAACTGTAATAAGGCATTTATGGATATTGAAAACCCATTACTAAATTTGACTTTACCAGTACAATTCTTTTTTATCTATAACTTTGAGATTGTTAAATGAATCAAGGCACTCGTTTAAAGAATCAGTTTGATATTGCAGACCTTTAAAAGCGATGTTAAATTTTTTTGACTTTGTACATTGTTTTGAATATCAAACAGTTTATCAATCCTATCAACAAACTGAGCCGTTGCCTCTGCTTCAGGAGGTAGAACTTTAAATTGAATATACATCTGTAAACCTGCCGGTACCGTAGCACTAAATATCTGAGAAGTGAATTTGACTTTCATTTTTTCGAAAGTAGTGGGATAAATATGAAAAATTGGCAGTTTAGGAGCAGCTCGAATAGAATATTTTTTTTCATTATTATAAAACTGAATTAAGTGTTGCCACGAAATTAATCTATCTCCTAAAATAAAATTATACGTCACTAACATATTTCTTAAAGCTTTTAATAGGTGGGGTACATCGAACATGAAAAAAAATTGCTGTTCGTTTACCTCAAAATATGGATTCTGTGGTGATATTTGTAAGATGTTTTTTAATTGAAGATTGCTTGATCGCATTTCCGAAATTAATACAATAATATTCAGGCCAATTTCTTTTAATTTTGTTATCGCATTTACAAGTACAGTATCTTCTACTCCAACAATATAGCCTGTAGTACTATCAAATAGATATGTTTTAGTGTTCATTCAATCGACACATAAAACACAAACTTTGTCTTGGGCAGAGAAATTGTTTACTTTAAGTTTTAAAGTTTCAAAAACACACTGGTTTTCTAATCCACATGATATATTTAAGCCACGTAACAACTTGTCTGAAGTGTGTGGCCCAGGTAAACAAAACATCTTCATTAAAATATTTTTGTATACGTCTGGTCCAGAAAAGTACATTGACAAACATCTATTTTTCAATTCGTCTGAATACCTCCTACCTTTGGGTGCATTATAAGGTTGTTTAATTTGTACGTTACTAAATTGAGCTAGTTCATTATTTGGACAAGTCTTATCAATTAATTGCTGTAATTCATTCACTGTAACTGAAGCATATTAATTTTCGAGTTGGCTCTTAAGTTCTCTATTTTTTTTAATCAACTCATGCTTGAGTTTTCTTACTTCCTCGATTTCTTGTTCTAATAATAAGTTCCTTTAATGTAACTTCTCTTTTCTCGGCGTATGACTGGACAATATTTGACAAGTTTGAACATCACTAGTAGTAGATCGTCTGGGTGGGGTCTGTACGGGAGGAGGATTTTGCGATGTTGAAGGTCTTGCTATGTATGTTGGAGGTGTTTTGTCATATACAGACGATGTACCTGGAACTACAAACACAAAGTATATGAGAAAGGTCTAGTTCAATGAAAAGTAAAAGAACTGCCAACTTTCCATGCAATATCTGATTTAAAAAAATGAATATACCTTCAGCAGTCTGTGGTATTTTCAATGAAAGAAATATTGTTGGAACAGCCTTTTTGAAAACAAGCTTTCTTTTATGAGGTTGCATAATCATGTCTGGTTCAAAATGAGCACCACATAAACGATGGCTACTATTGTATAGAGTTTCTTTTGTTGGCATAAAGCCAGGCTTATCGCATGCTTCAAGACAAACTTTAGCTCTGAAATAAAAACAACAAATTAAATCATTTCATTACCGCATGTGACTAAAGCACATAACTGTAATATGAAAATCAAATAATAATTTAATATTCACCATTTTGTTTCAAGTGCCTCATAATATTATTTGTATTAGGTACTTGTATTTATTATTGTTCTGTAAAATGTTTTTAAGAGTCTCTATTATAAACAAAAATTTTTCTAGGAATACTTGATAAATAAAATTAATAGTATTACAAATAACTAAACTCTGCTCAAATAAAACCCTACCTAAGTTAAAACTGGGCAAAGTTTTCAGTAAAGGGAAGAATATTGAACAAGTGTCACTTTCGGTTCTTGTATTTCGCGAATAAACTATAATGTGATATTGGGTGAAATATAAACTAGAAGGCCTAACCCCAATACAACGACCCTGCAATTTCTCGCATAATTAGAACTATTAGAGACTATCATTGTTATCAGAGAAAAAAAATGTTAATGTTTAATGCTCCCGGTATGATTTCACTTGTCAATTCATACCCATGAAATGAGCCCATTGTAGTCGCGTACCTACTAAGACATAAAAATTAGCAGTTTCTTCATTGTCAGAGAATATCCTAGACGCACGTAAATGTATGAAAATACAAACAGTTTCTTACCTTTCTGAATCCTTTGGAAAACGGGAAATTTTTTTATCAAAACTATAATATCTATTGTTACATCCACGAACTACACAAATGTTACCCCCTTTCTTCTTTTTATTGGTATCCATTGCAAAAAAATGCTTATAATCTATAATAATAATAATGTTTGTTCGTCCGAAAAGCCGTGAAAATATAAGCCCTGTATAATAATGTTATTCGCAAATTCACCACTTGCACTTTGGTCGGATCGCAGTACAGCACTGGCCGCCGGATGAGGTACTCATCCGAACGACATTGAGGTCCCAGAGAACTTGGAGTGTGACGTCACGAGATAACATACGGGTTCGTTCTCTATACTGTGTTCTAAGTGTCTAGTTTTTATCTGGACCGGTCACGTTTGGTGTAGTCGTCGTTTATGGGTTAGGTTAGGTCAGGTTAGGTACCGAACTTACAAAACAATGCAAAGCCAGCGAGTTTTATTGCACGATTTGCGAGCCAAAGTAAAATGTGAATATATGTATCTGTATTGAGAACAGCTACTTAACAAAGCCACGAAAGGCGAACGTGTCGTGTGATGCCTTCAATACGTTCAAAATATTTGTTAATATGTAGAAATGTTTGTTTTTATATTGATAACGCTACTAAACAAAGCCACGAGTGCGAATGTTTGGTCGGTTGTCTTCAATTGAATTTATCATTCAGTTAGTAGATTAAATATTGTTTGTCATCATTATTGAAAACAACTACTAAACAAAGCCGTAGATAGCGAATGTTCTGTCGGGTGTCTACAATTAACTTTATTTTTGAAAAATTTCAATTATTTTCCCATGAAAACAACTACCAAACAAAGCTCCAGAAAGCGGTTGTTCTGTCGTGTGTCTTCAATCAGGTTTTTATGCGGATAAGTGAACTAAACAAAGCCTGTCTTGCGAATGTTTTGCCCTTAAATCTGCAGGTGTTCAGTGTTAAGCGGAATTGCTGCAATTCTTATTTCTTGACACGAGGATAATAGTTATTTTTAGAAAGCTTTACGCTGGACTCCAGTTGTAATGTTATAATTGAAACTTTATTGCGTTTAAAATCTTAATACAAAAACATAAATTTATCGAATTTCACAACATTGAAAATTAAAGTATTTAAATCACATCTTAACTCTTCAACGTCTTGGATTCGATTGCCAGAGATAACTAACCCCTAGATATCCCACGTAGGTTACCCAAGGTCAAACCCAATACATAACTCAAGGAACAGACATCTAGGCGTCGCTAGTTGTGCTCTTCTTCTTTTTTGTCATCGGTTGCCTACTTTGAGTTTTTGTGCTCGTGCAAATTACAGTTTAGTCATTTTGTATGCAGGTTTTACCATAATAACAACTTCATGATTTTACTTTTATTGAATTCTGTATTGCTTTTCTTATTTTTGATTATTTCTGTGTTTTAAGTATTTTTAACAATATTCTGGATTTTTAAACTTTAATTTTAGACGGAACATTCGTGGTAAAGTCAGTTAATTTTAATTGTAGATTATTGTTTTTAAAATTAATACCGAACAAAAGTGATCAAACACAATGCTTTTTCATAATAATGTTTGTATCTCTGAGTGTATTGAAATATCTAAAATCCGCCCATAAATGATTTACAACGGTTTAACAAATGGACGAAAAATATAAATGATGCTACGCTGAATGAGATGGATCCTTTAGTAATATTTGAATCTAAAAGAATTTGTCATCGACATTTTGAACCCATATATGCTTAGACTATGTGCTATCGATTACACAGAAATGCGATTCCTAGGATGTATTTGCATGGTAAGTCTGCTTCTTGATAATAAAAAGTTAGATCTTTCAATGCTATGTCTCAAATGAAGCAGTAAATATAAATGTACATTCTAAATCTAGTGGAATACCATCAACATCAGCTAGTATACCACCAACATCGGGTAGTATATAATTGGTATTGGATGATCCATCATGTTTGTCACCTACATCAGACTCTTCAGTAACAACCATATCTAAACATAAGTATATATTAGTTCAATGAAATGCCATTCATAATCATATAGTCAACTCAAATTATGTCAGGGACAAATGCACCATATTCTTACATAAAGCCTATAAAAAGTTGCAATGCGCCTCTTCAATAATATAAAATTTAGATTGTTGTTATGAATGACATGTAGCGGGATTTATTTTGTACAACGTATATCATTAAAAGGCTTATTTTTGTAGTAAACTATATATACAGGACGTGTAATAAGATAAGATGTATGAATTGAAAGTATTTGAAAGAAACAATGTGAAGTGATATTACACTTAAAACCAACTTATTGTAACTGAGGGCCTCCATGACAAGATTAAGGACAACTACATGATGATGATGATGACATGCATGCCCAACTATTACTTGTTTGTAGTGTTTCGTATTTTTTTGGTTGAAAAATAATTTCAATGAATGTATTTGAAATGAATACACAAAATAAGATACCTATATTTTACAGTTGTTTGACCAGATTTACACTGTACCTCTCATTATTAGTTTTATCAACATCACTAAACTTTTTTTGCTCTGATGACAACTCACTTATGTTGAATTGTTAAGCTTAGCCATATAATGTAACACTTCATATGTTTTTTCAGGTAGTAAGCATCGTATTTCACCTTCCACATTTAAAATTAATCAAGGAGTAGGGATTAGTAGTATTATGAGGTCACCTAAAAATAAGAAAATGTATTCTGTAATAAAGCACATGTACAAAAAGTACAATAAAGTGAAAGCCAGCCACAAAACCGTGAAAAGAAGATTGTTTGAAGCAGAGGCATTTGAAAAAACACAATTTTGTACAAACTTGTGAACAATTTAATCATATGGCAGCCGTACTGATTAACTGTATATGTCATATAATATATTGAGGAGTTGATTTCGTCTTTGTAGCCCTACTAGTTTTTTATAAGTTTCCTTTTGTGACTTTCACTACCTTAATGTTGATATTGAAATCACCGGCGAGTATATTAAAATCACAATTTTTCAGTCAAGTATTGTTGAAAAGATTTTATAAATGTTCTTATTTTCACGATTTCATAGTTACATTCTGAACAATTAATAATGTAAAATAGCTTCCTCACAAACCCCTCCATCATTATATAATAGATCGTAGCCTGGAAGATATCAATCATTCATATTTAAAAAATTTCTGGTTTCTGTTGAAATGACACATTCTATTTCCTTGCTAAATTCAGATAAATATGTTTTGAATCCATCTACATTTTTCAATAAACTTATTTAACAGCATTGTTGAACTTTTATTTACCTCAAGTATTCGAAATGAAAGAACGTCCATTAGATAAAACCGGTATTTAAGTAGTATTTGCCACGGTAATATTTTGGTTTCTTCTGATTTTAGACTAATATTTTAACGCTTCAAGTGATAGAGTCATTTAAATTGGATTTTCAAATTTTAGGAAAATTTGAGTTGCACTTAGAAAGTACCTATTTTCAAAGAGAAATTCAATAAATTTGCAAAATCCCTATTAAATTTTCCAGAATAAATATTGAATTTTGTAATTTCTCCTAAGTTTAACGAATTCTAAATATATTTGCAATGTGCTACGGACTACTATTCTGATTCAAGAAAACAATCTAAGAATAATATTGTTAATATATGGCTACTACAAATTTTGTGGATAACAATATGCTGAAAAGTAGAGTAAAGCATGAATTTTACCATTATTTTTTGTAAAAGAAGTAGGGTTTTCACGTAATTTTTTGAATTGGAAATAGATACTTCTGGTGTAAATAAAATTTTCTTTTCACACGTAAGTCTTGTCAAAGTATAGAATTTAAATTTCCCGCCGAAACCAGTCTTATAAATTTCCCGCAGAAGTCAATCTTTTAAATATCTCTCTCCTCATTATTTCTGATGTAGACCGGTAGGGGTGCTAAATCGGTCTAATTTTACAGTATTAGCGTGGAGCGTCTAGGGGTTAGTGGTCTGTGTCGAATGCCGGATTCAGAATTACCGAATGCCCTCGCCTCTTTCTGAGAGGATACATTAAAAGTAAAGAATACACATCCAATCAGAGCGCGCTAATTTTCTTATACCGAACGGCGACCGAATGACTGTCCGAAGACAAACATTCGGTTTTACCAGAAAATATCTCTGGTCCCCGCTGTTTCTAATGTTAACCTAACATTTTGGATTTTGCATTGGGTATTGGATTTGTTCGCAACTATTTGGTGCTCTTGTGGACTACATTCTTAAATTCGTTTATATAATATTGTACATCAGCAATTATTATTGCTAATTAAATTTACTTTATACTCGTAGTTAATCTTGTGAATTGGTACTCGGGAAATTATTGTAGGATGGACAAAGACAGGTATGTAATAGAAAATCTTTTAGTTACGGTGAAATTGGATTACTTTTTATGATTATTTGTCACTACTATTATTAATCCTTTTAGGGAGAACAAAATGACTTGTTCAGTATATGTCAGGTGAAATATACTTCCAGAGGGGTGAAGAATCGAAATATCAAAAAATTTCACCCCGAGTTAAATGATGAAATAAAATCAATAAATAAACATATCCTTTGTCCAAGATGCACATGCACAACAAAAGAGTTAAACCATTTGACGAAAAGAGTGATAAGTATTTTAAATAATTAGAAATAGGTTTTTATATTTTCAATTATAATCAAGTGTTGTAATATGTTTTTCAATTATTTTCATTAAATAGACGATTTACTATTTTTGTGTCTTATTTTTATTTATTACAATCCTTACTAAAGAATTATCCGAGGCATATTGAAATGGTCATTACATTTTCTTCTTAAAATAAATAGTTAAATGAAAACCAAATATCTTGTTGTTTTGGGGTTAATAATTCACTGTTGAGTAATATATATTTAAAATTCGGAAAGTTTTTAAATTTGTTTAGCTAGGTACATTCCAACTTACATTAAAATAGAATTATGTCCTAAATACATAAAATAGAATTACGTATTGCTGTTTAATAATATACAAAAAGTTGTAAGTGTGCTAAATACACAATCTCGATTTGTTTGGTGTCTAACAATTTAAACTTGGCGCCAAATAAGCCCCGCCTAACACGCTCTGATTGGCTGTGCATTCTTTACTTTTAATGTATCCTCTCTCTGAGTACCTACCACCACCTCGAGTCCATGTGGTAGTGGGGTCGGGTACGATCGATACCGGTCGATGATGCCGTGGTATGGAAAGACAAGGTCGGCTCGGTTTGCTACACATATATTTTAAATATTCCTAAAACATATCCCAAATTTTCCGATTACTATCATTTTTTTCACTCCAATACTGGAGTTTAAAGTAATAATACCCCAGAATAAATTTTTAATTACAAATGGTGGTGTCAACTTCGCATATTCAAGCAAACCATGCAGTATGTCTCCCCGAGAATATACCTGCAGGAAATTTAAGGGGTAAGGCCTTGTGAAATAATCTTGCTTGAAGTGAAACACACTTCCACCTGCGAGGAAACCAAATTTCAATTGTCAAAGCCACTTCTTGAACAACTATACAATTTACAGTGACTGTACATCATTCCATCCCAAGATACGGGAAATTTCAATTGTCCAAATCAGGAGGAAACCAAATATCTTTCAGCTGGTACTTATTTCTTCGAAATTCCTTTGGGTTTCCAAGTAGTAGCACATCATACATCCATGAATAACCAGCAACTCAGTAGCTTCAACCAGCCAATACCTCTATTAAATCTAGACAACAGTACCTTTCACCCAACCACATCAAACCTGGACTTCCATTTGGAAGAAACAGAACTTGACGATATTCAACCCCTAAGAAGTAAATTTGTAGAAAATCAACCTCAATTAACAATCGAAGTAGTCTCAAAAACCCGCAGCTTGTGGACCGTATTCATTTATTTTTTGGTAATTTTTATTTTTGTATTCTCTATATATAAAAAATGGGCATCGAAGTACTGCAAAGCTGCAAAGAAACCATTCCAGGTGGAACAGCCAACGGTTCAACTTCCAAGCTACCTGCGTAAGTTGAATTTACGAGGGGAGGAATTATGTCAACGGTTCCCATGGAAATCGATTAGTCCATGGTGTAAGACGAAGACCCCGTTATCAGCATAAAAGTTATATATAAAATTACTTGTTGTAAATTAAAGTCAGTCAGATTGTTTTATCATAGTTTGTAGAATTATCATATTTGTAAAATAAATGTTTTTAAAATTGCATTTTAAGGTAATGATTTGAGAGTCACGTTAAATATATTCCAAATACAATATCTTACTTTCTTAAATGAGATTATCTGCTTCTAAATAATTCAACAATATAATGGAAAAATGTTAAAAATTCCAAAAAATAGATACTGGTTGCAATATTATATATCATCGATGATGAAATTAACTGTCTCGACTCTTACTTCGTGGAATCTACTCATATAAGTGTTTCAAATGGAACTCACGGTATCTAGTTAATACCACAATATAATAAAAAATGTTAAAAATTCTAAGAAATTTGACAATTGTTTCGGTTTTAAATATCATCGTCAGAATGACAGAAGTTACATTCCATTTGATGCCTACATGATGTTTAATAATTATTTTTGGCTAGACCAAGAAGTGACCTACCTTGTTAAGAAGACAGTTTAAAAGTGGAGAATTTCCTAGATCTATCTGTTCATTGACAACTTCATATTGTGGGTTTCTTAGATGTCTTCTAATTTCCAATTCTTCAAGAAAATCCAGTTCTTGTTTCTTTTCACAAATATGCAGCACTTCTAGTTTTTTGTTAGGTGTCAATGAATGATTGGTGTCAAGTAGATGTTTTGCGTAGTGGGATTTATCGGGTTGTTTTAATCTGTATGCTCGTAAGTGTTCACTGTATCGGATTTCAAAATTCCTACGAAACATCAGGTAGGTATCAAATGAAATGTAACTTCTGTCATTCTGACGATGATATTGATTCATCGAAACAATTGTCAATTTGTTAGAATTTTCAGCAATTTTCATTATATTGTGGTATTAACTAGAAACCGTGAGTTTCATTCAAAACACTAATCATCGATGATATTTATTATCGAAACAATTGTCGATTGCTTAAATTTTTTAGAATATTTTGATTATATTGTGGTATTATCTAGAAACAGCTAGTTTCATTCAAGAAAGTGGCTATCATCGACGATATTAAATATCGAAACAATTTTTTTTTTGAATTTTCAACATATTTTCATTATATTGTGGAATCATTTCGAAACAGATAGTTTCATTTAAAAAAGTAATTGTTTGTCGGTTTTATCAGAAGTGATATTCTATTAACTATACAATAAACCTCTAAAGTACCAACATAATATTCATCGATGCAATCTAATTTTCATTGCATAACTTGGAATGATGACTAAGAGTTTGACCGTAGTAATAATACAAAACTGACTGTTCCTCGAACGGAGAGAAAGTTTACAGAATCATTTCAAAGATCCGGTTCATATTCGAAGGAAAGTCCGATTTAACCTATTAACAAAGCCGTACTTCGCTGTTTAAAAAGGGTTTTGAAACTATTAAAGTTACAATAAACGTATTTTTTTGAATATTTAATAAAAAACCTGTTACCAGTAAAAATTACTAATTATTACAATTTTCAAAATTGTGTTAATGTGATATACTCATTATACTTCATGTTTTGCAGATCACTCCATAATATCCCTTTTATTTTTCTCGGTTCGTCGGTGTTGTGTGGCTTTCTTATTCCACAAAACTAATCGTATATTTCAGGACGCACGAGAGCGACTTTATGTATACAACTAAATGATATCCCAACTAACCCCGAGCGTTTTGTCGATTCATCTTACTTACCCTTTGTTCAACAATTCTCGTTCAATTTGTCAGCTCTTTGGGTAATCATTTAAACGATCCCAGAATATATAGGTGTTATTGATCACATTTACGAGGGGAAAATCATCATAGTTACAAGGTGAATAATTTAATGATTTTTGTTGTTGAAAAATCTAGATATATCGAAATCAGGTTTTGTAAATTAAGTGAAGAGAAGGCGACATCCAAAATACTCGGACATATTCATGAAATAGAAGTTGGGTGCTGGGAAGGATTTAAAAACTACACTGAGGAAAATCACCCAATACAACTTTTATTCTGACCCAAATTGATATTATAATATTGATAAAATACAATTAGACAGTCATGTAGTTATTACAGGTAAATCAATTAATAAAAAAGTCAATAAGCAAACTACCATTATTGTAGAAGTTCTTGATGTTCCTACTAAATGTGAAGACATAAATACTGTTGACTCCTTTCAGTATACAAAGGAAATCTTTTTTAAATGTTGCCATGAAAAATTAATATCATTTTTTTGCAAGCCATATGGTCAGTGCACTTTCACTAGAAAATATGTTCAAACTGATCTTACCTTGCTGAATTATTGAGGGAACCTATAAACATGTTAAAGGAAAATTTTTGTCACATCTTGAAAAAAATTGAGATGCCTGAAAGTCTTGTAAAAGATATTTTGGGCTTCTTTCATATATTTGAGAAAATATTCTCCTCCTACAAAAGTGAACATTTGCGTTTTAAATTTTTAAAATAATCTGGATATTTTATTGCACCGGTAAAGCTTGTAATTGGCGAAAGGTTAGAATCTACTAAGAAAATTACTTTGAAACCAGTTGTTGTACAATATGTCCCTTCAAGTAAAATTTTAAAATGCTTGAATTACCTTTGGTCTTTAAAAAAACAACGGAATATATGGAAATGTCACAAAAAGATGGCGATAATGATCACATAAATAATATTATTCAAACATCTGTTTGGAAAAACAAAGTTCTAAATCACAACTTACATAAAGATACTATACATTTATTAATATATTTTGATGATTTTGAAGTGGGCAATCCTTTGGGTTCCCATCCTGGAATTCATAAATTAGGTGCTATTTACTTTCCTGTTGCCACTTTCCCCCCAATTTATAAATCGCAGCTAGCTGGCTTTGTTGTTTCACAGTTCTGATTTTAAAACATATGGAGCAAAATCAATCTTTTTATCAGTAATCAGTGACTTCAATAATATAGAATCTTATGGCATAAAAATCAATATTGATGGTACGGAACATACATTATATTTATCCGTTGTCCTTATTTTGAGGGACAATTTGGGAATCCATAGCATGTCAGGATTTACTGAATCCTTTCCAAGTAATTTTTGTTGTCGTTTTTGCAAATGTTCAAAAAGTATAATCCGAAATTTGTGTAAACAAGACGAGAGAACCAAAGACAATTATGCAGAAGATCTGGAAAAATCTGACATGTCTCTCACTGGAATCAAGTCTTCGTTTGTCTGGAATAAGTTGAAATCATTTCATATAGTGGAAAATTATATCGTTGACATCATGCACGACATTTTTGAAGGTGTAGGTGTTTTTGTTATTATGAGTTTATTACATCAATTTATTTTGAAAGATAAATATTCTACTTTAGAAACTTTACATTTTAAATTGAAACATTTTAATTTCGGTTCCCAAATATCTAATAGACCTTCTTGAATAACAGAAGACAATTCAACAAAGAAAAGAGTAATGTTTTTTGCTTTATGCCGGGATACTGATTGGACCCTTTGTACCCGATGATAATCAGTATTGTAAAATGTATGTGTGGTTAATAAAAATAATAAATATAGTAATTCTTCCGACTGTCTCTACTCAAAACTGCCAAAGGTTGAATTTTTATGTAAAACAACTCAATTCATTGTATACAAGTTTGTTTTGTGAACCTTTAAAACCAAAATTTCACCATTTATTACATTACAGTTATGTTATGTTAAAAACCGGACCACAAATGAACTTTTCCGCTTTTAGATATGTAGCTAAGCATAGAAAATCCAAACTATCAGCTAATGTGGTAGATTCCAGAGTTAGTATAACTAAAAATTTGGCTATCAAACATCAGTTAATGCAAGCTAACAGATTTATTTTGCAAAAATGTTTCTTGAATGAAATTGAAATCCACAGAATTGTTACGGTATTTAGCCATGATAAAGAGTATTCATATCTGAAAAACCTATTATTGGTATCTAATGTAAATTTTGATTTGAACAGACTATAATTCTAGTAGAAAAAATAGATATTCATAATAGTACATACGAACCAGGGAATATAATACTGGTTGAACCTACACCAAAACTGTTCGGTAAAATATATAAAATTATTTTCAATAGTACCTCATCGGATGTATATTTTATGTACTATAAAATATTGTGCACAATTAATAATCATTTGATGACTTATGAGTTAACAGATAGTACACAAAAAAATATAGTCCTCCAATCATGACTTTGTTATCACAAAACATTCTCACCTGTTGCGCAATCCAACAAAAATTACATTGTGTGTGAATATTAATACAATTCTTACAATAAATGGTATATTTTCATTCATTTGTCATTTGTTTGTAAAGAATACATTTTCATTCATTTGTTTGTTTATGAAGAATATAGTTTTGTTTATTTGTTTGTTTGTGAAGAATAAAATAAGTATACCCGTAAAAACTATTTTCTTTTTTATCCTTATCCATTTGTTAACAGAGTGGTCATGCATACAGTTATATGGTGGTAAAGTTTCTATAATAATACTCTAATTTTAACCTTTCACGGGTAACGCGCGGTCCCTGAGACCGAGGAAAATTTGTTTCTTGTTTTAAAACGCAACGCATCTCTTTCTCGCTGTACGCCGCCAGGTACCTTTTACCCTTATCCTTGGCCACTTAGTATATAATCGTTTTCTGTGTAGTACGTATCGTTTTTCTGCTTTGCAAAGTGGCGGTGTGAGACACCGACGTTACCAAACTCGTATTTTTTTGGGGTAAGCATTAAATGATTATTTATTTTATTTTTGCTAATAAAATTACATTTTAGTTTCTACTAATCAACTTTGTCTTAGGAAAAAGAGCAATAGGCATTGCAAAAATTATTTGATAAGGTTCCAACTGATTCCGAGGCCGGCGAACCAGAAGATGATAATGTGAGTTCTTGTGCTGATAGGTGTATAAGTTTGTGTTAGTTTGGTTTAAATGTTCATTTATTTATGGACACCTGAGGGAAAATATTGAAGTAATTATGTTATTTTGTTCATCAGTTAAGAGTTTTAGCATTCGTTTTTGTATTAAGAAGTATATTTTATTTTTTTTCAATTTTTAAATTTAAGGTTACCAAAAATTCAATTGATTATTATTAAGATTTTCATTATAAAAACAACGGGAAATACATCATAGCATATTTTAAAGCATCGGAACTGTTACAGGGCCAACAACTAAGATATATTTTTTTTAATGAAAAAAAAGAGACGTAAAAAATTCGGATCTAAAATTGGTCTCATAGACCGACGTTACCAATTATGTACCAATTTAAACACGTTACCCACGAAAGGTTAAATTGAATTAAATTCTTAAGCATAAAATATTAAAGTTCCACTAATATCTCGAAGGCTCATGAACTGACAAAATTGGAACTAGGTTCGGTGCTTTTAAGACCTGCTACTTTGTATCATAGCCAAGAAAATACCTATTGTTTGAAGTTGTGAAGACAATAGAGCTGTATGTGATTATCTGCTTCGGATTTCCTCTGTCTTATGATTGTTTTATTCTACATAACGTTTCAATCGATATGAATGATCTTCAGGTGAAATCTGTTCCCACCTGAAGAAAATCAAAGATTCATTTCGGTTGAAACGTGGTGTAGAATATATAAAATAATCAAGACAATGGAAGTCCGAAGCCAGCAATCATGCAATCATATAATGCCTATCAAAAAATATGATAGTGCCTATATAATAATATTATAATGCCTATTTCAAAATATTATAACGACAATATAAAAATAAAATATTGGCCATACAAAAATAATAATATAGTCATACAAAAGTAATATATATATATATATATATATATATATATATATATATATATATAAAAATGAATATAATTTCATAAAATACGAGGTGCTATATGAAATATAAATTTCGATTTTCTACTACACCTGTTTTAGTCGAAATTTCAATAATTTCGACTTATTGGCCTTACCGTTCTTCGAAGGGCAAAACAACTACATTCCTGGCTAATACCACGCAGAATATTTAATTACATCCCCTTCGAAAACCGTGACGTCGATCGGCCATTTTGCCGATACGGACATCTGTGGTGATTCGCAACTGATAGCGGAAGAGCATAGTACACTTACGCGTTTCGACCTTCTTGGGTCTCTTCAAGAGTGCCGTAATGCCTTCCAGTTCAGAATCTCTAATCCGAACTGAAGATTACACCCTCCGACAACCTCTCTTGGTTCGTGTAGTTACACAAGCGAGAAGTAGTCAGTTGGCGCCATCTTCACTTTCAGTTGCGAACCAACACCTCAGATAAATGCGACCGTATTAGTCGTATTAAATAAAAATGAATATAATTTCATAAAATACGAGGTGCTATATGAAATATAAATTTCGATTTTCTACTACACCTGTTTTAGTCGAAATTTCAATAATTTCGACTTATTGGCCTGACCGTTCTTCGAAGGGCAAAACAACTACATTCCTGGCTAATACCACGCAGAATATTGAATTACATCCCCTTCGAAAACCGTGACGTCGATCGGCCATTTTGCCGATACGGACATCTGTGGTGATTCGCAACTGATAGCGGAAGAGCATAGTACACTTACGCGTTTCGACCTTCTTGGGTCTCTTCAAGAGTGCCGTAATGCCTTCCAGTTCAGAATCTCTAATCCGAACTGAAGATTACACCCTCCGACAACCTCTCTTGGTTCGTGTAGTTACACAAGCGAGAAGTAGTCAGTTGGCGCCATCTTCACTTTCAGTTGCGAACCAACACCTCAGATAAATGCGACCGTATTAGTCGTATTAAATAAAAATGAATATAATTTCATAAAATACGAGGTGCTATATGAAATATAAATTTCGATTTTCTACTACACCTGTTTTAGTCGAAATTTCAATAATTTCGACTTATTGGCCTGACCGTTCTTCGAAGGGCAAAACAACTACATTCCTGGCTAATACCACGCAGAATATTGAATTACATCCCCTTCGAAAACCGTGACGTCGATCGGCCATTTTGCCGATACGGACATCTGTGGTGTAATTCAATATTCTGCGTGGTATTAGCCAGGAATGTAGTTGTTTTGCCCTTCGAAGAACGGTCAGGCAAATAAGTCGAAATTATTGAAATTTCGACTAAAACAGGTGTAGTAGAAAATCGAAATTTATATTTCATATAGCACCTCGTATTTTATGAAATTATATTCATTTTTATTTAATACGACTAATACGGTCGCATTTATCTGAGGTGTTGGTTCGCAACTGAAAGTGAAGATGGCGCCAACTGACTACTTCTCGCTTGTGTAACTACACGAACCAAGAGAGGTTGTCGGAGGGTGTAATCTTCAGTTCGGATTAGAGATTCTGAACTGGAAGGCATTACGGCACTCTTGAAGAGACCCAAGAAGGTCGAAACGCGTAAGTGTACTATGCTCTTCCGCTATCAGTTGCGAATCACCACTGATGTCCGTATCGGCAAAATGGCCGATCGACGTCACGGTTTTCGAAGGGGATGTAATTCAATATTCTGCGTGGTATTAGCCAGGAATGTAGTTGTTTTGCCCTTCGAAGAACGGTCAGGCCAATAAGTCGAAATTATTGAAATTTCGACTAAAACAGGTGTAGTAGAAAATCGAAATTTATATTTCATATAGCACCTCGTATTTCATGAAATTATATTCATTTTTATTTAATACGACTAATACGGTCGCATTTATCTGAGGTGTTGGTTCGCAACTGAAAGTGAAGATGGCGCCAACTGACTACTTCTCGCTTGTGTAACTACACGAACCAAGAGAGGTTGTCGGAGGGTGTAATCTTCAGTTCGGATTAGAGATTCTGAACTGGAAGGCATTACGGCACTCTTGATGAGACCCAAGAAGGTCGAAACGCGTAAGTGTACTATGCTCTTCCGCTATCAGTTGCGAATCACCACAGATGTCCGTATCGGCAAAATGGCCGATCGACGTCACGGTTTTCGAAGGGGATGTAATTCAATATTCTGCGTGGTATTAGCCAGGAATGTAGTTGTTTTGCCCTTCGAAGAACGGTCAGGCCAATAAGTCGAAATTATTGAAATTTCGACTAAAACAGGTGTAGTAGAAAATCGAAATTATATATATATATATATATATATATATATATATATATATATATATACAAAAATAATAATCAAGTAAATTCAACAAAATTGTATACAAAATTTTTATAATATTTAATTAACAATTGTATAAAGGTTACATCTCGTTTACTACAGTAAAACAATGTCAAATAACGATTATCTAGAAATGGTATAACTGTCATACAATATTATTATTGGCCTGACAACGGGTGTTATAATGATTATATAACATTCTTATTGGCTTAAAACAATGTATAATTATACCTATACCAAATGAGAATAATAGTTATTCAAGTGAATTTGAGTGCATATATAACTAGTTGTATAACTAAAATACAAACATGTTTAATCGTTAAACAATACAAATTTAGTTTCCAGAAAAACGCGTTTTATAACCACAAAATATTAGTTCATTTGTCACAAATAGTATATACCTTTTGTATAAAGATAATACAAGTTTTATATTATGATTAATGATTTTTCTCTCAGTGAATCAATGATGTTTTTCCCTGTCTCCATCTTCTTCCCGTATCCATCTCTGGCCTAGGACCTGTTTCTTCTTCATTGCAGCTTAAATATGTCTTTCACATCGGCCTTGAATGCAATGAAACTGCGAGCCAACATGCCAAAAAAGCTGTCATCCTCGTTACCACTTCGACTACAATTGAAATGACATCGGAATTTCTTATTCAGCTCTCCGTAAAATTCGACCCATCCGTGGCAGCTACTACTCAGCGAGTTTTCAAGATATGATGCACGGATTGTTAAAAAACTGCGAATTGGCCATGCAAGATTGACTCATGACCACTTAATGATCTGCAGAAATAACCCAACTTGCTACGCCTGCAACTGTTCTGTTACCGTTAAGATGGGCCTCACGTTTTAGGAACCTGAAAACAGTTGGCACCCGTGATTTGCAACAAAATTTAGCTCATTTTGTACACAACAAATCTAAAGAACGCAGGGAAATTAAGTGTTGAAATTTTAACACAATATAACTTGGTCCTTTTTGTCTTGGGGATCAGGTATTTTGGTTGAGTTCTATATTGTTATAGAAAAGATATAAGCCCTTAAGTGATGGTGTGATTTTGACAGTTTTGACAATTCGTGGTCACCAATCTGGACACCACAACCTGATCCCCAAAAGGAAGCCTAGAGAATTCGATGCTGAAAATATGAAATCTCAAATCATTGTATTTTTTGAGATTTGTTGTGCGCAAATTTTTGCAAACGATTATCTTTTTACTTTAGTTCCACCGCTCCACCGTCTTGATGCATGGCGCTGTATAGAACTCAATGACAGAAGACGACGGTTAATTCATAGACAAATATTATTATAACTTTCTCTATGGGTCAAATGCTGTTGTCATATTTATGTTTTGTGTCCATAAAAATATCCCAAATTTATAGTTTAGTGTGTATTGTATTTGTAAGTGATTATAATTAAGTAATTTTCATGCTAACTATGTAAATTTGTGCTTCGTAAATGCTATTTATATTTACTCCACAAGATTGTGTGTGTAGCCTAGACATAGAATAATCCACAAATATTTTCAGCTGTTGCTAGTGTTCAAGTTCATATCGATAATATCATTCCTCATGAAGATCAAGATAATGATGAAGTTGACGAAAATGTTGAATTAGGCATAATTAGAGATAGAATAGTGTATGCATTACCATTATATAATAATTTACCATTCACCACTTGTAATTAAGATATTTGTATAACATATCAATAAAAATCATAAAAATCATTAACAGTATCTTTTATTAATTAGAAAACAACAGTAGGTAACAAGTACTAAATAAACTATAAAATTACAAATATGTAAATAAAAAAATATCCCCATATGTTATAAACGAAAATTAAAAATAACTTTACAAACAGTACAACAGAAATAAAATGTAAAATGAATACTGATATAGATATATTTAAAAATAACTTTACAAACAGTAAAACAGAAATAAAATGTAAAATAAATACTGATATAAATATACTTAAAAATAACTTTACAAACAGTACAACAGAAATAAAATGTAAAAAAAATACTGATATAAATATACTTAAAAATAACTTTGGAAACAGTAAGTACCAAAGAAATAAAATGTTTAGTGTAAAATAAATATCTACATAAATATAATTGAAAATAACTTTGGAAACAGTAAAACAGAAATAAAAAACTAAGTGAAAATAAAAATTAACTACATAAATATAATAGAACATAAAAAATTACAAGAGAGACTAAATATTAAATTTTTCTCCTCAATTAGCTTGTTTCTTCTCTTTAATTCTTTTAAACGTTCTCTGTCAATTTTCAGTTTTTCTTCATAATATAATTTTCTATCAGATCTTATATACTGCAGGGTTGATTGTTTTTTAACAGCTCGTGTTTTTTTTCGATTAACTTTTGTTTGTGTTGGTGCTACATCAGGCTCATTGTTTTCATTTACTAATTCTTCATCACAGGTGTAAACTGAATTATTATCCATTGTTTCATTGGATAATATGAGTTCTGGATATACATTTTTCTTTTTTCCAAATATCTCGTCCACTTCTTTTTCATACTCGGAATACTTTCGTCCTCTACCTAAAGCAAAATAATTTTATTCATACATTTTACTAACTTTAGTGCTATCATCTAAATCGATTAATTGATTTATTAATTTGTATAAAGTATTTACCAGTCTTATTTTTATTATCCACAAACTTCTTGTAATCTCTGGTTATGTTATGATAATAGAATAGAGATTAAAATTGGTTTCCAAATGATTCACAAACTGTTCCAACTATATTCATTTATTTCCAACCAAATAACAGTGCAGGACACGCGTTTGCGCAAAACAACCTGATTTAACGATGCAATATATGGTTTTCGAGATACAAAAACCGTGGTTGGAACAAACCTATTATTAAATAGCACATGTCCTGCCATGCAATATGTAATGCACCTTGTATCAGGTGATAATAGTTATATTTTTCAATTATCACTATTATATATTCATCAAAATGAATTATTCAACTCTTGTCTTTTGAGAGCGGTTTTAATTTTTCTTCATTCAGATACTGCAAAGGTCACTTCAATTAAGCATTTTTCGCTTTTTGCTAACAAACCCATGTTATCATTAAAACAAGGTCTCAAGAGAATGTTGAAAGATGGTTTGATGATACTAGAACAAACAATCAGTATTATTTATCTCATATTTTCACATTAATCAAATAATCCAGTAAACATAACCTCAAACATAGCTTTTAAAATTAAAAAATGAACGGTTTTAAAGATTAAAACTAACTTTTCCGCATCTGTGGCCCTGAACAATATTCTATCATAAAATTGTTACTTGTATACACTTCGGGGGATGTATCGTGCTAACAAACCGAAATTTCTCCAAAAATAACCAAAAATTTAGTATATCTAGTTTTATAGGACCCGCTGTACTCGCTCTAGTCAACTGAAAATCAATAGGGTACATTTATGAGACACCTTGAACAATAATTATCCATAAAGTTTATCAATCGTATACTCTCTGGAGGCTGTATCGTGCTAACAAACTGAAAATTCTCCAAAAATGAGAAAAATTTGGTACTTCAAGTACCACTGCACCCGTTGTACTGGCTTTAGTGAGCTTAATATCAATAGGGTTCATCTTTAAGACGCTCTGAATAATATCCAATCATAAAATTCATCACTTGTATATACTCCGGAGGCTGTATCAAGCTAACAAACTGAAACTTTTCCAAAAATGACAAAAATATCGTACTTAAAGTACTGTAGCACCGGTTTTATTGGTTCTGGTGAGCTGAAAATCAAGAGGGTTCATCTGTGAAATATCCTTAACAATATTCCATCATAAAATTGGTGACTTATTGTAATCCGGAGGCTGTATCGTGCTAGCAAGACTTGCAAGGAAAAGTGGCCGACGACAACGACGACGACGACGACATACACACAGGATTTTTTTGCTAAAAACCGTTTTTTTCAGTTGTTGTTGATGGATAACGTAAAAATAACTCAAAAAAAATTCCAAATTTCCAACTTTTTTGTGGGTAAATCAATACTTTTCCCGCATATTAGATAGGTTGGCGGAAAAGTGATGCGGATTACAGGATAATTTACATTATCATAATTATAATTTTTGATATCGGGTCGATACGATTACTTACTTTTTAACAATTTATTCCTTTCGAAAATATTTATAAAACTCTTAATTAATCAAAAATCTACAATCAAATGGAAATGTCAACAAATATTGTTTGGATCCGTGTATATAATATTCTCATATCTATGCACAGCTGTGCTGTGGTTTGGATGCAACATAAAAAACAGAGATAAGGTTTCTGTGCTCACAAACAGTTGAAATATTTGGAATCAAAACATTTGAACAGAGATGCGTTTCTTTGAACCGTCAAGAGTGGAAAGACATAGAGAGAAAATATGTTGAATAAGTAAAAGCCGATTCAGTACTACTATCGACATCTATCGTAAATATTTTGAACCAAATAATTACCAGGTTAGCAACTAGTATTGTGTAGGTTTTTAGGTTTATATACCTGTGAGGAGGCCTCTCTTAAACACATACTGATAGACTGTCAGCTTTACAACCATGTTAGGTAGAAAAATAATATGGAACTTATACTAAAAGAAATGCTTAGTTTCTCCCCATTGAATTATCCAAAGCTATACAATTTCTTTAGAACAATATTATCTTTTCTAAATTGTGATAATATGTAATGTACCGTGACAATTGCCATAGCTATCGACGCACTTGAAGTTAAATTAAAAAAAAAATAAACGGTTTTAAGGATTAAAACTAACTTCTCCGCATCTGTGGCCCTGAACAATATTCTATCATAAAATTGTTACTTGTATACACTTCGGGGGATGTATCGTGCTAACAAACCGGAATTTCTCCAAAAATTCAGTATTTCTGGATTTATAGGACCCCCTGTACTCGCTCTAGTCAACTGAAAATCAATAGGGTACATCCGTGAGACACCTTGAACAATATTCAATCATAAAATTGATCAATCGCATACTCTCTGGAGGCTGTATCGTGCTAACAAACTGAAAATTCTCCAAAAATGACGAAAGTTTGGTACTTCAAGTACCATATCACCCGTTGTACTGGCTTTACTGAGTTGAATATCAATAGGTTTCATCTTTGAGACGCTATGAATAATATCCAATCATAAAATTGGTCACTTGTATATACTCCGGAGGCTGTATCGTGTTAACAAACTGAAACTTCTCCAAAAATGACAAAAATATCGTACTTAAGGTACTGTAGCACTTGTTG
Source organism: Galeruca laticollis (assembly GCA_963921935.1). Classification (NCBI taxonomy): domain Eukaryota; kingdom Metazoa; phylum Arthropoda; class Insecta; order Coleoptera; family Chrysomelidae; genus Galeruca; species Galeruca laticollis. The sequence goes on from OY998176.1 coordinate 108,715,574, forward strand.
TATTGGCTCCGGTGAGCTGAAAATCAATAGGGTTCATCAGTGCAATGCTCTGAATAATATTCAATCATAAAATTGGTGACTTGTTGAACTCCGGAGGCTGTATCGTGTTAATAAACTGCAATTTCTCAAAAAAATACAAAATGTCGTACTTCAAGTACCATAGCACCCGTGGTACTGACTCTGGTGAATTTAAAATCGATAGGAATCATGTGTGATATGTCCTTAACAATATTCGATCATAAAATTGCTGACTTATACCACTCCGGAGGCTGTATCGTGCTAACAAGACATGTAAGGAAAAGTGGCCGACGACAACGACGACGACGACGACGATGACGACGACGACATACACACAGGATTTTTTATCTAAAGACCGTTTTTTCGGGTTGTTGTTGAAAAAAACGTGAAAATAACTCGAAAAAATTTTTCGAAATTCCAACTTTTTTTGGGGTAAACCAATACTTTTCTCGCATATAGAAAGGTTGGGCGGAAAAGTTAAACGATTTTAAAATTTAAAACTAACTTTTCCTACGAACGTGTGGTAAAGGACACTTTACAGCACTCAATTGCGTGCGGAAAGTATTAATTTTCAGCACCCAGTGCTGAAATATTATATCTTGCAACAAGTGGGAGAGATCAATATTTCTCACAAATGTGGAAGTTTGTAGCTTGAGATAAAAAGTGCAACAACCAAGTGATCAGTGATTTGTTTACATCAGGTGCAAACCGTGAGTAAATAAAATTACTCGTTATTATTAAATTTTGGATTATAAACATTCATCTTAAGAAAAAAAAACTATTAACAAGTGATTAAGATAATCGATTTTCACACCGATGTAACGTCGTCCTATCATACAGCCCAACGGTGAGACAGGGCCGGTTCCAATCCAAAGTAAAATATTTTTCTGAACAATTATGTCAGCTTTAAATCAACTTCAACAAAATGTCCCTTATTCAACAGTACCGTTCGAACCTTCGAATAGAATAGTTGGTTTGTGTGGTGTGTGTTATCTTTAAATAGTACAGTAAATTATCTTTGACTAGTTGTCAATTTAGTAGTATAAATAACAAAATATTTGGCATTGGGTAAGTCAATCCCTTCATATTATTATGACTGGAGATTCAGATGGGGGAGGGCTCCCATCTCAACACGACCCTCCTGATAAAATGGACATTGAAATAAATGAAAAGTACAATTTTAATAATAAATATACTTCAACCGATATCGGACCGTTCTATGTTATCGTTGAACCTTCAGAAACAAGTATTCGTATTTCGGCAGTTAAGGTAGGTCATTATCTTTTTCATGAAAGAAATTCAAAAAATGACATTGTAGATATAAAGTTAGTCGGTAGAAATGAAGTGAAAATTATTTTTAAAAACTATCATACTGCAAATTCAATTATAGGACATGAAATAATGAAAGATGACAAATTGATAGCGTATATTCCGACTTTTTTCAATCATAAATAAGGCGTAATTGGGGAAGTTGATACATTTTTGAATGAAAAATATATATTGGGAAATATTGAAAGCGATAAAAAGTGGTAGACGTTAAAAGAATAAAGCGCAAAATTATAGATTCCGATAAAGAGATACAGTACGTACCTAGACAAATGTTAATTGTTACATTTTTAGGAAATTCTTTACATAGTTCAGTTGAAATTGATTTAGTTCGGTTCGTAGTAGAACCTCATGTTTATCCAGTAGTGCAGTGCTACAAATGTCTTCGATATAGACAAACTAAAAAATATTGCAAAAGTACCACTGACAAACGTATAAAATGTGGACCAATTCATGATGTTAAAGACGGCGTAGGATGTAAAAGTGAGGAATTTTGTATATATTGCGAACAAAACGGTCATATGTCTGTCTCAAAAGAATGTCCGAAATACCAGCATCAATCAAAGGTTAAAAAACCATGTCTGAACAAAATATATCATTTAAAGAAGCGGAATCAATGGTTCATAACCCAAGCTACTCCAAAGCTACCTCAAACAATAGGTACGATTTATTAAAGAACCTCACCAACTTCCCACATCTGAATGACGACAAAGATAGTGAGAATCTTTCAGGTGGTGAAAACTGGGTACCACGTCCATAGTCCCAACCTCCTAAAAAACGCAAGGCCATTTCTCCTCTTATAGATAAAAAAACCCCACCTTCAAAACTCAGGCTACCACTAGTAAATCTGTTTTGCCTAATCCCCATAAGTTTTATTTTTAGTCATACAGAGAAAAGCTAGAAATCGAAATTTTACATAAAATTCCTTACATTTTCGAACATCTATTTAAAAAATTTTATTTGGTTGTGCCAGACAGTGATATTTTACAAGAAACACAAAACTAAATTAAAACAATTATAAATTCTTCACCTGATTCTACCGATGATGAATTCTATTAGAACCTCAAATATAATTCAATGGAATTGTAATTCAATAATAGAATATAAATCTAACCTTTTGAACTATTTAGCTGGTTCAACTACTAGATTCGAACTAATTGCTCTAAATGAGACTTGGTTATCACCAAATAAAACGATTTATGTAAACGGGTACATTTTGTACACGTTGACAGGACTGACGGATTTGGTGGTGTCGGAATCCTCGTCCGGGACCACTTATCATTCTCAGAAATAGTTCTCCGTAAAAATTTCAATTCAAAAATAGAAATTTGTGAAGTGTATCTGAATTACCTTAATATATCTATACTTTGTGTTTATAAGCCTCCTAACATACAATCGACTACAAAAGACTGGGAACATATTTTCTTGCAGACTCAGGATGATGTTATTTTATGCGGTGATTTAAATTGTCATCACAGTCGTTGGGTATCTACACTCGACAAAACACAAGGTAACAGATTAATAGACGCTATAGATGAAATAAATTCAATTATTTAAAATGATGGCAATCCAACAAAAGTTGGTAGGTCTAACGAACGACCTTCGCCTATAGATCTTACTCTAGTTTCACCTAGTTCGATGAGTTACTCAGAATAGAATATAATAGATGATACATTAGGATTTGATCATTTTCCTATACACATCTCTATATCCCGACAATATATCCCATCTCCTGTATTACCATCAAGAAAATTGATAGAGTCGTCGATTGGGAGCTTTTTCAGGAGTGCCTAGTAAACGACCACCTAATTCACGATATGAATTCATTAGAATCTTTTCTTGAAATAATAAATGAAGCAGCATCCAAATCTATGAAATTTTGTATTGGCGGATCTAAAAAAGTGTCAAACCCCCTTTGGTGGGACAATGATTGTGTTCAAATTATAAATAAACGGAAGAACGCTTATAAAATGTACAAAACCACTGTAAACTTAGAGAATTATCTACAATTCAGAAATATTCAAGCTAGAAGCAAACTATTGTTTAAACAAAAACAACAGGAATGCTGGAAAAAATTTGTTGGCAGTTTAAACAAAAACACACCGATCGCAAAAATTGGGGCATTTTTTACAAAAATATCAAACAAAAATTCTACGATGAAAAACAACCAATATCTGGAAGTCTTATAAATCAAATTTTTGACAACATTTCCCCAAGTTTTGTTCCAAATATGATAGGAGAACCGACAGAAAACCACATCAATCACAATGTCGACCAATCTTTTTGATATCATAGAACTAGAAACCGCAATAAAATCGACAAGATGTACAGTTCCTGGTAACGATAATGTAACATATGATATTATTAGAAATATGCTATTATCTGCGAAAACAATTTTAGTACAAATATAGAACGATTGGTGGGTAAAAGGTAAGTACATTGAACAACTGAAACAAGTAACTATTTGTCTAATCTTGAAACCACAAAAAGACAGAAATTTATTTACGTCTTATCGACCTATATCACTGATGTCCTGTATAACGAAAACTTTTGAGAGGACAAGACTGAAATGGCACTTGGAACAAAATTCAATTTTACCCTGCACACAGTATGGATTTAGAAGGGGCTACGGTACATTAGATGCAATAACTCATTTAGTTAATGATGTTCAAATTACGTTCTCTAAAAACAGATATTTAGTTTGCTTATTTCTTGATATAAAAGGTGCTTATGATTGTGTGGATATCAATTTACTAAAAAACAAAATAGTAGAGGTTGGTTTTAGTGAAAAGACTTCTCAGAGTATATCACAATTATATTATTCGCGTACAATTTATATTAGGGATCATAAAAATCAATTGCACGGTCCCAGAATTGTTTATCGTGGATTGCCTCAGGGATCTGTATCGAGTCCTTTATTATATAATATATATTCTGCCGATTTATATACACGGTTTTCTAATACAATACGATGCATTCAGTATGCAGATGATATCTGTATATACTCCATCCAGAATACATACGCTGATTGTCTTAAGACCTTGGAAAATATTATGCAAACTGTGGTCAAATGGACTGAAGAAACATGTATGACCCTCTCAATTGAAAAATTCTCAATTATATTTTTACTAGTAATAGGCTCCGCACACCGGAGAGCCTAACTCTGTGTGGGAGAGCGTTGTCGGTAGTAAACGAGTATAAATACTTCGGTATTATACTAGATACTAAATTATTATGGTCCAAACACATCAAACATAAAGAAAACAAATGTGAAAAAGGTTATAATCTCCTAAAATGTGTTACAAACCGCAGAAGGGGCACAGCCCCTGCCATTGCTATAATGTTTTACAGGTCTTACGTCAGATCAATTATAGATTATGGATTTTGTTTATATGGATCAAGTAGTGATTCCAACCTATTGAAAATAGATCGAATTCAGTATAAATGTCTTAGAACCTGTGTCGGCGCAATGAAATCGACACCCGTGAATGCATTATTGGCAGAATATAACGAACCACCTCTATTATTGTCCCAAAAATATTTAATTAAACTTAAAACCCTCAGGTCTGACATGATAGATAATTCATAAGGTATTTCAATAGAAGATCTTACAAATCGATATTGAAGAGTTAAAAATAGACCTCCACTTGCGGAAGCCTTCATTCAAACCAATGAGTTCAATAAAATATACAGAACCAACAAAACATTACCTATCAAGCTATATTTAAAGTCCACAAAGTCATAATCCCGAATTATAAAGAATCTACCCGCAATAACACAATCTTGTTTAAATCCATACTAGCCGATTTTGCTGACGAGACAATAATATACACTTATCGATCTAAGACGAAGGATGGAGTTGGATGTGCTGTGTACATTCACAATACAAATCAATATTGTTACGAATCAGATTACCTGATATATGTAGTATATATACTGCGGAGCTGTATGCTATCTTACAGGGCCTCTCCTGGCGTAAATCAAGTACAAAAGATGGCGGTGTGATTATATCTTATTCTAGATCAGCATTGTGGGCTATAAAAGGGACTCATCTCGAAAGAATGAAATGTCCTATTTTATGTGACATTAAAACAATATTGTTGAATTTGAGTATGACTTTTATTTGGGTTAAGGGGCATATTGGAATATATGGGAATGAAAAAGCTGATTGATTGGAAAAAAATTCGGTACTGAATGGGGTTTTTTGTAATGTATATACTGGAAAAGATGTGATTAGCTCAATAAAAAATAAAATGTATGTACACTGGCGAAAACACTGGGAAAACACTTCACAATTCTCAAATAACACCTATTTTCAAATTCATCCTACCTTACCCTCAACTCCAAACTATATTTTTGATTATTCAACTCCTAAATTTTATTCAGCTAGTATATCTATAATGAAGACTAGCCATGGAAGATATCCCGCCCATCTTGCCAAGTTGGATATTATACAGTCATCATCCTGTACCTGCAACGATAATTCTTATGCTGATCTTAATCACATTTTCTTTGGATGCAGCGATTACATCACCAAAACAAACAATTTAATGAAGTCACTTGTTGAACAAAACTACTCCCTACCTTTAAACCTCACTCAGCTTTTGTGCTCAGATAACTGTCATATTTTAGATCTACTGGTAAATTTTATCAAAGACGTAAACATTAGTATTTAGGTAGACTTATTGGAAAATTCTGTGGCCAATGGACTTGCTTCTTAGCCATTTTCTTTCACACACACACACACATATCCTCACTCACACACTCCCTTATTCAAAAGCAGCTAGTCAACAACGTAGCATTTCACCCCCAAATAGACATTAAGCTATTTTATTTAATACAATAGAAGATAGATCGCTCAATGACTACCTACAAGGATGAAGTCAACACGTAAACCCGAAGGATATAATATTCGCATCTCGCATATCAAATGGTAGAGTGTGTATATATTTATCATTAAAAACATTAGTATACAAATTTATAATAGAAAGAGGGCATATACCTTTGAACGGAAATGTTTTACAAGCTAGAAGATTAATAACTCCAACAGCACGCTTAGTATTATCAAATGTATGTTCAAGCATACCCCCTAACATAATTAAAGAGGAATTAAAAAAACTAGGCTTGAATGCAGTATCAGAAATCTCATATCTACACGTAGGATCCCATGTTTTATCTTATACTTAGTTTTCGCATACAAGTTTTCGTAGCACCCCTACCAGAAAATTTTGTACTACCTGAATGTTTTCTTATCGAATTTGACCAAACCTCATATTGAATATTCATAACCCAAAACGAAACATATTTCAAATGTCAGCTAACTGGACACCACGCAGCAAATTTTTCAAATACTACACCAACCAACCCTACTCAAAGCAATCGTAACCAAACACCTACTACTATACCTCAACATGCCACATACCAAAATTCACAGACTAACCCAATTCAACAAACCACACATATACCTTTGCTCAATTCAGATAATACAATATCCAAAACACACAAACCGACTCAAGCATCTCCAAATACTGAAACTCAAGCTACAATTTCAACTATCATGAACCAATCCCTACTCTCAACTACAAAAAAACCCATTGATACTCTAGAACTTCAACCAAAGCAACACCAAAAAGGATTTTTCAAGAAGTATCTTCACCACCCGTAGAAGATATGTTCGTAAAACCCATCGATAAATTAAAGAAAAAACCAAAACCAATGAAAAAAATATACCAAATAGCAACACCAACCTTACAACATTACTAAAACCCATAAAAGAATATCTAGAAAGCGAAACTCAATTGCTGAAAATCGATCAAGTAGTGGATCTTTTCGAAAACAGCCAAGGATTAAAAGTATGTCAGTGTAACAAAATAGTACACAGATGACTGTCAGGTACTTCTACAATTCCTAACCACATGGCACAAATAAAGTAATGAAGATTAAAAGCACAGGATTGAGACGCAAACTAGCCAAACAATTGCATATCCACCCCACAGCGATAAGATCTTTGTTGGAAGATGATTCTGACTCTTCCGTGAATTCATCTCAAGAATAACAACATTCACATCCCTACTTCAGTGGAACTTAAATGGGTTCTATACCCATTTCAAAAAACTAAATCATATTATTGCTGAAATAAACCCATCTATTATTTACCTACAGGAAACAAATTTCAAAAATCCAAATCACGTATTTACCTTTCGCAAATATGCAAGTTTCTACAATAATAGACCTAATCAAAATATAGACAGCGGCGGCGTCGCAATTTATGTAGATAAAAAATATATGGCCACAGAATTATCAATAACATCAAACAATATAGAAATGTAACCATAAGCGAGAAGGAAGATGATAACCGACCTAGATGCATGATCAGCAAATAGGAGGTTATAAATTCAGTACACTCACATATTTTAACGACTTTTTGTAGTAAGATCTTTATTATATATGTTGTGGTAATAAAATCTATTTATACTATTGAAATTTCCGAAGTTATTTGTGATTACTTTATATTTTCGAAATAAAAGTTTTTTTAAAAGTCACAAAGTGTTCCGAACTACATTTCTGGCGCTGCTTGAACAGGATCCTCGTACAGAAACATCCGTCGTTTCCTGGTCAATTTCAATTGTTTGACGAGAATCCACCGAACCTGGGAACAGAAGGAAGAGCATGCAGAAGATATCATCAGTGATCATCCTTATGTAAGTTTTTATTTCCTATCTTTCCTTTATGAGCATTTTCGGTGACATTTCTCAAGATAATTTACATTTACTTTTTGACACTCTTACCATAAATAATTCTACTGATCGTAATTCAATTTTATTAGATAATAAAGTAACCAATATGCCAATTAATAATAGTGATATATCATTTGCGCTACTTTGCCCGAATTTTCTACCGGTGACAATATTTTTACGTTCATTAAAGCAGCCGATAATTTGATGGCATTTCTGGCAACTCAAGGAATTACCTTAGCACAAAAATTTATATTAAATGCTAATATTGTATCAAGGGAGAGCTAAGAGATTTTTTGAATGAATCCAACAAAACTATCTGGACTGACGTACGACCTGCCTTATTAGCCAAGTACGGTGACAGATATTTGGAAGACATTTTAGTAACGCAGTTATCGACAACAGTACAAAAATTTAACGAGACTTACGACCAATATCATCAGAGTGTATCAAATAATTTAAATGACTTACTCCAACATATTACGTTAAACAACAATGTAGGAACGGTAGCATTCAAAACCCCTAATTTCGGAAATATGGCCCGCAAAACTTTTTGTTCTGGTATAAATGAACCTCATTGTGAATATTTGTCACATTCTCAAATTACTTCTCTTGAAGAAGCCCTTCAAAAATGTATAGCCTATGATAATCATAAAAATCAGCAGCAATATATGAACTTCTTGAAAACGCATCAATACAAAGGGCCGACATCATCTAGACATAATTCATACCAAAATAGACATAATAATAGACACAACCACATAATAACCGACAGCGTAATTTCAATTCTCACAATACTTTGCCACGAAATAATAATAATTCGCAACCAACAAATTCTTCACCGTCCCCTCGTAAAGATTCTCAACAAAATTTCAATTTTCCAAGAAATAGTTTCCAGAACCATTCCCAAAGAAATATTTTTCAGCGTCCGAATTATAATAATAACGCTCAAAATTTGAATAGATCTCCTCTTCTCAGAAAGAGGAATATGAAATGGAATAAACTGGAATTATGGTCTAGGTCGACCGGATTACAATTCTCTCCAAAAAAGACTAAGTGCATCTTATTCGCACAAAAAACGCAATGTTCCCACACCACATCTGAAGCTATGCAATCAAACACTCAATTTCACAAATAATATTCGTTTCCAAGGTATGACTTTCGATGAAAAAACTATCGTGGAAGAAACATATAGGTGATTTGAAAAAAGCATGCCATGCTGGAATAAATCTCATGAAAACCATAGCCAGTAAAAATTGGGGTGCAGACCAAAATAAATTTGTTCGATAGCTCAATAAAATATTTGAATAAAATGGACTGTAGAAATGAAAATTTAATGATTGGTTTTAAAAACTTCACTTACCAATAAAATATTCTTCTAAGATTCCATTACTGGCTCTTTGAGAAATGGGATAAAGAGGAAAAAGGAAAGTCGAGCATTTTAATTTATTTGTCACACGTGAGAAATCACAAATATCTTGGTTGATCGGTTTTGTGCCACAACTATATAAAATTCGCCCCGATGGCTACCGAAAATTCTCAACTGGAACGTTCGTACCACGATTGTGCCACCTTTTTAAAATCCTTTCAACAATTTTTCGGACCGAACACACAAGTGTTGTTGCCAAATAATAAACCATTTCAGGGAAACTAAATAGGCGTAAACAACATTATTAAATACATATAAATCTTTAGTTAGATCTAAACTAGACTATTGCGCCGTAGTTTACGCTTCCGCTAAAACGTCAACATTAAAAACCCTCGAGGCCATTTAAAACACACCTCTACGAATAGCTACATGCGCATATTGTACTACACCAATTGAAAGTATACAGTGTCTAACATGATTATCACCCCTAAGTTTTCAACGCAAACAATTGTTTTTCATATGCTTCCAAAATTGCTATCAGTAAAGAGATCGCTCACAGATCGCTATCAGGAGGCATATATCACAACAATATTAGACCCACCATTTTACTAAAGAGTCAGAAAAAACCTTAAGGACGTACAACTTCAATTCCCCAACTTTTTCCCAACAATTATCCAATCCTTTCCAACCTGGTTAATACCCATGCCCAAATCAATACCAACCTCAATGTATTAAGAAAAAAGGAAGAAACTCCTATTAATCTGATTAAACAGTCTTTTTTAAGAGAAGTAGAAAACTACCAAAACCACTTTATCATATTCACTGACACTTCCAAATTATCAGAAAATGTAGGAGCAGCCATCCTCACTCCAAATATATCCATAAAATTTAATTTCAAACCGATCACTTCTTCATACACTGCAGAGTTGTAAGCAATATTACAAGCACTCATTAATATTAAAGAATCTAAAAAGTCCCTGTCTCTATCTACTATCCAAAATTTGTATACCAAAAATCCAATCGCCTTACTGATCAAAGTAGAATTAGCGTACTTAAAAGAAGAAAGTTCCACCGTCGAATTTATGTTTGTACCATCACATTCCGGTATAAAAGGAAATGAAGAAGTAGACCAAATTGCCCGACCATCACCAAACAACCAGGATTCTATCCAAATAGATGAAGTATCTACTAGTGACATGAAATCTGTAATAAAAGCTTAAGTGTTTAGTGCGTGGCTAATCGTATGAAGTGCAACACAAAATAATAATCTAAAAGAAATCAAACAATCAGAAAATCCGTGGTCTCAACCAACATCGATCAGCCCACACCAAGTAACAATATCTCGTTTGCGACTGGGACATAGCAATTTAACCAATAAACATCTCATCACATGAAATATGTGAAACGTGTTAAATAAGTGTTAGTGTGGAGCATATATCAACTGAGTGTAAACAATATGGAGCTACAAGAAAGAAGTACATTTCAACTAATATAGCAGAGACTCTAGGAGAAAACATGAAAAACGAAAGTAGAATAGGTTATTTAAAGGCTTATATACATTATTGTAAATTTTGGTTATACTCTGTATCATATACCGCTAATAACCCCAGCAGTTGAAGTGATTAAAACTAACGACTCTGCATCTGTGGCCCTGAACAATAATCTATCATAAAATTGTTACTTGTATAAACTTTGGGGGATGTATCGTGCTAATAAACCGGAATTTCTCCAAAAATAACCAAAAATTTAGTATATCTGGATTTATAGTACCCGCTGTACTCGCTCTAGTCTACTGAATAACAATAGGGTACATCTGTGGGACACCTTGAACAATATTCAATCATAAAATTGATCAGCCGTATACTCTCTGGAGGCTGTATCGGGCTAACAAACCGAAAATTCTCCAAAAATGACAAAAATTTGGTATTTCAAGTACCATAGCACCCGTTGTACTGGCTTCAGTAAGCTGAATATCAATAGGGTTCATCTTTGAGACGGTCTAAATAATGTCCAATCATAAAATTGGTCACTTGTATATACTCTGGAGGCTGTATCGTGCTAACAAACTGAAACTTCTTCAAAAATGACAAAAATATCGTACTTAAAGTACTGTAGCACCTGTTGTATTGGCTCTGGTGAGCTCAAAATCAATAGGATTCAGCAATGAGGTGTCTTGAATAATTTTCAATCATAAAATTGATGACTTGTTGAACTCTGGAGGCTGTATCGTGCTAACAATCTGAAATTTCTCAAAAAATGACAAAATGTCGTACTTCAAGTACCATAGCACCCGTTGTACTGGATCAGGTGAGCTGAAAATCAATAGGTTTTATCTGTGTCCTTAACAATGTTCTATCATTAAACTGGTGAATTATTGCACTCCGGAGGCAGTATAATGCTAACGAAACATGTAAGGAAAAGTGGCCGACGACAACGACGACGATGATGACATACACACAGGATTCTTTCCTAGAAAACGTTTTTTCGTGTGGTTGTTGATGGAAAACGTAAAAATACCGCAATTTTTTTTTTTCAAAATGCCAACTTTTTTTGGGATAAACCAATACTTTTCTCGCATATTAGATAGGTTGGGCGGAAAAGTAAAAAGCATTTTAAATTATAATGTTGACTGGGCTATGACAGTATTCAAATCAAAGGATAAGTCGTAACTTTTAAGTTCGCACTTTATCTCTTATGTGGACTATACAAACAGCTGTTTCCTTGAAAGTAATTCCGAGATCTCTTGTGCTCACAGCTGTAAATCTAAATTTGAAAAATGGGAATGTTTAATTGATAGCGCTCAAAATTCTAATTTTGTACATATTAAGACTAGAATTAAAATAATATTTACCATGTGTTCGTGTTTTTATGTCACTGAGTATAGTTCCAAGCTAAAATTACATTTTATGGGATCCAAATAGTATTCTGAAAATAATGACAAAAATACATCATCAGCAGATATGATACATGCACCTGGAAACCTCCTAATAACCGTTAATGAGTGAGTATATTTGTGACAACCTTTATCATCTTCACTCAAATATTTCGGGGAATTGTACTTTTTTCAATGTAGCACTGATAATTTCACGTGCTGTTTTCAATAAGTTGCAACTCAATATTTTGCCGGTGAATCATTACCCTATTGAGGACAGTGCTTCGAGAATCTCCTGGTATACCAGATTAAAACAATACTCATATACAACACAATATGAATTTCAGCATAGTGCTGATTATATAACATTTGACGGATATAGAAGACCACCAAGTTTATTACCAAGAATTTAACAAGGTTGTTGAACGAAATGGAACAACAACACGACTCTGTATCACTTTCTCTGGGTATTACCCCTCTTACCTAATAGTTATTTAATCGGAGAACCAAAAAATTGAAATATTGCACATAATAAGAAAACCCCTCCAAATATCTATATATAGATCTTCGCTACGAGAAAATAAATTAAATCAGCTGGACTATCAGGAGTACCAGGAGTACCTATTTTGAATTTTATGGTAGAGTGGTACCGTTAGGTGTACACGTTCGCGAATTCTTCAGTCGACACACACTTTATTAAAGTGATTGAAGAATAAACGTACTTTTTGTCTGTTTATTAGTGGTGATATTATTATTGAAAGTGATGTTGGAGTTTTCTAAATGGATGTTTTTGTTTTCGTTGGTGTCACTAGTGGCGCTGCAGTCTGGAGGCCAAGTTAATTACCGACCTGAGGATGCCAACGATAACGGCCAAGGTGAGTGAACTTGAACAGTGGCGTTCATTTTTAAAGTATGCGATGTATTAAAATGAATATATGTTACGACAAACTTTTCTATACCAATCGTGCTAATGAGTTAACTAATTTTGTCATCCTTTCTTGAATCATTCGATTTGTCAAAAAGAATTATTCAAAAATACCATGAGCGTACTTACGATTTCTAATAACCACGTTGTATTTTCATCGGAATAAACATAAAGTGTAAGCCAATATTGTCATTTAGGAGTTCTTGATTCTTGATTACTAGGATGAACAAATAAAATATGTCTGTAACATTTTCATTTGCCAATTATTGCAAACCAATATTGCCGGCACTTTAAGTGGTAATTGTTGTTAATTTTCTTGTATCACTTTAGTTGTCTCCATGCATTGGCAAGCCTAATGATATTGAGCCAATCCATTATTTTTGTCTTTTTGTAGTTTCCGGTACAAAAAATTGTATAAGACTGAACGTTATTAGAAATTTTTTATAGACAGTATCCATTCGTCTACCTTTATTTTCATCGTTCTTCTAGTATACTGAACTATTTCTGATCAATTATGGACAATTTTTCTCTTGCTATCCATTCGAATTAGCTAAAAATCTAATGTAAACTCAAAATGTTTCCAAGAACTGCAAGATTTTAGTTACCCATTCAGCCTTTATAACCTTTAAAAAGTATTTCCATTCAAAGATTTTTTCTTATTGGTTTTGTCTCATACTTTTCTAAATGACGATTTGTTTCACCTTTCCTTCTTCCTTGCGAAGACTGGCGACAGTAGTTTACACCAGATTTCGGCTAATAATAATATTGTCAGTGTTTGAATAAAAGCAAAGAAAGTAGAAGAAGAAGTATTCATACAAAGGCAAACCAAAAATACAGAAACTATGTTACCAAAATAACGTGAAGAATACATTGAGTGTCAATATGTCAGAAGTAAGAGAAACGTCTGAGATCTAGTCAATTTATTTGAACAGCAAGTTCATAAAGTGAATTGGAAAGGGGAAATAAGAAAAAAGTGATTATCATTTTTCCAAATAAGAAGTAAATGAATGAATCTAAAACCACTTACAGGAAATTATCATGATAATATATATTTAGAAAATGCAACTTATGATTGGTTCCCATTTTATGTAATGGATATACGCCGAATTATCTATGGTTTTTCGATAATGTTTTTGTGGCAGGTAAATTGATCAATTATAATTCCATACAACTGTCTGTCTTGAAAATTTTTCTTCTCTCAGGCTCACTTTGAATTAACTATACAGTGAAAGTTTTTTTCAGAACATATTCTAGAGACAAGACGAAGAAGTGTTCATCTTGGGTATTTCTGTAATTGAATGAAAAAATGTATCTATATAATCAAGTTCCGCAGCAAATTCATACACAATGATCATGTTATATATCTCTTATCAAACTTTGCGAAAGTATCGACACAAAATTCATGTCGTAATTTATTATTTCAAGTTCAATAGAATGCACACAATTCACATCGTACAAATATGCCTTCTATGAAATCTGGAATATACTGTCTATTTGATTTCCTATACACGTAAAACTTAATAATTGAAAATTTAAACATGGTTATTCTCAGAAGTTCCAACTCAGTTGCACTCTCAAATATCAATGTGCATCAATTTACGGGAGCGAATTATTTACAAATATTCTACCCATGATTCTAATAGATATTTGAAAAGTTTATATGGATATGAACATTCACATTATATATTTTTTTTGTTACTTTTCGTCAAAAACCTATGATAAACTTCATATCTCGGAATGAAATTAACTGTCTCGACCCTTACTTCGTGGAATCTACTCATTTTAGTGTTTTAAATGAAACTGACTGCTTCTAGCTAATTCCAAAATATAATGAAAATTGTTGAAAGTTCTAAAAAATTGACAATTGTTTCGATACTATTGATTTATCGAAACATTAGTCAATTTTTTAGAATTTTCAACAATTTTCATTATATTGTGGAATTAGCTAGAAACAGTCACTTTGTTCTAAAACACTTCACTTCTCGGGTTTTCCTGTAACTTCCTACATGCTCTGTTAACTTAACAAACCAATATAATCATTATGATTTTGAAGTTTTTCTCTTGTGTATTTGCTAGTATCCAATAAGAGTTTGTTCATATCCTCAGAGTATCTTTCTAAACATTAATGGAATATTTGTGAATAACACTGTCAATACAACTATCCATTATAATTTGATAATTCCAATATGAACCAACTTAAGTAAATTTTTCCTTCGAGAATAATCAGTACACCAAAGGAATAAGTTATTATTAAGAGAAATATTACTCAATTAGAGTCAGTTATAATAGCTCTAAGAAACTGAATTTTTTTCAGGTCGGAATCTCCTTGATTGGATAGGTTTTGGAACAGGTCCTGAAACAGATCCCTATTTAGCCTCAGCAAACGCCGCCTGTCTCAATGGTGACCTTGCTGATTGCTTCAAATCCAGAGCGCTAGCTTCTTTCGAGAACTTCTTCACAAAAGTAAGTGAGCAATAAAATTAGTCAGAATATACTTAACCAATAGTATAGCTATTGACCTTATCGTTTTTTCATGTGAATAATGCAAATGTTCAAATGTAGAAATCCATCTATCCATAACTGATTCTAAAGATCAAAATAGGTACTCATTCTGCTGAAGTGAAGCTATTGAACTCATCAGTTGCTCTGGTGGCGTGTTAGCAAAGGGAATGAAATATTGTCTACCCCGCATAAAGACGATGCAGGCCAGTTCATCGCTAAAACAAATTTTTACTCCATCCTACACGTCAAGTACCATATGACCATGTGACAAAACGGGTTTTGAATTAATATTCCAGGTCATATCGGTGTATTGAGGTTAATTTCTAGGGTCTACTTACGTAGTGTAATTTGAGAGTTCGGCAGTGTCAAGACTAGCGCTGGAATAATTCAGATATAATAAATTTGCGTAGACCAAAATGTGAGAGATTCTGTGAGCACAAACAAAAATGTGAGAAATTTTGACTAGAAAATTGAAAGACCTAGAAATGAATAATATATTGTAATGAGAAATTTATTATGACGAACATTATAACAATAAATGTGATGTGGGATATGTGTTTAAATAATGTGAATCAATGGTTATGGATGAAAGAACAATTTACAAGATCACAATCTATAAACTAAGTGAAACTGCAATGAAGAGGCTTCTAGAACAAATATCCGAAGAGTGAAAATATAAGGCAAAGTAGGAAAAGAAAAGTAAAGTTGAGAGACAGATAAGAAACTGGAATATTAGTGTAGTGTACGGGAAAAACTTCAAAAAGTGAAAACCCTCAATTTTAACTTTCTTATTTTTTTTAAGTTAAATGACAATTTAGATATTTTGTATTTTTTTTAAAAAGTTCAGGATGGTACACCTTGTATTCAGGGATAGGTCGATGTTTGAACAATTATCATTAGAGGAAGTTATCGACAAAGAAAGAAAACAGTTGAATTTAATTTTGCGGAAAAAAGGGCTGGTTGAAAGATAGAAAGAAAATTTGGTTTGATAGAATTAGAATAATAAGAAATTAGAATAATAATTTCCTCCTATTGTAAAAAGCTCCTGTTTAAAAGAAAATATTTTGTTCCTATTTTTGACATGATTGTTTACAAAATTAACTCAAGCTGTTAGATGGTTATTTGGTGTCCTGCAAGAATCATTATATAATCCAACAAACTTCTGAATTACTTTTAGCTGACCTGTCCTATACAAGGTATTTCAAAACCAATTTAAAAAAAGTCATCCTAAAAGAACTTGGTATCTTTGCGGCTTTATTTTAATATTATAATTGGTAAATAGAATATATATAATATATATATATATATATATATATATATATATATATGTATATATATATATATTTATATATATATATATATATATATGTATATATATATATATATTTATATATATATATATATTTATATTTATATATATATATAATTCAATTTTAAAAACTTTTCATTAAAATTTATTTCTAAATAATTTTCTAAATTGTTTTAAATGACCACACCAAGAAGTGACCTACCTAGTGATTGACTTAATATATGTCAATAGAAAACAAAAGAAGAATGATATTACAAATAATGAAGCTTAGATATCATTGGCCCTATGGAGATATCCTGGATGTCTCTTTCCAATTGAGATCAGTATACCTGTGCAATGATATAGAAAACCAAAAAAACTATATTTGCTGATGTTTACAATTATCACTTAAGAAGACAGTTTGGAAGTGGAGAACTCCCTAGATTTATCTGTTCATTGACTACTTGATATTGTGGGTTTCTCAAGTGTCTTCTGATTTCTAGTTCTTCAAAGAAATCCAGTTCTTGTTTCTTATCATGAATATGTAGTACCACTAGTACTGTGTTAGCTGTCAATGAATGTTTGGTGATAAGTAGAGCTTTTGCGTAGTGGGACTTATCTGGTTTTTTAATCTATATGCTAGTAAATATTCACTGCGTCGGATCTCAAATTTTCTAAGGATTTGGCCCTAATAGATAGCATTATATTCTGGACATTTAAGTTTATATATACCAGGCTTCTTAAATGGGGATATTTTTGTTTCTACATTTAACAATTTTGTACTTACATACCATTCTGTTTTGAAAGAAATTGTTGTATTTGTAGCAGTTGCTGATGTTTACAATTATCGTAGTGGAACTTATCTGGTTGCTTTAATCTATATTATCGTAAATATTCATTGTATCTGATCTCAAATTTTCTGAGGGCTTGGCCCAATTAGGCAGCAATATACTCTGGGCATTCAAGCTTATAAATACCAGACTTCTTTGATGGGGATATTTTTGTTTTCACATTTAACAATGTTGTACTCACATTACTTTCAGGTTTAGAAGAAATTGTTGTATTTGTTTCTAAAGATATTTTCTTTGAAATATTATTAGAAATATTAACTGCATATATGATGGATTTATAATTTTTTATTTCGTTAGTTTGTTCAGGAAATATTAGTTTTAATGCCACTTTTACCCCTTTTTATTAATTTATTTAGTTATCATATGTAATGGATAACCGTTGGATGTTGCTATTCGTTTACTTGTATGAATTTCTCTATCAAAATTACATTTGTTCATAGGATCTGAAAATGCTCTATGTTTCATCGATTTATATGCTGCCAATTTAGGTGATTAGAACTACATGGAATAGTCACATCAGTGTGTGTTGGTTTTCTGTAAATTGAATAATCAAGTACTTTATTAACCCTTTACATTTTTAGATCAAGAAAATTGATTGAGTTATTTTCTTCAACTTCTAATGTAAATATAATTGTTGGGTGCAAATTATTAGTGTGGTTGAAAGATATATCTAATTGTCATTCACTACATATAAAACAGGCTAATATGTCATCTACATATCTATACCGAAATAAGACATTTTTTGAAATATTACTTTCAAAGATTTTTCTTTCTAAACTGTCCATAAAAATGTTTGCCAAAATTGGTTATATAGGGCTTCCCATTGGTAAACCTTCATTTTGAATATATATCTTATTGTCAAAAGTGAAATCATTCTGATTAATATATACAACAAATGAATTAAGTATATCTGAAATTATTCCTGGATTAATATTCTTATCTTCTAGTAATGTTCGCACAAGTGTTAGACATTCTTTAGGAGGAATTTAAGTGAACATATTGTTGACATCATATGAAATAAGTTTTTAGTTATCTTGTAATTTGGATGCTTTTAATTTTTTGGTTAGTTCTATTGAATTTTTATTTGAGTATTTAGTTGTGTATCCGTAACTATTAAGTTTATTGCTAGGTTTTTTTGCTAATATATTATTAGGAGTATTAACATAAGAAACTACAGGTCTAATTGGTTCCGTTATTTTATGTAATTCACCGGTTCCGATTAATTGTGGAGAATGAGGATTTTTACTAACGACGAACTTCTTTTCGCAATCAATTAAAAGATAATTTGAATTATTGACCATATCTCTTACATTATTCTTCTTCTTCGAATGCCGTCCCCATTTAACGGAGGTCAGCGACCACTCTCTTAAAAGCATCTCTGTCCTTAGCAATTTGAAAAAGATCCTCAACGCCCATGTCTGTCCATTCTCGGATATTCCTCAGCCATGATTTCTTCTTTCTCCCAATTCCCTTCTTTCCTTCAACTCTGCCCTGCATAATCACTTGTAACAGAGAGTATTTATCATGTCGTAATACGTGACCGAGATATACTGTCTTACGTATTTTTATTATTTTTAGTAGTTTTCGTTCACGACCAATTCTATGTAGTATTTCCTCGTTAGTAATCCATGGTACTTTCAGCATACGTCTGTAAATCCACATTTCGAAGGCTTCGATTCTTTTAGTTATTTGTGCCTTTAACGTCCATGTTTCTACACCATATAATAGCTGGGACCAGACATAGCACTCCATAAATCTCAACCGGAGTATTAAATTCAAATTTTTATTGCAAAACATGGATTAACATTCTAGAAATGCCGATCTTGCCATTTCAATCCTTACACGGATTTCCTGGTCCTGATTTAGGTCTGAGTTACTGAAAGCAAGTATTTAAACTTTTCTACCCTTTCTATTGCTTGATCGTTTATTATCAATTGATCATTATGTGCGGGTGTTTTGGAGATTATCATGAGTTTTGTTTTTTTTGTGTTAATATCTATTCCCATTTGCTGACATCCCATATTAACAGCATTTACAAGCATCTGCAGGTCCTCCAGACTCTCTGCCAAGATCACCGTGTCGTCAGCGTATCTTATCGTGCTTATTACTTCGCCGCCGATTTTACATTACTACCACTACCTTGCATTATTAGAGAACTTTTTTGTTGGGACTACTCTAAGAACTTGTATATCGCTAGATTCTATAAAGTTATATATCTTGGAATTATAATCTTTAGTTGTCAATATGACAGTGGCATTCCTCGTGTCAGATTTTGTCACTGTAATTTTTGATTGAATTTATAACCATGATGTCATTTTTTGTTTGACGTTACACTTTTGACGGTTCAATATTCTTCATTAAATTGGCAATTTTTAATTTCTCATGAAGAAAATTGTTTGAATGAGATTTCAAAGCTAATTCAGATCCTGTGGCTAATATTTGTTTAATATTATTCGTAAATTTTGGCGGTATGCTGTGTTTTAAACTTCAATTTGAAAATTCTATTTCGCGGTCTGTAAAATTAGTGTCTTAAAGGTTTTAAAATCGTGGTGCAGAGTGTGTTGGATGTAAGTACATACAGTTTCATGATGTTTAAAGTATTGAATTTTATGTTTTTTGTGTTTAAGTTTTTGCAGTTTTTGTTCTTGTTTCTTAAATTTCTTGTGCTTCATCGTGCTGACACTTTCTGTGATTTTGTCATCCAAACAGTCAAATTCTACTGAATATAGTTGGAATGTGAGTTGAGAATGTACAACTTCTATGTAATTGTCTAAGGAATCCCTAATTTCAAACCATTTTTTACATTCTTCTCTAAGCCATACTAAAATTCCTGCTAAAGAATGTCTAACACTTGTACGAAAATTAGTAGAAGATAAAAATATTGATCCAGGAACAATTTCAGATATACTTAATTTATTTGAAGCATGTAATAATCAGAAGTATTTCACTCTTGACAATAAGATAATAATTCGAAATGAAGATTTACGAATGCCAATTTTGGCAAACATTTTCATGGACAGTTCAGAAAGAAAAATCTTTGACAGTGGTATTTCAAAAATGTCTCATTTTGGTATAGATACGTAGACGTATTAGCTTGTTTTATAGGTAGTGTACGACAAATAGATATATTTTTCAACCAAATTAATAGTTTGCACCCAACAATCAAATTTGCATTAGAAGTTGAAGAAAATAACTCAATCAATTTTCTTGATTTAAAAAGTCAAAAATTTAATAATGTATTTGATTCTTCAATTTACAGAAAACCAACACACACTGATGCGACTATTCCATATAGTTCAAATCACCCCATGTCATATAAATTGGCAGCATATAATTCGATGATACATAGAGCATTTTCAGTTCCCACGAACCAATGTAATTTTGATAGAGACATTAATAAAATCAAACAAATAGTAAGATCCAACGGTTATCCATCACATATGATAGATAAATTAATAAAAAGAGTTAAAAATCGCATTAAAACTAATATTTTCTGAATAAACTAACGAAATAAAAAATTATAAAACCATCACATATGCAGGTAATATTTCAAAGTTAATATCTTCAGCTACAAATACAACAATTTATTTCAAAATAGAATGTTATGTGAGTACAAAATTGTTAAATGTAAAAACAAAAATATCCCCATTTAAGAAGCCTGGTATATATAAACTTAAATGTCCAGAATACAATGCTATCTATTTCGGTCAAACCCTTAGAAAATTTGAGATCAGATACAGTGAATATTTACTAGCATATAGATTAAAACAACCAGATAAGTCCCACTACGCAAAACATCTTCTTGGCACCAAACATTCATTGGCAGCTAACACAGAACTAGAAGTACTACATATTTGTGATAAAAAAGAAGAACTGAAATTCTTTGAGGAATTATATATCAGAAGACACTTAGAAAACTCACAATATCAAGTAGTCAATGAACAGATAAATCTAGGGAGTTCTCCACTTATTAAGTGATAATTGTAAACATCAGCAGATATAGTTTTCCTGGTTTTCTATATCATTGCACAGTTATACTGATCTTAATTGGAAAAAGATATCCAGGATATCTCCAAAGGGCTAATAATATCTTAGCTTTCATATTTGTAATATCATTGTTCTTCAGTTTTCTATTAACATATATTATCGATCACTAAGTAGGTCACTCCTTATTCTAGCTAAAATAATTTTTAAACATCGGAGAGGCATTAAATAGAATGTAACGTCTATCATTCTGACGATGATACTTATATCGAAGCAATTGTCAATTTTCTTAGAGTTTTTAAAATCTTTTTAATATATTGTGGAATTACCTAGAAACATTAAGTTTCATTTAAAACAGTAAATTGAGTAGATTCCACGAAGTAAGTTAATTTTTTTATTGTCATGAATTTTTCATTACAATACTACAGACAAACCTAAATGAAAATAGGTTTATTAGATTATGGAATCGGCCGTAACTACATTAGTAGTAAAATCAGAAACATAGAGATAATATAATTATCAGAATAATGAACCAAAATTGTGAAAAATTCAACACAAACCAAATTTCTTGCAAGAAAATATGTAGAAATCCGATTGAGGTCCGACGGCACATACATGGGACTCCGATTGCTATCTGATTCCCTTGGTCTATCTTAATAGGTATTGGACCTAAAGCAGGTTTCTTCCCCATTCTGCATCTTCTCTCGCCCTATTGCAGCCTTTCACTAGTACACAGTTGAGAATGAGACAGTGCACATGTAACGCTGCATCCTATCTACTTCTCTTTATAAATCTGAACTTATGTTCGATCTATCACTACAGTGAAGACAGTACCCAACATGGAACATTGGAATGACGCTACATGTGAACTGAACCTCCGATAGTTATCTAACAAGGAGGATATGAAACTATCGTGGCGTTTCGATTAGTTTGCAGCTCATGTGCAACTGGCCTGAAGGAAGATGTACTTCTTGAAATTCAACAACGGCAGAAAAATAATGTTATCGATGAATTTAAAAAATATTCACATATCTTCCCATCAGAATTTAACTTGTGATAATTGGTTTATCAGTCCATGGTCCATTTTATATAGATATCTGTCATCTATCGAAATTTATACATTAAGATTTAGTCAGGATTTTTTGTTATTCAAGAGGAGCGTATATTTTCTTAACGTTGACTGACTTTTTCACTATCTGAACCGTGTGAACTGAATAAAGGAACTGTCATGAAAATCAATTATTTCAGGAGAGCTAAAGCTTATTCACTAGCAAACAATAACTGAGAAGCTTCCACTATTAGTGTCACCGTATAATTATGTTTCAATTCAGAGTTTTTGAAACGATAAGCTCTCATAGCCTTCCGCCATTGAAAGATTGAGGGGAACCCTCGAGCCATCATCTTTGGAAAGGTATTTGATACTATTAAGAGCTGCTAATTTGAAAGCGATGAACGGCGTGTTGCAAATTCGAAATTGATTTACCCTCATATGCAGGTATGGCGCAACTTATAACTCTCACAGGATGGTGTAGCATATATGATTTATCATTACATCTAGGTTGATATTAAATACGTAGTCGTGATTTATCATAGAAGGCAGTCACATCATAAACACTGTAGATATAAAGAAATAAATGAGAGATGAGATTTACAGCTATACAAAACGACATAGAACAATAATACTGTGATTTGATTTTTTATATTATTTAGCTTAGCACTTTCATTGTTTCATATTTTCATTTGATGAATTCTAAGAGGACATAATTCGGCTGTATTTAGTTGTTCTCCAAAAGTAATGTGTTTCAATAATGATATTTATTTTAGCCGGAATATTACCTTACCGAAAATGCTAGAGTTAAAAGGATTCCAGAAACTCAACTAAGGCAATTATCTCGAGAGCCGTACGAATATTCGGAGAGTCCAAGGGCAAATGAGCCAGAGTGGGATCAGCTAGTTAATTTTGTTAAAAGGAAGGTAAGGGTAGCTTAGTATTATATATAATCATTAAATAATCAATAAAGAAATATATCCATGTTTTGGGACCTATTCAGCCGGACGGTAAACATTGATTGATAGAAAATTCTTACAAAAATGAAATATTTCTCAGAATTTAATATGAACGACTTACGATTCAATTTTTTTATAATCACGATGAAGTTAGGGTGCGTACCCTAATAATTGTCGCTCAGCCATTTATTAGGCTTATTATGCACCCCCAGACTAGATGTGCATTGAATAACCAGTAGCCAGTCAAGAATCCTACCACTTTCCACAGTTCACTTCTGCCCAATCTAAGAGCATCTGCTGCAATGGAATTCGATGGTCCCTTGAGCATACTGTTGGATTGAGCATGCCCCTCAACCATGTTCCAGCGCTTTTGGTATTCAATCGGCACTCGGTTGTAGACACTTTTTCGTACGACGATATTGGAAGCGCCGTATGCTGGCTCTGGTCCCATGAGGGAGAGATTAGCGTATTTCTTAGCACACTTATCAGATACTTCATTTCCAGCTACACCTGTATGAATCGGCACCTAAATTACAATTACGTTAATGGCTTTCGCCAAGTTTTTAAGGTATTATGATAGTTCCACACTATATTCGAAGTACTGCTATAGTCTATTTGAAAATCAAGAGAGAGTAAATTCCCAGAATAAAAACTAATTCGGTATGCAAAACTATAGTACAGTACGTGCGGTAAAACTTCAATATTTGTAATGCATTCTAAATGGTTTTTGTTAATTTCAATACAAAATTTATTACATTTCTTGGACTATCACATTATTTTATGATCTTTCATTGTTACTACAGTAGGCCTAAGAGGATTAACGTGCGTCATAGGCGTAACCAGAATAGAAAGGGATAATTGTTATTTAACGACCTCCGAATGGCAAGAATGGCAACCGCTTCGGGCGGATGTAATTTCGGCCGGAAAAAGGGCAGGTACTAAAAGCCGGTAGGTAAATTCGGCCGGAGGTTTTAAGTTGCTTCCTTATCTCATAGGTATTTTCGGCCGCAAATCAAATAAAATAACAGAATGCTTTATATTAAAATATTTCTTTATTTCAATAAAATTATTACATCAACTTATTTCTATAACTTAGGTAAACTATAAATTTTTAAAAAACGTTTTGATGTGATACAGATTTAACGAAATTAATTCTAGAAATATTGTCAGATCGAAGCATATTTACCATGTTTTTGATAAATTTTAGTTTGTTTTTTACTTGTTTGTCTTTAATTTTTGCTGGAATATTTAAATTTTTTAATTTTAAATATGCATCGATCTGACAATCTTTTAATTTTTCTATAAAAATAAATATAGAAGGGTGACTTGAATAAAAACTAGAATTAAAGTGCGAATGGAATGATTCGCAGGCATTTGTGGCTCTTTTAATTGATGGGTTTTCATATGCCCATATATTTGGTGGAAAATGAGATTCTGGCGCTATGTAGTTTTCTAATAAATAGTCTGCGTATTTATCTATAAGTTTATGGTCCGGTTTGTATGACATAAGATCAAATATGAAACAATCTTCAACTTCAGAGGGGTCTAAATAAGTTAGCCCAAAAGTATGAGTAAGCCATTTGCTTTCCTCGCAGTTTTTATCTTTATACATTTGGGTTAACCCTAATGATTGTATTTTCCTATACCACGCCTGGTGCAAGTGGAATCTACAACCATTTAGTTTGGTTTTGGGAAAGACAACTTTTAATGCGTTATGAATTGCGATTTCAAAATCCACAAATACCTCCTTCGGTTCAAAAACAATATTATAAAGTTCAAAATTTTTAGATTTTACCAACAGAAAAAGTCTCATATATGTGTCACTGGTCTTATTGGGCAACAGACAATACAAAAGAGGAACATAATGCCCATTTTCCAGTCCATGGATGGTAAATAACTGATAAAAATATTTTGTACAATAAGAAAATGTGCCATCCATGTAAAAATCTTTCATTTTACATAAACTTATTATATTTGTATGGCAAGAAAAAACAATGATATTATCAGCTGTGCTGTTAATAAACAAAAAATTTGCACCTGTTGTGGTTTTCGGTCCATAACTATCGAGTACAGAATGTACATCGTGAATATCCAGGGCTGGTAAGAGCTTACGGCGGCTGTTGTACAAATTTCTTCTTATTAGACTGACATCTATCGATGACAAATTCTCAGGCAAATGATTTGAAAGAACGCTTTTAATAATTTTTGAAGGTTTCTCCGATATGTCTTCCTCAGCTTTGCGCTTGCATGAAGTCGTCACTATTTTTCTCTCCAACGTAGTTTCATCGGACTCGTGGTTGTGGATTAATTCACTTCTAGTAACTGTGTATTCCGCACCAACAGTGTACAGTTTGGCTAAACATCTTAAATTTTTCTTTATACACCTCCAACGTACTTCACCACTTTTTAATACGTCCTGTTTACAAAACTGAAACTTTTCTACAACTAGTAAGTCACAACCGCGTGAACTCTTAATTACTGAAACTGATGCCATCGTATACAAATAATATATTTCATGCTTTCTATCGACTAGTAGCTTAAAGATAAGTTATAATACTGACTAGCTATAATAATTTTATACCTGTTATTTGTGAATTTTATACATTTAAAGGAATAATCTTAAGTAGGTACAAGATAGTTATTAGAATAAAGAGATAAGTAAATTAAAGGTATTTCCGACAGGTACACAGGATTAGGTATTTCCAAATAAATACACAACTAATATCTTACAGAAACTATTAAGCGTAATTACCAATATTTTAATCTCATCGTAAACATCAACCTCTCGGCCGAAATTAGCCCTGTCATAAATGGTACCCTTTGATTTATGCAGGTAGGCCAAGGGATTACCGGCCGAAATTACGCCCGCCGACCGCTTCTAATGACAGATATTTTGACTTAAAAAGTGCTTAAGTTTCTAGAAATGCAGTTATTTGATTTTCGATAAACGTGACAAATAGTAGTGACTAAAAATGGAAGCAGTTTGTGAGTATACGCCAGTGAAAGAATTAAAACTAAACCATTTATCGCTCAATGAAAAGAGTGCTGTAGTGAATGTGTACCACTATTTTAAACATCAAAATCCCTCAAACACTATTGACAGTGTAGTTGAAACAACATCTAAGGCAATGGGATATGGAAAATCTACAATATATAGAGTTCTAAAGGAGGAAAAATCAGGTGGAGTAACCTCACCAAAGCCGAAACCAGGTAGACCAAAACTATTAAAAGTCAGCGTGGACGAGTTTTTTAAAAATGCTATTCGTAAGCTTGTTCACTCATTTTTTATAAACAAGCAAATACCAACTTTAGATAAAGTTTTGCAAGCCATTACGAATTATGTTGATTTACCCACAATGAGCCGGGATAAACTATGGAAAGTGTTACATGAGTTAAACTTTAAATTTGAAAAAATGGGCAGACACTCAATGATAATTGATTCTGAAGAAATTGTATGTTGGAGAAGACAGTACCTCAGAAGAATACAACAAGTTAAAGCTCAAAATAAGATTTAATATTGTCGTATTTTTTGCATGTTGCTCGTCAAATTTTATCCTTGCGGTTGGTTTTGTTTTTCTCATATACCTACTTAATTGTTTTTTTAGCTCCTCATATTAATTTATAAATAATTGTAATTATCTGTACATATTATATACATATTTTATAAATAAACATATGCCTAAGACAAAATGCCTAAAATAATATTGACTTTTTCTTCATTTTACCCAAATTAAATTACTACTTACGAATTATGTTTATCTATCTAAAATTGGTAATCTAGGTATAAATAACTAAAACAAATTAAATATTTCTATTTCAATATTAATTTAATTTTGAAAACGCACGTCTATGGTTTACTGCCTTTAACACTGATAACTGAAAAACATTTCTGGGAATTTACTCTCTCTTGATTTTCAAATAGACTATAGGACTATAAAAGCCGCCCTACTGTCCGTGCTCACATTAATAGTCTCTTTATTATACTTCCTATCTATGCATGCTCTGCCACATTCAGTTAGTGCACTTATTTATTCTTGAAATACGGTCGGAAGTCAGGCATAAACCTATGCTTTGTCTGGGTCTGACGGCTTCTCCTGTGTATGGTGGGACGACTTACGATTTTATTTTTTTATAGTCACGATGACACTAGGGTGCGTACCCTAATAATTGCCGCGCAGCAATTTATTGGGCTTCTTATGCACCCCAGACGTAGGTACTAAGTAGTTTTCCATCCTAACTACTTAACGAACAATGATATTTCTCGGACTATAATTTTCCTGCAATCCGCCCGGATGTATATCAAGGTATCTAAATATGAGGCACTCCTTTTCCATAGAGTAGGACAGGACATACACCTGTATGAATTGGCACCTACATTAAAATTACGTTAATGGCTTTTGCCAAGTTTTGAAGGTATTATGATAGTGCCCCACTATTTTCGAAGTACTGCTAGGACTTTAAAAGCCGACATACTGTCCGTGTTCACATAAATGGTCTCTTTATTATACTTCCTATCTATGCATGCTCTGCCACATTCAGTTAGTGCAGTTATTTAATCTTGGAATACGGTCGGAACCTTACCCAGGCATAAACCTATGCTTTGTCTGAGTCTGACGGCTGCTCCTTCGTACGGTGGAACGACTTACGATTTTATTTTCTTATAGTCACGATGGAGCTAGGGTACGTACCCTAATAATTGCCGCTCGGCAATTTATTAGGCTTATTATGCACCCCCAGATGTAGGTAGTGAGTAGTGTTCCATCCTAACTACTTAAAGAACGATGATATTTCTGAGACTTTAATTTTCCTGCAATCTACCCTGATGCTTATCAAGGTATCTAAATATGAGGCACTACTTTTCCATAGAGTAGGACCGTCGAAGATAACATGCCTTGCAGTTTCTTCTTCGTTCCCACATATCCAGCATTAGGAGTTTGTTACGTCAGTCCCCATTTTCAATAGGTGTGCATTGAATAACCAATAGCCAGTCAAGAATCCTACCACTTCCCTCAGTTCACTTCTGCCCAATCTAAGAGCATCTGCTTCATTGGAACTCGATGGTCCCTTGAGCATGGTATTGGATTGAGCATGCCCCTCAACCATGTTCTAGCGCTTTTGGTGTTCAATCGGCACCCGGTTGGAGACATTTTTTCGAACGACGCTATCGGAAACGCGACATGCTGGCTCTGATCGCATAAGGGAGAGATTAGCGTTTTTCTTAGCACACTTATCAGATTCTTCATTTTCAGCTACACCTGTATGAATTGGCACCTACATTAAAATTACGTTAATGGCTTTTGCCAAGTTTTGAAGGTATTATGATAGTCTCCCACTATTTTCAAAGTACTGCTATGACCATAAAAGCCGCCAAACTGTCCGTGTTCACATAAATAGTCTCTTTATTATACTTCCTATCTATGCATGCTCTGCCACATTCAGTTAGTGCAGGTATTTATTCTTGGAATACGGTCGGAACCTTACCCAGGCATAAACTTATGCTTTGTCTGAGTCTGACGGCTGCTCCTTCGTACGGTGGAAGGATTTTTTTTTAAAGTTACGATGGAGCTAGGGTGCGTACCCTAATAATTGCCGCTCGGCAATTCATTAGGCTTATTATGCACCCCCAGACGTAGGTACTGAGTAGTGTTCCATCCGAACTACTTAAAGAACGATGATATTTCTGGGACTATAATTTTCCTGCAATCCACCCTGATGCTTATCAAGATATATAAATATGAGGCTCTCCTTTTCCATAGAGCAGGACAGTCGAAGATAACATGCCTTGCAGTTTCTTCTTCGTTTCCACATGTTGTGCATTAGGAGTTTGTTACATCAATCTCCATTTTCACTAGGTGTGCATTGAATAGCCTGTAGCCAGTCAAGAATCCTACCGCTTTCAGCAGTTCACTTCTGCCCAATTCAAGAGCATTCGCTGCATTGGAACTCGATGATCCCTTCAGCATACTGTTGGATTGAGCATGCCCCACAACCATGTTCCAGCGCTTTTGGTGTTCAATCGACACTCGGTTGGAGACAGTTGTTCGTACGAACCTATAGGAAACGCCGCATGATGGCTCTGGTCCCATGACGGAGAGATTAGTGCATTGCTTGGCACACTTATCATATTCTTCATCTTCAGCTACACCTGTGTGACTTGGCACCCAAATTAAAATTACATCAATGGCCTTTGCCAAGTTTTTCAAGGTATTATGGTGGTCCACTATTTTCGAAGTACTGCTAGGACCATCAGAGCTGCCCGATTGTCCGTGTTCACATAAATAGTATTTTTATTATACTTCCTATCTATGCATGCTCTGCCACATTCAGTTAGTGCAGCTATTTATTCTTGGAATACATTCGGAAGCTTACCCAGGCATACACTTATGCTTTGCCTGGGTCTGACGGCTGCTCCTGTGTCCGATGGGGTCTTTGACTAGTGATAACTTGAATGAAAAATAACCTGTCATTCGAATTGTCCAAATAATCGTCATCATCCGATTATTGCTTTGGAGTATTAGAATGAATAGCTCGTATGATTCGTAATTGTATCGGAAATCGGAATCGGGTATCGCATCTCGCCTCACTTTGCATCATTGACATATTCACTTTCTTCAATTATTCTTACACAAATCAATTCAGGAGAAGGTATTTCATCACGTATATAGCATATTGGAAATTCTCAAAATTACCTGGTAAAATGTACAATAATATAATAGCTAATAAATATGAATTTATATTTGATATATTTCTCTGGTTCCTATAAATAAAATGCCAGGATGCATAAGGAAAAACAACGATCTTGATATATACATTACTCATTACAGACAACATATTATATCTATAATAATCCCCATCATATATTACACACTGCTATTTGTCAAAAAATAACTTCCTCTAATAATTAAATCTCACATCTAAAAATATAGATCTATCATCTTTTTAGTGTAGAATACTAACACCTTCCCTCACTAAAGAGATGAAAAAAAAGAACAAAAGTATTCATATTTCTCTTAAACCTAGTAGATGCGAGAGCTTCATGGAATGATTAACTGAGAGGTCTTTTGTAAATGTGCTTGCCTGATAATTTTTAGAATTAACACATTGTAAATCAATTAAACCATTTTTGAAGTTATCCCAAACAAAGTTATATTTAATATCTATATGTTTCTTCCGCTTATTATTGGTTGGATTTTTTATTAATGCTATGCAACCTTCATTATCCTCAAATAACTTTATTTTAATAACATTTAAACTTAAATCATTCTTCTGAACACCTTCCTTTGCCATAGTGCTTCACTAACAGCTACACAGAGAGCAACTAATTCTGCCTCGGTTGTGGATAACGAGACACAATTTTGTTTTCTTGTCGCCCACATAAAGGTACAATTATAAATCTTGAAAATAAAACCACTCAGTTCCAGGGTAATTTCGTTAAATTTTTCCATTTTTTTCCCTTTTCTGTCAAAATAATTTCTAACTAATAGTCTCATATCTTGCCTGGTACGAGGAAAACCCAACGAGGTGAATTTTGAAATAACCTAGACCAAAACTTTTTCTTCCTCTTGTGAAATTACAAGTTGTCTGCCATGTTCCTTCGTCGTTATTCTCTTTTTGTTGCCATATACGGTAGATTAGGGAATCATATACTACTTAGCAGCCAGTCCTGAACTTTTTTGCTTTGTCTAACATTTGTGAGTGCTCTAGCGACGTTTTCTCCGTTGTAGTTTTTGACATGAATGCCGATTTTCTTCGCATACAGCCTGACCATAGTGTCCGCCTTTACTCCAATAAAATGACTTTTTTACCAAATAGCAACTTTTTCATAGATCATTTTTTTTGAAGCCAAATTACCATGATTTTACTAATAATAGAGCACATAACAAATAATAGCTCATTTGCAGTATATAGTTTTAGTGTTCCCTCGTGCCCGACATCTTCTTTTTTGGTCTTCAAATTCTAAGAAAAAAATAGAATGTATCAGAAAATTCTCACCACGTGCTCTACAGGGAAGTTATCCAGCGAAAATACGCAACTCTCAATAACACACCAGCTAAACTGACAGGAATATGCCGATCGGTGCATATTTCGGCGTCGCGATAGATAGTATTGCAAAAAACATATCCCAATTCTCGTCTGTCCGAGATCAACACCCCCCCCCTGCTCGACTCACCCCGAATGACTCTATAATTTGTATTGTCTTATCATGGGCTCTATAAGATTTTCATCCAATTTGGAAGTGATATTCTGCCACATACATGAATTTTTATAATTATGAATGTAAATATGTCACTATGTGTTACTACACTTTTTCATTTTCTTCAAATATATAAAACTTACTGCAGAAACTGAGCAATATCGCAGAAAATGCCATATTTTCAATGAAAAGACACTAACTAGTATTTTAGTATCTGGCTAAAATCAACCATGTTATTAGCCACGAGTCGCAGATAGGCGAACAAATACGTTCCATAAGTATAATTAACATGCTTAAATATTCTTCTTGTATGTGGTTGTGTGAAATTTCTAAGAAATTAAACTACATGTGAATAGACAATATACGTTTCAACCAGTTACTAATTATTCGTATGTAATTTTCTGTTTCTCCCGTACTAGCCTATATAGATCAATCTGGTGAATTTTTTTAATACGATAACGCTGAAACATATCGTGGAAATGATTATATATTGATACAATTCGTATATTCAAATTAACTCACTCCAAAATACTGATATTCAATTCATCTCAAAAAACTGAATTTAAGAGCTTTGTGAAGTTTATAGCAAACCCAAATTTACAATCATACAGTTAAATGAAATTGAGAGAAAAGATTGAGAATTGAATAGATAATTATAGGCGTATCCTTCATTTGAAGTGTTTCCAAAATTTTGAATTACTGCTCACCATTAGAGTTTATAATTCATCGGGATTCTCTTAATGCCACGCAGAGAAATCCTTTTATCAATTAGAATCGTAGGCATTAATGTCCCACATTCTTTCGACCGCTTTGTCAAAGAATCTTAGGAGGAATCCGTAAATAAATGGTTTTTCCATTATCACATCATTAATGTTTTTAAATGAAACTCACGAACTCTAGTTAATTCCACAATATAATAAAAGTTATTTTATTATATTGTGTAATTAACTAGAGACCGTGAGTTTCATTTAAAAACACTAATATGAGCATATTCCACGGAGTAAGGGTCGAGATAATTAATTCCATCACAACATTAATTTTATTCTAAATGGATATATACCTACTATTGTGAGCAGAGTATTATAATTTATGCTTCCTCAAGACTACTCCCGTGAGTTCATTTAAATTTGGATTTATTGGAGTTTTGAACAAAAGAATTCCTAGAAAATGAATCATTATGTGAAACAAAAATGGAAATCTAAACGTACTTATTGATTTGGGAATATCAGTTCCTCTCAATATTTGCATATATTTAAGATTTCATTTATAGATATTCCAAAATGATTCAATATATTCATATGAGGCTAAGTCATGGAAAAGTTGAGTGGTAGTAATAAAAGTATTTGGGAAGTATCGTCCTGCAACTTGAATTTAAGTTGGTCATAAAAATGAATGTATGAAGAGATATAATTATAGGATGGTTGGGGAATAAACGTGAATTACTGAGCACTGGCATTTTGTGAGATATTTTGACGTGAAATTTATGAGCAGATATCACAATGTCAATACAAAGGACTCGGATTATTTTCATCTTTATCTATATGATTTGGTGCGTTGTTCTCACATTACGAGTCAAACACTTTCAGTTTCATCTATTGCTCTTACGATTATGTGTTTAAAAAAATGCTTACTAGGTTTTGTTTCCACTACATTTGTGATACATTTTCACCAGCCGCACCGACATGATAATATTGTTTTCTATCATTTGATTTAAATGATATTCGTTTATCACCAAATCGTTTGTCTATCAGCTCATTTGGCGGGAATCAACTGATCTAGAAATCTCGATTAGGATCATATGGTTTATATTGAACATGTATGAGGAAATAGCAATTTGCAATGATGTGAGAGTTAACTGGGAGAATACCAGCGATGCGAAACTCTGATACCCGGTTGTTTAAGGTAACACATTTAGCTAGTGGAATACCAAAACATTAACTTATGTCCCTTCTATGAAAATGTTCCACCAACTTTCAACAACATCACGAATCATTCATCCCAAAATTGTAGTATGTAATTCCAAATCTATTAATGTTTATGGATACAGGAATTTGTTTTCTGAATCAATACTTAGTACTGGTATGACAACGAATTAGAATTTATTCAGTTATTAATACAAAATCCTCTTCTAAAGTTATGAAAATTCCCTTTTTGTGAAGTTAAAATTAGAATAATCGTTTTTTTTTAGTTGGAAATGTTCATGAAATCAACAGTATTCGAGTTGGATTTTGACGATGAGGTAACGGAAAGAGGAAGGTACTCACCACGCTTTATTGATGAAATTGTTGGAGAAATCGATGTAATCGAAGACAAAAAAGATACTTTATTCAGTAAGTATGCAATAAAACGTTCATACTTTTTTAATCCAACTATTAGGTAGTACTAAGACAATTTATCATGACATCCACAGCAATGATTTTAGTTATAATTCCACAATCTATTCAAAAAATGGTAATTATTCTAAAAAATTTGACAATTGTTTAGGAAAGAAGTGGTTACGATAAAATAGAACAATATAGTTTGTTCAAATCTTCATTTATTTGAACTAATGTTCAATTTAAACTTGTTGACGCGTTTCAATAACACAGTAGGTTTGTCAAAACGAATGAAGGTAAAATATAAAAATGTCTTAATATATACAGTGCTAAATCTATTTACTAAGGTTAACAATGGTATTAAAAGAAATTACCTGGAAATTCATTCACTACAAACATTCCTAAGCTATCTTCTAGGTAAAGAGGTTCAATAAAGGAGACTGATTGATATCTATTTGGTCGTTAAGGAGATTACCTGAATATTTATTTTTGTTAATCTCTAGGGCCTCTAATAAATTTAAACTAAAGGATTTACCGACCACATGGAGATTTTCAAAATTTGGGTCGAAAATGTGTTGGTTTTCTAATAAATGATTTGAATAGTTAGGATCTAATTTTTTGTTGTCATAGCTACGTTTGTGTTCCGAAATTCTAGTTTTAAAATTTCTAAAAGTTCTACCGATATAAATTTTATCACAATTGTCATTACCACATTTTAATTTATAAACCCCTGATTTGATCAATTTTGAAGATTTAGATTTATTATTTTTGATGAATTTGGATAAATGGTGATCAGTTTTAAAGGAAATATTCATGTCCAAAGTTTCTAAAAATGATTTAATTTTTAAGGATGATGTTCCAAAGTATGTTAAGCTTTGAAATTGTTTATTATTTTTATCTGAAGGGAATACTTGTTCTAAAGTCTGTTTTTTTATCTTTTTATTTATGATATTGTCAATAAAATTTGGATCGTAATTATTATTAACTGCTATTTGTTTTATGATATTTAATTCTTTGGTATAATTATTAATATTTAAAGGGACTGTTAAGAGTCTGTGTATCATACTATTGAAAGCTGCTAGTATATGACTGAATGGGTGGACCGAACTATTATGAATTGTAATATCTGTATGTGATGGTTTATGAAATATAGAAAAATCATGTTTGTTATTTATATTTGAAATTGTAAGGTCTAGAAAGTTTATAGACTTATTTTGTTCAAGTTCTACGGTAAATTTGATATTATTGTGAATCGAGTTTATGTAAGTAATGAAGCTCTCTAATTGTCTATTTGTACCGATGAAGCTAGCTAAAATGTCGTCCACATATCGGTGCCAGTACATAAATTTTTTTACTAAGGGGGTGTTCATGAATTATTTTTTCTAACTTATCCATGAAAATTTCTGCTAGTAGGGGGCTGAGAGGGTTGCCCATAATCAAACCATCTTTACTGCTATAAACCTCTCCATTGAAATGAAAATAATTTTGATTCAAACACACTTTTAATAAAGTAATGATATCAGAGTGAATTATAGGATTAACATTATTGTATGTGAGCAAGTTATCAACAAGATTTATAGTTTCTTTACGAGGTATACTAGGGAATAGATTTGTTACATCGAACGATATGAATTTAGAATTATGGGGTAGTATTATATCTTGAATATTATTACTCAATGCCGTTGAGTTTTTAACTGAAAATCGAGGTATGAATGAACAATATTTAGAAATTACATCTATGAGAATCTTTGAAATTTTGAATGAAGGTGCTGTGAAATAAGAAACAACTGGCCTGATTGGGTACCCCTCTTTATGGAGTTTAATTAATGAATAAAGTTCAGGGTGTTGCGGATTGGGTGAAAATAATTTATATTTCTCTTTATCGGTAATTATTGATTTAACGTTATCTACTTCTAATTTTATTTCTCTCTGAAATATATTAGTTGGGTCTTTTTTAAGGGTCTCTAAATTGCTTGCCTGAATAAAATTGTTGGTTTTTAATATATAATCTTCTTTAGGTAATGCTAAGAAGTGGTTCTTTAACCAGTCTAAACATATATCTGAATTGACGTAGGCAGATTTTTCGAACATATTTATCCGAGAATTGAGTGGCAGACCTTCGTTCTATTCATATTTTTTATTTTTACCCTACAGAATACAGTAGGGCTATAGAAAACCACCTTCAGCATTTATGCATGCTAAAACAGTAATTGTTTCGGCCATATATTCGGGATAAATACTAGGAACACACCTTGAACCCTTTTCCGTCAATACCTCACCAGCCCGAGTGTTTAATTGAAGGCCGGTCTCATCACAATCTAAAATATTAACTAGCTTATGAAAAAGTGAGTTTTCTGTTAAAACAGATTCTTAAAATAGGATTGCACTACATCTTTGGACATCCCCATAGTCCTAGCCACTGAAACATTTTAAGCCTTTCTAACAATAATGTCAGATCTTCTTCTCAGAAATGATTACAACTACTTTTGTCCGTTATTTTCCTCTAGGTATAGCGTGCAAGCAGTTAGTCACCTCTATTTTCGTTAAAACTATTGTTAATCCCTAGCTCTACTGCCAAATTATAAGTCATTTGTCGTACTTCCTGTCTCGTAGGGCAGATACCATTTTTTTGAAACTTTTTAATGTAATTAGTAAGTTTCGAATCATCGTTTACTCCAAGCATTGAATCGGGCCCAAATCTGTTTAATTTTTCTCTATTATTGTTTTTTAATCTTCGACTAAGTGTAGTCTTTGGCATTTTAAAATGTATAGCAGCTTTGTTAAAACCCATGGCAGATTCAATGACCGCATTTACGTCTGATTTCAAATCATTTGCTGACCATAATCATCTTGGGGGTACATTGACCTTGCATTTATACGTATTAGGCATTTGTGTAAAACACAAATACATACGGTTAAAAACCAGGTCCATCCATCCTCCAATAGACTGGTCCATCTCTTCTTTTCCGAGAGGAGAGATGGACCACCTCATTTCTTGTATCAAAATAAATTAAATCGCAATATTTTAGGTTACGAATAAACTTCAGATATCTTATGTTAATTATATAACCCAATTTAGCAATATAACTTACCTAATAGGTTGCAAACTCTATCACAAATATTTGCAAATAAATTTATCACACTTGTAAAACCAAAAATATTATATATTTGTTTTGAAATACAACAAAATAAACAAGAAGTGGGTTTCTCTTTGTCAACAGGTGCTAACAGAGATGTGCTCACGCGGAAAACATCAAAGTTGCCGTAGTTTACGA
The DNA here is from genome assembly GCA_963921935.1 of Galeruca laticollis. Classification (NCBI taxonomy): domain Eukaryota; kingdom Metazoa; phylum Arthropoda; class Insecta; order Coleoptera; family Chrysomelidae; genus Galeruca; species Galeruca laticollis. The sequence continues at coordinate 108,753,234 of OY998176.1, forward strand.
AATATCCGTGGTGGTCTGTCACTCCGCTTGCTCCATCCCTCCTCTCTTCACCCTGTGCTATGTTCTTGTCCATCGTAGTTTCTGACAATCTTTCCAAATGTCCCAGCCACTGCATTCTCCTCAATTTTACAATCATCTCGATCTGCGGCTCACTATTGATCCTATAGACTTCTGCATTAGTTTTTCGTCTCCTATTTTTTCCCACCTATAATACTTTTAAGTATTTTCCTTTCCCATCTCCTTATAATCTCGCTCGTGGTCTGATTTAATTTCGATACAATCTTATTTTTGTGTGTTCCTTTATCATAACTGTTCATTATGATAACTCAACATGAAAGAATACCTAAAAAATGGAAATCAAGTCCAACAATAGCCGTTTTTTAAAAACGTCCTAAAACAGACACGATCATCAAAAGGATTTAGAAAGATCCGATCAAATCTTGATGCAATATTTCTAATGACACAACTAGTTGAAGAATCCCTTGAGTCCCATACTACTGCGTATCTTTGCTTTATAGACCCCACAAATTCCTTTGACATTGCTCAACCGTAAGGTGTAATCCATATACTAGAACACAATAATACACCTAAAAAATCATCAACATCAAAATGGACCTAAATACAAACACGACAACACAAATACGTACTTGCTACACGTTAACACAACCCATACAAATATCATAAGGAATCCGTGAAGGTGACAGCGTAAGCCCACTTCTTTTCAATACAGTTAGAGACCCACTAGGGAACTCCATAAAGAACACACAATTGGGATTTCGATTGGGAACACATGAAATAAATATATTATTTTACGGAGATGATGCCGAGCTCATCACAGAATCAGAAGATGACCTTCAACGAATGCTATACGCTTTAAACAAAAAGGCTGAAGAACTAAACATGGAAATCTCAGAAACCAAAACAAAATGTATGATCACATCTAAAGAACCCTTAGGCTATAAGTTAGTCATAGGGAACACTACTATCGACCAAGTCATGTCATTCGAGTACCTAGGGTGTGAGATCACAAATATAGGATTTCTGAAAGATAAAGTAATGAAACACGCAAATAACGCTGCCAGAGTATCTGATCATCCTAAACAACCAATTAAGAGGAATTAACACCCCAGCATGGGTTGTAGGTCCAGAATTTATAAAATATGTGTGAGGCCCATCTTGACATATGGTGCAGAAATCAAACAGTATTCAAATTAATCCTCAGAAAAACAAAGATGAGTAACCTAATAATGATAACAGGAAATACCCTATACGACATACAAAGAAACATAGATATAAGAGAGAAGTGCAATACCGACAACGTGGTGAGGTGGATTAGGAAAAGGAGAAGAGAGTGGCACCAGCATGCAAACAAAGTGACAGCTGATAGAATGGCCATCATAGTCCTCAACAATATCCCCCGTGGGAGAATAAAAAAGGCAGGCTCCCCAAACTATGGCACGACAGCTGGCAATCAATATCTCAAGAACTGCTGCAGAGTCACCGCAATTGAAAAAGGTGAAACACCTATAATAATATGATGATGAATAATATATTCTTATTTTGGTTCTTGTCGATAATCTGTTTGATCTAAACATGTTATTTAAAGCTCCAGCGATTCTATTCGCCTTGCTTCATATTGCACCTATTTCTTTTGCTCCTTCGCATTCATTTGTTACCGTCACTCCTAGATAATTGAATTCTTGCACTTCCTCATATTTGATTTCTGCTAAGGACATTTTTACTTTCATTTCAGTTAATTTAGAAGTTCTCAATTTCATTACCTTGCTGTTCTTTTGGTTTATATATAGTCATATTTTCTGACCTTCTTCTATTAGTTTGTTCAATATTTGATCCAGTTCTTTGTCGTTTCTTGTAGGATTGCCAAATCAGCCGGGAATGAAAGTAATTGTAATGTCTGTTAGTTTTTCCATTTCTTAAAATTGATTAAAGTGTTAGATTGAATAGCAGCGTTGAAAGCAGGTCCCCTTGCCTAAGGTCTGTGTCCATTTTGTAGTTTGCAGATTATTCCCCCTTCACTCGTACATTACCGTTTGTGTGCTTCATAGTCATCATTACCAGAATCTGCAGCTTCAAGGGTATATGACATTCTACTAGTATTTCTGCCAGTTTATATCTTCTCGCCGAGTTGTATGCTTTTTCAAAATCTACAAAGGCTGTTGCTGCCGGGACATTATATTCGTAGCATGTTGTAGGTACTTCCTTCATTGTGTAAATTTCTTACATTGTTTCTCTTCTTTTCCTAAATCCGGTCTGATATTCGCCAATTTGTGGTTCTACTATATTTTCTATCCGTATTTTATTAAGTGTTGCCATCAGTTATTACAGTCGGTTTTATCGTCGCCTTTATGCATTGTGGCCTTCTCTCAATTTTCTGGCATCCTTTTTTCTTTCCAAATATCCTGAAGTATATCGAAACTCTTTACCCACATACTAGATGTTCTCTACGGCTATTCCCTTTTGGCCTGATCTTTTGTGATTCTCCATTTTTTCCGAAATCTCCTATATTTCTTCTTCAGTCGGTGGGGCCATCTATCTCGATGTGGTCTTCTAGTATTCTTGGTAGCTCTGTTACTTCTCTATTATCATTCAATAATTCCTAAAACGATTCTTTCCATCATTCTCTCACTTCTACTTCTCTGTACTCTAGATTGCCTTCCTTATTTTTATGGGCCAATTTTGATTACTACCTTTTCCCCTTTTAATGTCTATGTAAAAGTTTTTTATTTCTTTTTGCTTGTAGCACTTCTCTATTTTTTTTATCTTTTCCAAGCTATTTTCTTTCGCCTGTTTATTTATTTCACGCTTGCTCTTTGTTCTTCAAATTTTCCTATGACTTCCATTTCTTGTGTCTATATTAGGCTTTATCAAAGCTTATTCATATTCTCAATCTCAACTTTGCATTCTTGGTCCCACCATATATCCTGTATCTGCCATTTCTTCTTTTGTATTATCTGCTCCTTACTTCCTTCATTATTTCTTCTAATTGTTCCCATTTTTGGTTAATACTCTTATTTTCACTTTTACCTAAATTTTTAACATCTTTTTTCTCCTCTTCATACTTTTGCTGTATCTCTGGTTGCAACGGTTTTCAAATGTCCATCGGTTTGCTTCCGCTACGTCTTGATGATTTTTTTCTTTCTTCTGTAATTTCACTTCCACCATTACCAGAAAATGGGCGGAGTTCATATCTGCCCCTCTGCACGTCTACACGTTATTATTAACTTGTTGTGTTTTCTTCCCTATAAAAATATGATCAATTTGGTTCTTGTATTTTTCTATTGGGTATGATACATGTTCCAGATATGAATTTCTTTGCGATTAAAAAGTGTCCTTATTACTTTCATGTTTTATTCTTCATCGATCTTTATTAATTGCCTTCCATTATCATTTGACTCTTCATGCTTACTTTATCCACATGTTGTGCTCTGATATATAGATTCTTTTTACCTCTCTTTATTGTATTATATTGTTTCTCTAGCTTTTCATAGAACTATTCCTTCACCTCATATGTCTTTTCTTCTGTTAGGGCGTATATATTAACTACTGATATATATTTTGTGTTATTCATTTCTATATTACAAATTCAATCTGAAACTCTTACAAACTTGACAACCTCTTCTTTTAGATTCTTACTTACTAAGAAAATTAATCCGTATCTCCTTGTTTTCCCCCACTTGTAAATCAAACATATTTTTTCTGAGTCACGTTCATGTGTGTCATCTCATCTAATTTATTTCCTTTCATATTATACTGCTTTACTGGGGTTCCCTAAGTCTTTTGCTTTTTATCAATTCATTTCTCTCCTTACTTTTACTTCTTTCATCTGAGAAGGCGTCATCACTATCCATATTTTCCTTGTTAGTTGATTAGCGTTCCACCGACTTTGTATCAATGTGCTTCCGGGAAAGAAAAACCTCGCAGGTCAACCCTTGGGAGGAAGCTTTCGTATGAGTATACTCTATTTCAAATAATTACATATACCCTTTAATTGACTGATTTTTCGTGCCGTCTGGCAACACTGAGAATATTTTGACGGAAATGTAGTTTTGCTTATCTGCTTATTCAACTTTATCGTACAATTCTTCCTTTTTTGTGATACTCACTAACTCACTAACTTTTCTGTTGATTCGCTCACATTTCAACTTCAATTATTCTTCCCGGTTTTTCGCTTACGCACGAAGCATCTTCACTACAACAAATACTTTTTATGCAAGTGAATAATAAACATCATTTTCCTGCTGGCGCGTCGTTACAATGTCAAGTCCAATAATATCGGTCGGTATGGGTCAATTGTTTGATAAGATGTGACACAGAAGCCTGGTTCACTCAGACATTAACTACCATAATTCTTCAAAATATTTCCATCATTGCACAAGGTAACGCTACAAGATTATCACGAAAAATTATTTGATAAATTGAAAAATGGGAATGAATACATCTTTGCAAGAGGTGTGGAGAAGATTGGTACATTATCTTCAGAAAAATTCGTGTAAGACGGAAAGTCGATCCAACTTTGTAGTAGTTCATTACTCGATTTTCTAGTTCATTGTACTTGACAGTATAACATATCTCACAATTATCATTCGTTTATTATTTAGAACTCAAATTTATAAAAAAAACTCCCATTCACTAAAAATAATTTCGGTGGCGTGATGTTTCTGCGTTAATGTACCATCTGAACTGAAGCATAGTACTTACATTTATGATCAAGTCTTGCTATAAACATTGTGGAATAGGTTACTTCTCATACTGTTCCAAAAAACCTGATGGACTAATCCATCAGATCTATCCCAGAGGTTAAGGTGGGTAGTATAGGGGAAGGTTGCCAATATTGAACCGAAAATAGGATTTAGTGATTTTGTAACCAAAATATTTGTATCAACCTCACTAAATTTCACCTGTTGTTAGTACTCACTTTAAGTAATTCAAATAGATATTAAAAAGCAAATAGAATGTGAATATATTTTGTTAAAATATATTTTAAGAATATCGGGCTATCAGTCCAAGATAGGCAACTGGTTTCTTAAATTGGACCAAGAAGTTCCAAAATTGGCCCCACTACTAAATTATGATTTATCACAGAAAAATAATTTTATTTAGAACTTTAAAACATGGAGATACACTAGGAAAATGAAAATAAATATTTTGATAAGAAAAAATCTTTTTTTCCGAAAGGTAAGAAACTTCTCAAATTCTAATAGCTATTAACATTTTTTCTATGAAATAACGTCAGTTTTCAAATTTGGAAAGAATGTCTACCCCTGATTACCTTAGGAGTATCCAAAATTTTAACAAGCTGGTGATTTATTACCTTAGAAATATCTGTTACACATGGGAAAAGAAAAAGGTATTATTTTTGGAATTTTTTCGCAGAAAACTTACTTCCACTGTTTTATTATCATTGTACGCTATAACCTGCCTGATAAAATATTTTTGAATTTTTTTATTAGATTTGGCATCATATTCAAGTTTCACTAGTAAAAAATCTTGAACCTTAATTTGAGCAACTCTGGCAGGATTCAGGGTCTCACTAGAAATATCTTCTTCATCATCGTTACTGGCCAAGAATACTTCGGTTTCTTCTGACGTGTCAGAATCATGGAGGGAATAAGTGTCGGACGTTTCCTCTACTATCTCAGTAACATCAGCGTTATTAATAGCCTCAAGAGGTTCTACAACTAGTTTTCTTCTTACTGTTTTACCTCCTTTATTTTATTACGGTTTAATTAAGCTTTTGCGTTTTCTTCAGCTCTTAGCTTTTGTTGTTCTAAATTTTCTCTATACCGACTGTTGGTAAAAATCTTCGCATCTTGTTGTTTTCTTTTCTGTGGTGGGCCAGCTCTTGCATGAGGTACAGGAAAAACTTGATGATGATCTTTATTTATATTAAGCAGCACAATGCTGGTGTTTAAATACATGTCGATTAACGGGCTAAATACCAGAAGTTTTGAAAGCATTTTCAACAGTGCCAATCGTCGCTACTCTAACATAGGCTTCTGCAAGTGAAGCGACATCATCATAGGGAGTAACTCGAGGAGTATGAAAAAGTCATCAGACAAAAACAAAGAGAAGCATGGAGAATCTATTGCGAGGAAATCGAGGATTTCCCCCAAGCAGCTGGACTCCAAAAAGCTCTCTCAAAAGATCCCCACCGTCATATCGGTATACTAACCAGAGAGGATGGCACAAAAACTGCCAACCTAAAGGGAAGGCTTCAATTATTGATGTTAACTCACTTCCCGGACTCCAAAATCACAAATTCGGTAGCCTGGGAGGATGAGGAGAATCATCGCCCGACGGACGACGACTGGCGTATATCACGACAGATCGTCGACTCGGACAGACTGAGGTGGGCCATCTCAGGCTTCTCCCCCATTAAATCCCCGGGAACAGACGGCATTTATCCAGCCCTACTTCAGTGGGACCTGGATGACCTAATGCCGCACCTGCTAGGAATCCTCAGATCCTCACTGGCACTGAGGTATATTCCAAAAGGTTGGAGAGAAGTCAAAGTCGTGTTCATACCAAAACCAGGAAGAATGGACCATTCCATCACAAAAGCATATCGACCCATTAGCCTCACATCGTTTTCAATGAAGACTTTGGAGAGACTGTGCGAACGATACATAAGAGATGTGGTGATAACACGAAATCCACTCCATCCAAATCAACATGTATACACTCCAGGGAAATCCACCGATTCGGCTCTTTATCTCGTAGCGGGCCGCATCGAGAGATCGTTTGAAAATAAGGAGTCCACCCTGGGTGTATTCATAGACATAGAAGGAGCATTTGATAGTACCACTTCTCCTGAAATAACAAATGAACTTTCCAACAAAAATATCTCCCAAACCATAAATGGCTGGATATATAACATGCTATTAAAAAGAGCGGTAAAAATTAGTGTGGATGATGTAACCATCAGAGGCTTGGTTGTAAAAGGTTGTCCACAGGGAGGGGTGCTCTCGACACTACTGTGGACCATGGTCTTAGACTCCTTGGTCAGTCACCCCAACGAAAGCCACTTCTACACAATAGCATACGCAGATGACTTAGTGATTCTGCTAGAAGGAAGATTCGAGGACACTCTGCTCTTTAATGCAAGAGGCCCTCAATATCATAGAACAATGGTGCAGAGACCATCCGCTGTCAATAAATCCAAAAAAGACGGAGATGGCCTTTTTCACGAAAAAAGGAAGCTTGCAAAACATCAAGCCCCAAAGCTCCTAGATACCAAACTTAATTTCTCTTCAGAGGTGAAATATTTAGGGGTCACCTCTGACAGTAAGTTAACGTGGAACTCTCACTTATCTCGTGCAAACAAAAGTGTTCCTAAATTTTTACTATAAGTAGAATGTCCATCTACGAGTAACAACACCGATTCTTCTTTTGAACAAACAATACTGTTTTTGAAGTGATGGAGCCACGTAACAAACAATTCACTAGTTATGTATTCTTAGTCGAAAATTGTGACTCTACTTCCTACTGGAGCTCCTGTTTCTAATTCCGCTGTAAATCTTTTCCTTCTAAAGATTAACATAGGAGGGATATAGGATCCTGCAGCATCAACGCAGCTAACAACAGTGGTATTCACTCCACTCCCACCACTACTTACCGCACATACTTGATGGTTTTCTTTGAGACCAATAATTTTTTGAGGCTTCTGTTGCACAGTCGTGAAGTCACTTCCATCGACGTTATAAATCCTTGTTCCAATCAAATTATATTTGTCCACGAGACCTTCTAGAAGCGTGAAAAAAGCCTCAACCCTTTCTTTACTAAATTTGGCAAGATCAAATGCAAGTTTTCGTACATCGTTAATCTAAAAAACCTTTCCTCAAACTGCAGAATATGGATTACTAACTTCTTCTCCATTTCTTTCGTGAGGATAGGTCGCCGACCAAAACGCTTCTTAATGAAAGATACTTCTCCCTCTTCTTTTAAGTACCTTTTCAATGTTGGTTTTGGTAGGTTGTATCTTCGAGCTGCTTCATTGACTCCTACATCTAATTGAAGAACCGCATTTACGGCTAAGGCCAAATCTTCATTTGTCCAGTGGCCATACTTGCCTCTAGCTGGAATTTTTCTGGTAAAATAAATAAAAGATTCTTAATTTGGACCAGTCCAACTTAGGCAATTGAATCAGTCCAATATAGGCTACACACAGTTTTGTAAAGAAAATTTTTTTTGTAAACGAGTTTTACAGATATTTGGGTCAAATTTAAAAATAAATATTGCCAGAACATCTAATATTATCATGAAAATGAACGGTTTTAAAGATTAAAACTAACTTTTCCGATCTGTGGCCCTGAAGAATATTCTATTATAAAATTGTTACTTATATACACTTCGGGGATGTATCGTGCTAACAAACCGACATTTTTCCAAAAATTTAGTATATCTGGATTTATAGGACCCACTGTACTCGCTGTAGTCAAATTAAAATCAATACGGTACATCTGTGAGACATTTTGAACATTATTAAATCATAAAATTGATCAATAGTATACTCTCTGGAGGCTGTATCGTGCTAACAAACTGAAAATTCTCCAAAAATGATAAAAATTTGGTACTTCAAGTACCATAGTACCCGTTGTACTGGCTTTAATGAGCTGAATATCAATAGGGTTCATCTTTGAGACGATTCATCTGTTTTTATGTCCCTAACAATATTCCATCATAAAATTGGTGACTTATTGCACTCCTGAGGTTGTATCGTGCTAACAAGACATGTAAGGAAAAGTGGCCGACGACAACGATGTCGACGACGACATATATACAGGATTTTTTTTTCTAAAAACCGTTTTTTCGTGTTGTTGTTGATGGAAAACGTAAAAATAACTCAAAATTATTTCAAAATTCCAACTTTTTTTGGGGTAAACCAATACTTTTCTCGCATATTAGATAGGTTGGGCGGGAAAGTAATATTGAAACAACTCTTACCTTGATTGTAAAAAGCTAATCCCTTAGGTGAGAGTAACGAAATATTACTACGTCCAACTGAAATTTAAGACGTGTTCTCCCATTGGAAACCTGAACTCGACTAGATGTGTTATACAGTTTATCGCATTTAAGATGAGGACACTCCCATATTTTCGCTGTTCGAAGGATTACAGATTCGGATTATTGTAGAGTCATACAGGGTGATGGGCTACATTTCTTGAAATACTCAACTGAAATCTGAACTTTATACTTAACCTACTACGATTTCTCGATATTTTGGTTCGCGCTAGAGATATCAAAAAATATTATTAAAAAAAGTTTTTCAGAATATTATCTTAACTCCACATACCAAATTTCATGACAAAATTCGCATTTTTTATTTTTTCATTTTATGATGTAAGTATAGAAAATTATTATTTATTTTGATAATTAGTGTGCCATGGAAATTAAAATCTTAACACAGTGTCATGTATTCAAATATTTTAGTAAAGTAAACAGCACTTTCAAAAGAACAATTATTCTATTATTATCATGCTGGTTAGGCACCTCTTGAGGAAGCGGGTTACGTTTAGTTTCGGATATGACGGCAGTGATAGGACTGCAAGCCATATCAAAACATTCCCTTGCTTTTGGTGTGTTGATCGACTCTATTGGTTGAGGAATTTCCGAACTATTGCTGCTGTTTTCAATAAAATTGCTTTCTGTATATGTTTATGGATATGTGGTTCGATATTTAAAGTAGTGATGTATTTTTGAAAATTTTTTCTCGTTATTCCTGTCTCCGATATTATTATTGGTACTATTGAAACTTGCTCTTGTTGCCATATTTCTTTTAGTTCTATTGCCAGTGGGGTGTATTTCGTGATTTTTTCTTGTTCCTTTTGTGTGACGTTTGTATCGTTTGGTACGGCAATGTCTATTAGATATGTTTTTCGATCTTTTTTATTGACAAGTGTTATATCTGGTCTATTGTGTGATACTGTTGTGTCTGTGAGTATGGTTTTATCCCAGTAAATTTTGTAATCTTAATTTTCTAAAATGTTGGGTGGTGTGTATTTATAGTATGATGTTTGTGTTTGTATTAGCTTATATTTTATTGCCAGCTCCTGATGTACGATTTTTGCTGCTGTGTTGTGTCGATCCATGTAGTCTGTGCCAACCAATATCCTCCTGTTATGTGTTCTATTGTTTCTTTACTTTGGTGGCACCTTCTACACAAGTCTGATTCTATGTTTTCTTTAATGATGTGTTTTCTGTAATTTCTTGTTGCTGTTACTCCATCTTGTATTGACGTTATAAATCCTTCAGTTTCAGGGAAGAGTTCTCCAGCCTGCAGCCATTTATACGATAGTTGTTTATCTATGGTTGGTTTCTGCATGCAGTTTATATGTTTGCGTGTATAGTTTTCTGTTTCGATGTCTCTATTTTTTTTGTGTGGTTGGTATTTGTAAGTTGTTTGATATGTTTTCTTGACTGAGATTAAGTGGAGTGTATTGTTTGTCTTCTGTAACTATTGCTTGATGTAATATGTTGGGTTTGTTATTATTATTATTATTATTATTATTATTATTATTATTATTATTATTATTATTATTATTATTATTATTATTATTATTATCATTATTATTATTATTAATATTATTATTATTATTATTATTATTTTTTCACACTTGTACGTGGTTGGTGGTAGCAGTTTCTACCAGACGCAGTTGTATCAAGGTATAAACCTACTTAATTAGGGGGTTAGTGTTCTTCGGACAATTGCAGTTGTTCCCAGAATGACAGCTTTTTGCATCAAACCACAGATATGTCGAGATATGCTTAGCTCTTCCAGGTGTTTAGTTACTCTAACGTGCAGTAAGCCCTTTGAAGAAATTATGAATGGTTTGATCTCTACCTTTCTTAAATTCCATAAATCTCTTACCTCATCTGCTAGCGGACGATATCGCATTATCTTGTCTTTGTAAGCTTTTCCCAGATTTTCGTCCAGTGGGACCGAAAAATCAATAATGATCGCAGATTTGCTGTTTTTATCTAGCACGATCATGTCCGGTTTATTATATATATATATATATATATATATATATATATATATATATATATATATATATATTATTATTATTATTATTATTATGGGAAAACAATTTTAATAATTGATTAAATCTTGGAGAAAGTATCAAACAATAATTTTCATAATACAAATAAACCTCTCTCAACTAGTTCTGCGTCTAATCGAATACATTTTCCGATCCTTTTGCGATTTGGTTTAGCTACTCGTCTTAGTTCCGGGATGCTGATTTCTTAACAGGCTTGCCTTATTCTAGCACAAAGTTCATCTTGATTTCTGGGCCTTGTTTTATACCATTCCTCAGAAATAAAAATCAAGTGGTGTAATATCAGGAGACCTTGGAGTTCACGGTTCAAAAAGACTGTTTCTTCCTATCCAGCGCATCGGTAAACATAATCTTCTTCAGAAACTGACTGTCATTCAAAAAATAACCTTGGGCTCAATAACAATAGTCTAATCTTCTATTACCATCACCTCCTTTCAATGTATGTGAGAACTTCGGTTTATAGGGCTTGATCTTGTGACGTACAAAACATCATCTAATTTTATCCTTACTAATATTATGTGGAGACGATAAATCTCGAAGACTTATGCATGGATCTGCTCGATTTGCTGCCAATATATTGTTATCCTCAAGATGCGGGTGTATTCGACGAGGATGACCATTTCGATGAACTTCAAAAACACTGCCCATTTCGTTGAGAACAGCAATAACAGCAGCTGCTTTTCCATGAGTAATGGGCGCACGTTGGAGATGTCTCAAATTAAACTCTGCAGCAACTTCTCTGCTACTACGAGCATTATCACCAAAAAACCGGATTATTTCTATTTTTTTAAAAGTCAAGCGCATTTTATTTCTTTGATCACTGACTAGAACTTAGCTGACATTTAAAAACACTGCCAAAATATTATTTTCCATGGCACGCTAATGTGGGGTTAAAATAATATTTTGAACAACTTTTTCGAATATTTTTTTCGATATATTTAACGCGAAGCAAAATATGGAAAAGTGACCCCGTTCATAAAATCGTAGTAAGCTGAAATTAGAGTTCAGATTTCAGTTGAATAACTTAAAAATATGGCCCATCAACATGTATGACTCTGCAAAAATTCAAATCTGTAATATTTCAAACAGCGAAAATATTGGGGTGTCTTCATCTTAAATGCAACACCCTGTACATATTTATTAGGTGTATAATGCGTAGTTTAATAGTTATACACCAGACTAACTCCACTATCGCTAGCTCATACACATAATTAATTAATGGTCCAAATTAGGAAGCGGTCCAATATTGGCTACTGTCCCCTAAATGCTTCAATATTAGTAATATGCTTCTATGGATTGTTTAGTCTAATGAATTTTATATTTTGAAAGCATCATTTGTTTAGGATGGTCCATGTAACTCTTATTTGAGGAAGCGCTTCTTCTTCATACATTTTGCTGAATTGCTGCAATATTAAATGCTTAAAAAAGCATTATTCCCGAAGTTCGCTTGACCTTTAGTCCACAGTTACCCTTGAAGTTATTTTGTTGTCTGTTCTGTTAATAGCTTAAACTCAGCAATTATTGAACAGTCTTGACCAGTCAAATGACTATTTAATATACAGTCATTCAGAAATTACAGAAATGGATCACGCCTTAATACCACATCAAGTCTATTTGATGAATTAACAATGCGTCAGTAAGTTGATGCACAATTTTTTTTGCGAGGTTTGTACAAAAATTGGAAATTGTGTTATATCTATTAGGACGTAGAAATTTCAAAATTTCCTGAAATCACACAGGACATTAAAGCCAGATTCAGCAATGTAGATCATAAGATTTCAGCAGAATATGTTATGCTTAATCAGATTATATAAGAAAACTAGGAAGATAATTGGAGAACAGAGGGGGGAGAATAGGAATGTCGTCTCTTGCTCCACATATTTATTGTTTCCATATAAATAATTTTTGAAGTGAAGTGATATGTGATTAACCGAATGACATATTATGCCTTTATTCAATTTTATATTACGAAAAATTCAACATAAAATGTAAAAATAATAACTTTGTAACATTTTCAGAGAGAAAACAATTGAAGAAACTGTTCATTCCGTTACTCTTAGTACTGAAATTGTTCAAATTGAAGTTACTGCTGTTCTTGCCACTGATATTAGGACTTGCCTCCTTCAAACAATTCTTAGGATTTCTCGCATTGATAATTCCAGGAGCAATTGCATTCTTCAACTTCTGTAAACCAATGCTGAAACCAAGCGGAGGTAAGTTTAAATACTATAACGTTTTTCTTATTTATTTAAAATATTTTTATTACGATGGGTGGGATAAATTTATACACACGGTATGTCTACTTATTCTATTTATCTATTCACTAAATTATTACATTGAATATACAGTATATTCACTTACACTAATTTATGTAAACTTTTCAATACTGTTTATTTACTTAGACTTCATTTATATAAATACTTTACTTGTTCACTGTTTATTTCACGAGATCAAATTATAAACTGAACTTCGTTAGTAGGTAGTATCTCTCATATATTAAGTGTCTTTTATTCTGGAAACTTCTCTATGGTGGCTAGATAAGACTAGTCACAAAAATAATAGTAAACAGTTCGAAAAATTCCGTGCGAGCCCGCCAAAATTTTAACAATGATTCATAACTATTAGACAGAGTCGGATTCAGGAACTATAGTAGTGTGCGATTTCGTATCAATACCCCCTCCCTAAAAGGAACTTCCTCTCAGAACTTCTGTATAGCCGGAACTCGAAGGCTTCGTACCGCTTCCTACAAATTCCGTAAGTGGGTAAGATCTACCGCGAATTGTGATTGAGTCTCATTGTCTTTCCAGGGGCTGGAATCCGATCTTCTAGTATTTCTAATTGTCCAAACTTCTTTCAAAAGACGGTTGTCAACCCTCGTGCGTGTTTGTTACTGGCTGAGATGTTATGTGCCAGTGAATACTCTTCCAAGAGCGTGAACAAATCTTGTCTTTGTACTGTAGTGACACCGTATCTAGCTTTCCCGGTACCTCCGTATGCACCCATAAATTCTTCGAGGTCAGACTCTTGTTGTATATGGTTCACTCCTTCCTCTTTGTCATGGTCTCCTTCGAATGGCGCTAGTCGGTTTTGGTGAACTACTCTCGGTTTTTCATTGGGAATATTGTTTCTGCGATAGATGACGTCGATGATACTCTTCCTTATCAAGTACGGACCTTCCCTTGACTTCTGTAATTTTGGGGAGAATCCATTTCTCCTCGCCATACTTTGTCCCCTTCGTGTCGTACTGTTTTTTCATTCTGTTACTGGCAATTTGAAGATTCGTTCGAACCAATTCGTGCACATCGTCCATCCTTTTTCTCAATTGGATCACGTAATCTTCTCCTGCTAGATCTTAGCCAGGCCATCAGACAAACTTTAGGCCACAAAGAAGCCTCGTTCAAACATGATTTTCGCAGGTGATTCACCTGTGGACTCATTTATGACAGATCGATATGCCAGCGAAAATAAAGAAAGATACTGGTCCCAATCTCTCTGGTGGCTGAAGACTACTTTGGACAGGTATTCTCCAATGGTCCTATTCATTCTTTTGACTATCCAATCTGACTGTGGATGAAACGCTGTTGTGCTGGTCTTCTTCATTCCCATCTTTTCACAAATTTCCTGGAATACCTGGCTCTCGAAATCCCTTCCTTGATCGCTGTGGACTTCCAATGGCACTCCTTATCGGCTAATAAATTATTTCACCACCACACCCTCGAAATTTGTGGCCTCTTGCTTCGGGTTCGCGTAAATTTCCACCGACTTTGTGAAATAATCCGTAACTACCAGGATGTATTTACCAGCATTTTCTGTCATCGGAAATGGTTCAGCGATATCTGGAGCAATTCTTTCGAAAGGGCTACCAACATTATATTGTTTAATGGGTGCCTTTCCTTTGCGATGTGGCCCATACTCGGAGCACAAGCCATAGATTTTTTTACACCAGTCCTTCACTTCGTCGGAGTTGTTCATACAATAAAACCTTTCACGGACTCGCTAAAGGGGTTTCTTCACTCCCAGAAGACCTCCTGATGGACTGTCGTGTAACTTCCTCAGTACCTCTGCTACTCTCATTCTCGGGATAACTATTTATCTCTCCATCTCGGAACCATCGTCGTTTTCAAGGACTCTTTTCAACAGCCCATTTTCCAGGACTAGAGAGTCCCACTGAGCCCAATATGCCTTGAGTGTCGGTGAAAATATTGACACTTATTGGCAGGTAGGTCGCCGATTTTCTTCCTTCCATTGCCGAATCTTCTTTAGGTGAGGATCATTCTTCTGATCTCCTCTGATACTGGTAGGTGACCATTCTTCGTTGACCGTAATTCTTTAAACTACAAGTTCCTCAGATTTCAAATTATTACAGTAAGAATAGTCTATGGCAGATAGTCGGCGTTTCGAGGATTCACATCAGCTCGGTGTTCGCCCCTGTTACTGGAGTTCTTGGGTCGCAGGAGTTCTGGGGCGCTTAGATGGGCTGCGTACGTGCTCTAACTCGCCACACTGCTGACATTTGATCTTCTTCGGCTTCATGTCTGCCATACCTTTCAACAAGTTGACGATCTGGTCAAGTCTGCCATCGTTACCTCGTTCCTGCATGGTCCTACCTTTGTTGTAACTCGAAGCCATCATGGCTGCTCCGTATACAACTGCAGCGGTCAATACATCTACCATGGTCTTATAATGGGCTAATTGAAGCGTCCTCTTCATATCGTGGTTGCATTAGCCGTCAATAGAGGCCTGTATGCACAAACATTCCATCAAGTTCTCTGGTGCTGATGTATGAGCAAATCGAACTATCCGGGCAACATCCAGTTCATACTCTTGAAGGGTTTCGTCACGTTTTCGCCTTCGGTTCTTCAGCTTGAATCAGTACAAATGTTCTGAATGTTCGTGACCATATCGCATGTCCAACATTTTCTTCACCTGCTTGAGGTCATCCGTTTCTTCCAAAGGAATCGTCTAAAGTACATATAAGGCATCTCCCCGAAGCGCGATGGTTAGGTTTACTGCCTTCTCCCTAACGGACCAATTATTCACGTAAGCGGTTGCTTCAAACTGCTTTACTTAATTGGTCCATGACGTGTTTGGGTCGAACGTTGGGATTTTGACTCGGATAAAACTGCTGATGTCTTCTAACTTAGGGTGTGTTTCTTGTTTGCAAGGTTTTGTTAACGCGGTCTTATTTTCTTCCTCTGGCGTGCCTCGTGTTCTTGAGTCGGCAATCTTTCCCTCTAACTACTTGATTTTCTCGTCTATCGCTGTTATCTTATTCTCAGTTCACTTAGTCTCTTGGCCATTGTTACATAACTATTTATTCATATTATTCCACCAATGTAATGTTTTTCTTTCTTACTTAAAAGATTTTTATTACGACGGGTGGGATAAATTTATACACACGGTATGTTTAATCACTTAAATAATTTATTCACTAAACTATTCCATAATTCATATTATATACATAGTAAATTCGCTTACACTAATTTATATAAACACTTCACTACTGTTTATTTACTGCTTATTCACTTAGACCACATATAAGTAAATACTTTACTATTTACTTTTCACTGTTTATCTCACGAGATCAAATTATAATCTGAGCTTCGTTGGTAGGTAGTCTATCTTATATATGAAGTACCTTTTATTCTGGAAACATCTCGATTGCGGCTCCCAAAAACAAGCAAGCTTCCTGGAAGTGTCTAGATAATACTAGTAACAAAAATAAAGCTAAGCAATTCGAAGATATTCTTGCGCCTTCGCCAACATTTTAAGTTTCATATATAACTTTTAGGCCGAGTCTGATTCAGGAACTGCACCATTGTGCGATATCCTAACAGTACAAATCAATTATAGAACAGTAACTGGTAGACCGTACTCCTTATTGAAGATGGAATTGATGCCATATGTATGCCGTGAACTTTACAAATATCAACCCTCATAAATTTTTAATCACTTTTAGAAGACAATCAAGTTTTTTTCTCAATTTAATTATTATTCGGAACTACATTAAATCCATATAAGTTTTCACATAGAAATTCGTCTATTGCCATCCAAATTTATACATACCAATATAAGTAAATTTTCATTCTTATTGGGAAAAACTTGAGATATAATGCTGCATATTTATATTGGGTCCAAAAAGTCTCAAAATAAAAGAAGTTACAGGAACACGTGATAAGTTTGTTCGTTCTTTGAAATTCCATGATTAGATAAAATGTTTTTGAAGTAAATCTCATAAATATGGAGGAATTTCCATTTTATATCTGCATCTCATATTTTATTAGATAGCTGTTATTTAAATTACAGTGCAAAATGAAGTTTGTCCTGAAATATAACTCATATTTTCTAGCAACTTCTCTAATCTATTTGATACAGTAATGTAGCAATTGCACGTAAAGAAATACTTGGTTGAATTTTCCCGTTGTAAAATATGCATGAATTACACAAAGTTATCAGTTATGATAAAGGAAGAAAATGAAGGTAGACTCAAATATTGTAATAAATAAATGAAGATTGTCTATTTTCCATGCAAAATTTCAAAAAGTGATGAAAACACATGTATTCACGTTCTTCATAGTTTCAAATAATGAAGTTCTGGTTGCCTTTTATTAAGGAGACATAAGTAAAATCCAAAAATTCCGATAATAAAATCAGGGTTTTATATCTTCAAGAAACCTACTAGGAATAAATAACTATCCAAGTGTGAGGTCGTATCGTTTTTAAACAGTTTTAATGCGGTTTGAATTAGCAATTAACTTAAGTTTCGAGACATTTTAAGATTGTTCAAATACATACATCGAGAATCTTATTGGACCATGATTCTACTACTGTTTTATCGTATTTCCTTTTCTGGCAAAACGCATAAAAATTATATGTATATTAAGTGCGAAGAGTTAATTGTACTTTACGTGAGAAAGAATACGGTGAACACCAAATCGCAATTACATGTAAAGACTTCCACCGTACCATTTCTAGAAAACAAATAACTGAATGGTGAGGATTTGCGAGGCTTGAATTATAATTCCTATGAACGCAACTCGACTGCACCGCAAAATATTACCGCTCTAAACAAGTGAGAACAGTGTCAACTGTGTTAACGAGATGAGAGAATGTATTGCAGTTTGAGGAAGAAAACGAATAATTCAGCATAATGGAAACAAACTAAGTAATGAACCAATTGAAAAATGTTATTTGTAGTGACTAGTGGAAGTTTAGAGTATGTTGCTTGAAAGGTGAAAGTACTTTAGAATCATGTATAATCATGGTAATGAACCAATTGAAAAATGTCATTTGTAGTGACTAGTGGAAGTTTAGAGTATGTTGCTTAAAAGGTGAAAGTACTTTAGAATCATGTATAATCATGGTAACTAAACAAGAAGAACTCTTTCAGAATAGGAGATTCTGCATATCCATGGAACCCCTCATGGCTATACATTTCTAAACGGGACGACGAACCCAAAAACGCATCTAGGTCACGATGATTCTGGTCCCTAAAAAAATGAGATCAGTTTGAATACCTATTCAATCTCTATCATCTGACCTTCCTTGCAATCAACTTCATTGGGATGGGTTCGACTCATAATTACATTTAATATTATCTTACTGCTTTCAATCTCTTCGATGGAAGATAGGAATATTTTAGTAGTACTCAAAGTATTATTAACTTTAACGAGTATTTGACTAATTGAGGGTCAGAAATTTTTTTGTGTGGAATGCGATTACAATTCTGTCATATTATAGTATAAGTAATTCTATTAATCTGGGAAATTCTCAATATTCTTCAACAAAATAACCATATAACCAGTCATTCATCTCTCATACACATAGAAATATGTTAAATTAAAGATTATTTGTTCGAATATTGTAGTGAATACAGATGATAACATATTACTCAATATTCTGATCTAAATGTAACATAATTAACAATAACTTATTTGTTTAGCATCATTCTTCGGTCCAGCAGGTCCTCCATACTCCTCAGCTGGGGTAGCTTATCAACAACATTATTCCCCAAACTATCATCAGTACAACAGTTACCCACATCATGGAAGTGTTAATTTTAGAAATGAGGAAGAATCTGCTCAACATCTAGCATATAATGGTTGGGGAGAATACAGGAATCAAGATAAAGCTATCGAAGCAGAGACTACTTCAAAAAAATCAATATTACCAGATTCGTAGATAGAAATAGATAGTTCAATATAGTGTTTTAAATAATTTGTGTACATGAAATAGTGTCAACATTATAGTCGAAATTTTGAAAATAATACCATTCGTACGTATTTGCTATTCAGCCATCATCATCTTGCGCAAGTGTATTCAAACAATTCCATATTTTCTATTCTAAAGTAATTTCAATATTTGGATATGAAAGAATGTCCAATGACATAAATAGACTTATCCATAGCAACAGATTGGTTGAAATTACTCCATTTTATAAGTTAGGCATCTCCCCAATCTCACTTTCTAAAGTTCAGCTACTTCATTCGAAATGTTTCCCGAAAAGTTTGGTATTATGTTCCCTAGAAGTTTTGAAATGTCTGTGGAATAAGACGTGTCCAATAATCTACGAAAAATTTACCTAATAAGAGTTGTCCATTGTCCACAAAAAATTTCAAATTGGATTGATTTTTTATTGTTTCCATCCATAATTAGACGATCAATGAGAGATATAGATCTCTTACGTATTCAATAACTAATTGAAAATCTTCATTTGATCAATTAAATTCTGGATGAATTTGCGAGTGATAAACGAATCTATCATGATTTTTAATCAGGAAACAACATCTTATCTGTTGATTGTTTGATAACATGAAATGATAGTATAAACATCTGACTTCTCGTCCTTCCTTTTAGTTCTTCATACATTAATTTTTATAGATGCAGTTTCATCCACTTTTGAAGATGAAAAATACTTCACGAAGAGTTACCATACTGGCACTGACATAAAATGATATTGGATGAAAGAGTAATCTGTGAGTTTGAGAGAGTTCTTAACCCAGTTCAACATAGTAAATACGTCCCCACTGTCATTTACTTTTTTTCCTTAATTTTCACGAGTTTTAGGCGTATTTTCACGAAAAATCCATTCAACTGAGTTTTTTCGAACACACTTCCTTCCCCTTGAGGCTTATCTTAATATTGAAAGATATTTTTCCATATTTGTCATGATGGTTCACTACACATTTTTATGCCTCAGTTTCTCACGTTGTCAGATCGAATTTTGGTAATTTTCGAATTGATTACGTTGAACTGATGGTAAGTTGGTGTCAACTTGATTGTGTCAATTTTTTTCTAGTCATAACTTGTTTTGTGACAGAACTAACCTCTTCTTTCACTCAATAATATTTCTGATAATTAATAAAATCATTATTCCTTTGTTTGAACCTTTGATCACTAACATATTTCTAATCCAGGTATCAATAAATTATATTCCTCATATGCGCAATAAATAAGTTAACATAGGAAAGTTTTATTTGACTAATTACTAATTACTCTCGTTCAATAACTTCAAAAATTTCGGAAGTTCTTCTGTTTATTTTAAAATAGAAAGTTAAAATGACTAATAATTGCAAAATAGAGCATTGACGAATTTGTCCCCGAATCTCAATAAAATATGATTCTATCAAAAAAATCTAAAAAAATAATCTCCATGGTCTTATTAGACCTAATTTACGTAACATGTGAATTTGAATATATTCCAATATCTTATTTATTTTTGTATATGATATATTGTTAGAGACTGTATAAACAAGCAGGATAATCGATTCACTGCTTACAAGATATTGTTTATATATTTTTATTGTTAACTCATTGTTAGTTATATTTAACTAGTGAATATTGTTCATATATTATGAAAGCCATATTATTATAGAGGATGATATGTAGAGAATAAGTTGTTACCTTGTCTTTTTACCAAAATTAAGAGCGAA
This sequence comes from Galeruca laticollis, assembly GCA_963921935.1. Lineage (NCBI taxonomy): Eukaryota > Metazoa > Arthropoda > Insecta > Coleoptera > Chrysomelidae > Galeruca > Galeruca laticollis. The sequence goes on from OY998176.1 coordinate 108,774,244, forward strand.
TTTTTTGTAACAAGTTGTAATAAATGAATAATAAACAATAATAATTACAAAAGTAACAATTTGTAGTGACATTAGAAATCGAAAGGACAGAAAACATTCGAAATTTCAAGACTTTGGAGAAGCGATATAGCATCACGGTATACTCTGTCTTAACCAACCTCTCACTGTTGAGAATACATTATTCCTCTTCTTCCTTCTTATGAATGCAATATTCAACCCCTCTGCATTCTTCTTTTCCATCTCAAATATTAACTATCACATCAGATGCCATTCTCTAATGGGTACTCGATGTCATATTTATCTACTCAACTATTGGTTGGCATCACTGATTGTCAACAAACAATTAGGATTCCTAATTTTACCATTAAAATGTAAACATCGAGGTACTGTTCCACAAAATAAAACAGATTTTGATAAAGCCTACTATGATGGGCGAAACGTCGTCATAAAATTTTCGTATTATTCACAAGAAACCTATACCTAAGAACTATCCAAAAAAGATAAATATATAATGGTTTAAGAAATACTACAAATATATATATATATATATATATATATTATTGTGAAAAAATAATGCTACACACTGTACATATATCTAACACAAGTTAATTGCAACTTAGGATATTAACGAGTATAAAATTATTGAAAGAAGGACTATTTGGGAGTCAAATTTTAACTAAATTGAACTAAATCGAACTAAAGTAATTTATTTGGACTTTATAATGTACCTTGTACATATGTACATGCCACCGATATAAGAATTCAAACTATTAAAGAGGAAAGTTTATAAAAATAACATCACCTGTTACGAAATGAATGAGTCCACTCTTCGGGGTGAAATCGTCAAATGTTTGTGCATATCTTAAATTCCCATTAGATGCCATCAGACTATTTGGAAGCCCTGGAGGTGTTTCTTGTAATATACCCAAAAGTTGAAATTCCAAATATAAATATTAGGGTTATAAAATTTTTGACATCTGTTTGAAATATGTGTCAGTTGAGTAGAGCAAGGTCAACAGCTAAAAATTTAAGGAATTAATAATATATATGATATAGATATGAATTGTTTGTTTAAAATTGTAAGAAATTATGTTTCATAATTAAAAAGTTAATATCTTAAAACATATAATGAAATCCATGAATAAAGAACTATGAGTAATTTTGATTGGTTACAAATATTTTTATGATTTCCATAAACAGAGGGCTAATGAAAAATAAGGTTTCTTGATTAGGAAAAAGTGGTTGCTTAGGGAGATAAGGGAAGGTTGTTGATTTTTTTTTGAAAAGAGAAAAGTAGTAGAGGGTTGGTGCTAAGAAAAGCCAAAAGAAACACATTATTTTTCTTTCATAATAATCATAAGACTTGTAAAATTTATAACCAATATTAAAAAGTGAATAGTGAAACTAATCTTCTAAAACGATTCCTGAACTAAATATTTGATATATACAGTGTGAATATCCTTTACATAATCATAGAAGAAAATACTGAAAGACTTTTCAGTAATGAAGTGATAAAAATGAACTGTGAATCCAGCTTCCCAAAAAGACTAGTGAAACTAACCTTATAAAACGATTCCTGAATTAAATATTCCATGTATACAGTGTAAATATCCTTTACACAATCCCAGAAGAAAATAATGAAAGGCCTTTCAGTAACGAGTTGATTCAAATGAACTGTGAATCCAGCTTCCCAAGAAATTTTCCAGAACTTCCTAAAAGGGAAAAAAAATGAATATTCTTCTATAGAACATTAGTGGAAAACAAAAGGTATTTCATAATTTTTTTTAAATGAAAACTTACTTGTAAATATAAAGGAACATTAGGTATTGAATTATATCCGATATTCTTATGTACATATCACAATCGTTCATTTTGTATATGTATATGTATAAGTTTTATACGTACATGTATAATTTCATTGGTATGAATTTTGTGTGAAAGACCATCATAGATAAGTTTTATTTTTCTTTATATATCGTATGCAAGGAAAAATAATGTATTTTTTGTTTTTTTTTTACGAGATAAAAAATTCTTTTCTCTCAAATAAATAGAATCATATATCTGTGAATCTTGATTCAGTGTTTTCTTATGTAAGTTGGCAATACTGTTTAGACAGCATTCACCACTGAAGGTTTCCTTGAGATAAAGTATACAGGACCGCACTACAGAGATCTATAAAAAAAAATATTTAATTTAACAGAATTTTTTTAATATCAAATATTTGGCGCATATAAAATAATAGTAACAATATTTATTATATATAAAAAGCCCATGAACCCAGATCCTGAGAAGCTGAGTTCTCATATAGAAATTAATAATAAGAAGAGATAAAGGTAAGTGCACTGTGTGGCATTATTGTTGAACAAAATAATTTCTTAAATATACCGGGCGAATTGAATTAAAATTTTATTGATTTTGAAACACAAATAGTAAACCACAATAAAATGTCGGCCCAACGTAGGGCAAATTAAAAAAAAATATATTTATGCAAATTTAAATATTAAAATTTCTTTCACCTATTCGCTTATACCATTTATACTATCCACAATAACTTGTCACCGCAACGTGGGGCTAATATAGAAATTTTGTAAATAATAATAAAAAGCATTGAAATAAGTTTTTTTTTACTGTATTAAAAGATTTTAAATACATAAAATGGAAAGGAAAATGACATTAAGGGACGGAAAGCAGGTAGGAGTCGAAAGTAGGTCTGATGAAGAAAGAGAAGAAAGGAGTAATGGTAGAGGAGATTTTCAGGTACAATTTTTGGAACAGGGGAGAGAACATTCGGAAGAAGACATCGCAGAACAAGGTCAGGAAGAAGAAGATGCACCATTGTCAGAAGAAACAGGACAAGGGGTCAAACAAAAATCAAAAGAGGATATGGACGTGATGAGTATGCTTCAAATGATGATGAAAATAATGGATCAAAACAATGAAGATATGAGGAGAGATATAAATGGAAAAATGGATAAACAAAATGAAAATATGAATAGTATGAAGGATGATATTAAGGGAGATATGAATAATTTGAATGGAAAAATGGATCAAAATAAGGAAGAAATGAATATTAAAATGGATCAAAATAAGGAAGAATTAAAACAAGAAATGAATATTGAGATGGACCAGAACAAAGAAGAAATAAAACAAACTGAGGAACTGATAATAAAATTGATGGATGAAAAATTGGGACAGGTTGAGAAGAAATTGGAGGAATCAAACATATACATGGAAAATAAAATAGAATCCACTAAACAAGAAATAAGAGGAAAGGAGATTGGAAAAATTACAGAAATAGACAATTCACAGATCAACAAAATCAAGGAAATAGAGGAGAAAGAAAAGGATTTCAAAGGAGAGATTCAAATGGATGTAAAGATACAAAATGAAAATATAAATGATGATAGTATAGAACAAAAATTAAGTAATAAAATGGAAATTGACGAAGTGAAAATACAAAGTGTGATGGAGTTTGAAAAAGTTGAGAAGGAAACAGAAGAAATACAATTTATTAAAATACAAAGACAAATAAATGAGGAGATGATAAATATCAATTTACAGAATCTAGGAAGTGAGGAAGTCATGAAAATTTATGAAAAAGAGATTTATTGGAAAATAACAGACCCAGATGTTAATATATTGAAACGAATAGTGACATATGGTAAAGGAAATAATAATAATAGGGGGATACATTTTAATTGGCAGTTAGAGGAAATAAATAAGATACTACAAGAGACTAAGGAAGAAATAGAAGAAACCATAAGACAGAATATAGAAACAATAATTTATGCAGAAAATTTCGAAATGAGATTAAAACTTGGCAGAAATATAAAGATAATTTATCCAAGAAATTTTAATAGGATAATTAAAAATGAAATGATAGGAAGTGAGAGTATTATGGGAAATGAAATAATAAAAAAAAGAAATAATAATATGAAGAAATTGGAAACAAAAATTTTGATGAATCCATTGGGAGAAATTGATGAGATAGGGGATAACAAAATAAAAAAAGACTTAGTGGAACATTTAAAGAAAATTAGGATACAAGAGAATCAAAGAATAAGAGAAGAGGATAAAACGAAATTTAGGAAAATAAAATAAAATTGAATAACAAGGCTGTATTATAGGACTGAAATCTAGAAGACGAATAAGGAATTGTAAAAGGTCAATAAGGGATATAAAAACAACATGTAAATAAGAAGTTTATAATTAACAAATAATGTTAAAAAAAACATATGTAAATATAATGTTGTACATAGATAGAAATTAGGATATATAAAGATAATGATGAAAAACAGAAATAATTACATTAACAGATATAATACAAATGGATATTATAACAAAAAAACAACAATTATAACAACAATTTAGGAAATAACAATAATAAGAACGATAGCAAATAAAAACAACTATAACAGAAACTTCAAATAAAATAACAACAAAAATAACAATTACAGAGAACAGTATTCAAAGGAGAGAAGAGAGAGTGATAACATAAAAACATCCAAGGAAATATATAAAATTTGGGGAAGATTTAGAATTATGAGAAATAATGGGATTGAAAAATATTAAAGGGAAATTAAATGGAAAAGAAATAAAATTAATAATAGATACAGGTTCGGAAGCGTCTATAATTAAAACAAAACTAATAGAAGAAAACATTGAAAATTATGAAAATAAATTAATTAAAATACCAAAAACTACATTGATAGGAGCAAATGGAAAGAAGCTATGTGAAGTAAATAAGTCTATAATACAAAAGATTGAATTGAAGAATGGGAAAGAAGTTGAAATGCAATTACTGTTAGTGAATAATTTGGAAACAGACATAGTAATAGGAATTGATGAATTAACAAAGTTTGAAGTAGTACTTGATTTTGAAAAGATGGAGATAGAAATTGATGGAAATAGAATTGAATTTGGAAACGAAAATTTGGAAGAATTGGCAATTGAAGAGGATAATAAGAAGTTATGGAATACAGGATGGAGTGGAAATATGGAAGAATTGGAATTTGTGTAGTAAAATAAAGAATATGAAGAGAAAGTGAAGAATTTAATAGAGAAATATAAAGGATTGATTGGAAAAGAAATGAGAATGGCAAAGAACTATGTGCATAAAATGGAAGTTAGAGGAATAGAGAACTTCAGAGTAAGAACATATCCCATACCTTACAAGTATAGAAAAGAGGTTGAACTAGAAATACAAAACATGTTAAAGACAGTATTATAGAAAGATGTAACACAAGAAATATAAATCAATAAATTGTACCTAAATAACAGACTCCGAGAATTGTATAAGTAATAAGACGCATAACGAACACTGAAGAATTAAAAAAAAAATTGATTTGAAACACAACTTTTGACAAATTCCTTTGGATGAAAATTATAAATAAATTGATAACTAAAGATAAACTAAAACTATGTATACATTTAATTATAGTATTATAAATAAATTAAAACTAACTGAAGAGGATACTGCAATACAGGATTCCAGAATCATCTTACAACAGCGATCTGAAATAAAAAGGAATTTTATTATCAGTAAAATAGAAAGACAATATTTAAATAAAATACTTCAAGTAAAATTTGCGTTCATAAAATTTTTCCTAGAATAAAAAATTTGATAAACGCAAAATTTAAGGGGATGTTATTGTGAAAAAATAATGCTACACACTGTACATATATCTAACACAAGTTAATTGCAACTTAGGATATTACCGAGTATAAAATTATTGAAGGAAGGACTATTTGGGAGTCAAATTTAAACTAAATTAAACTAAATCGAACTAAAGTAATTTATTTGGACTTTATAATGTACCTTGTACATATGTACATGACACCGATATAAGAATTCAAACTATTAAAGAGAAAAGTTTATAAAAATAACATCACCTGTTACGAAATGAATGAGTCCACTCTTCGGGGTGAAATCGTCAAATGTGCATATCTTAAATTCCCATTAGTTGCCATCGGACTATTTGGAAGCCCTGGAGGTGTTTCTTGTAATATACACAAAAGTTGAAATTCCAAATAAAAATATTAGGGTTATAAAATTTTTGACATCTGTTTGAAATATGTGTCAGTTGAGTAGAGCAAGGTCAACAGCTAAAAATTTTAAGAATTAATAATATATATGATATAGATATGAATTGTTTGTTTAAAATTGTAAGAAATTATGTTTCATAATTAAAAAGTTAATATCTTAAAACATATAATGAAATCCATGAATAAAGAACTATGAGTAATTTTGATTGGTTACAAATATTTTTATGATTTCCATAAACAGAGGGCTAATGAAAAATAAGGTTTCTTGATTAGAAAAAAGTGGTTGCTTAGGGAGATAAGGGAAGGTTGTTGATTTTTTTTTGAAAAGAGAAAAGTAGTAGAGGGTTGGTGCTAAGAAAAGTCAGAAGAAACACATTATTTTTCTTTCATAATAATTATAAGACTTGTAAAATTTATAACCAATATTAAAAAGTGAATAGTGGAACTAATCTTCTAAAACGATTCCTGAACTAAATATTTGATATATACAGTGTAAATATCATTTACATAATCATAGAACAAAATACTGAAAGACTTTTCAGTAATGAAGTGATAAAAATGAACTGTGAATCCAGCTTCCCAAAAAGACTAGTGAAACTAACCTTATAAAACGATTCCTGAATTAAATATTCCATGTATACACTGTAAATATCCTTTACACAATCCCAGAAGAAAATACTGAAAGGCTTTTCAGTAACGAGTTGGTTCAAATGAACTGTGAATCCAGCTTCCCAAGAAATTTTCCAGAACTTCCTAAAAGGGAAAAAAAATGAATATTCTTCTATAGAACATTAGTGGAAAACAAAAGGTATTTCATAATTTTTTTTAATTGAAAACTTACTTGTGAATATAAAGGAACATTAGGTATTGAATTATATCCGATATTCTTATGTACATATCACAATCGTTCATTTTGTATATGTATTTGTTTTTGTTGAGTACAATTACCAACACAACTTAAACGCATAATAAGTTGCATACGTACATGTATAATTTCATTGGTATGAATTTTGTGTGAAAGACCATCATAGATAAGTTTTATTTTTCTTTATATATCGTATGCAAGGAAAAATAATGTATTTTTTGTTTTTTTTTACGAGATAAAAAATTCTTTTCTCTCAAATAAATAGAATCATATATCTGTGAATCTTGATTCAGTGTTTTCTTTTGTAAGTTGGCAATACTGTTTAGACAGCATTCACCACTGAAGGTTTCCTTGAGATAAAGTATACAGGACCGCACTACAGAGATTTATAAAAAAAAATATTTAATTTAACAGAATTTTTTTAATATCAAATATTTGGCGCATATAAAATAATAATAACAAGATTTATTATATATAAAAAGCCCATGAACCCAGATCCTGAGAAGCTGAGTTCTCATATAGAAATTAATAATAAGAAGAGATAAAGGTAAGTGCACTGTGTGGCATTATTGTTGAACAAAATAATTTCTTAAATATACCGGGCGAATTGAATTAAAATTTTATTGAGTTTGAAACACAAATAGTAAACCACAATAAAATGTCGGCCCAACGTAGGGCAAATTAAAAAAAATATATTTATGCAAATTTAAATATTAAAATTTCTTTCACCTATTCGCTTATACCATTTATACTATCCACAATAATATATATATATATATATATATATATATATATATATATATATATATATATATATATATATATTATTGTGAAATATTTATAACAGGAAAATGAACAAATAAATTTTGTATATAAATGCCCATTTGCAACCAAAAAGAATTATAATGCTCATAGGTACGTGATATTTAAATTCATGATAAAAACAATATTGATAAACGAAACTATTAACATATAGTTGTGTGTTGCACACACGTGAGTCAATTATAAAAAGATATTATTCATTCGTAACATAAATTTAAAAAAAAAACAACTTCTATAATTGTATTTTCCCGATTGCTATAACTTTTGACAAACCCTGTATACGATAAAGTATTTTTTTTGACGACGATTAAAAAAGCAAATAGACATGAATAGTATTATATATAAAGTGACAGCTTTATCAATATTTAGATTAAGTGTAAATAAAGTGACATTAGTGCAATCGCGGAGGTATTTTCGAACGGAGTGAATAATTGAAAAAGAACAAGACGCGGATAAAGAGATTTTTTTTTAAAAAAACAATAACTGTTTACAAGTTAACAAAAGAGGATCGGAAAAAAACAGAAGAAGGTTGTTGATTGTTGAGCGTCGAGAAAGGGTTGTTAGGTTGAAAAGGTGGTATGGAAAGATGTGAGAACGAGAATAAAATAATACAATTAAGTTAAAAAAATCATAATTGAAGGACAAAATTTTGATTTTTTACTGTGACAACGTCATTGGCAATAAATGGAATGATCCAGTTTCCAGTAATTGAATATCAAATAAAAAAAAAACTTTTCATTAATCGTCTTCTAGAGTTTGGTGAGATAATTTAATTTTTACCTTATTTGTTCCTGGCTATTTGGTTACGTTTTCCTCGTAGCAGAAATTACTTATATTGAAAGTAATCCAAATTACTTATATTGAAAGTAATCCGAATATAATAAACTTTAACTCCTCGTCGAATAGAGAAGCTATTACACTTTAATCATCACAAGTTTCATTGAACTGAAATGAGTGGAAACACAAGACTTTTGTTATCTTCAAACTCATGAATTTCTGTATGTATTCACAAACATTTGGTTTCTTGAATTATTATTTAGGTTAGGTATAATATTATGAACTGATCTTTTTGAATTTACCTAGTTATTTAAGAATACTCAAATTTCCACTATCCTACTAATTCAATTTAATCCCAAACAACGACGAAATCACTAACTGATTTTATTATTAAGGACTAAATATATTAATAAACTTTGAAAACTATTACTTCCAAACATCCATTTACGATTCACAAGCCATATCTCTGGTCACATGACAACGATTCACAGCGCCTATATCATTCTCCGTTAAATGTTAGAGGTGGGAATTGATTGCAGGTTAACGATGATATCATGGTTACAAAATATTCAATAGTTATTTTTTTTGTTATTTAATAATTTCACTTGGATCATCTAACTATGAGAATTATACATAGACGTTTATAAATTATTATGTAATTTGTCCAGGCTTTATCGTCAGTAAGTATTGAGGGAGAAATGTTAAGAAATACATAGAATTTTTGATTAATTAAAAAAAACTACATTCAAACCTCCTTGTTTTCCTTCAAGTGTTCTCAAAACCTGTCAGTTTCCTGTTACTGTTCAACGCTAGTGCCGGACACACCCCTGAGATCTGAAAAAAAGGAATAAAGCTTTTGGTATTAATATTTGAACTTGCATTAGGTACAAAATCGCTCTGTTGTAACGAGCATACCATACCATACGAGTTCTGGCGCCCATGATTAAAAAAGGAAATACAATGTTTAACACATTTAATGTCCATAATAAGCAATAAAAAATTCTACAAAAAAAATATTGCAATTTGACAATAACATAATAATTAAAAAATAATCACCATCGCATTTTTTTTTAAAAATCCAACCTGTAACTCAAATTAAAATACAGCACAATATATATATATATATATATATATATATATATATATATATATATATATATATATTGAGCCAGTCCTCTAGTATAGATAAATATTCATATATTAGATTGAATTAAAAAGGAATTTTTTTTGTATATACGTATGGTGTATCATTAGACACTACCTAATTAGGAACAAAATTTAACATAAAACGAATGAATGACTTAAGCAAATGTATTATAAAGTATTGAGTACATCAATTTAAGAAATGGATTAAGGATAAGGAATAGAATGGTAATGATAATATAGAAATTAATTCTTAAGAAAATGTTACCTTCACAAATAAATCCTACGGTCAAGTCAATGTCAACAATTTTCATTAAAATCAATCTGAACGCTGCTATGTCCACACTTGAATCGGGAAAAGGATGTTAATTTGTTCAAAACCTAAAATAATAAGAATTAATAATCAAATCACTAATTTATTAACGATATGTAAATACAATAAAAAGTTGCAATTTAAAAAAAAGTAATTTATAAAAATAAAACTGTATGAAATATGACATTCGGAATAAGAGCCATATTGTATGTCATAGAAATCTAGTAATCAAATGGAAATCAATGAAGGAAGTAAATCATATAAGTATAAATATTAAAATATAACATATCCACTATAATATATATATATATATATATATATATATATATATATATATATATATATATATATATATATATATATATATATTGAACTATATATCATACATATTAAAAGAATTCAGTTGTGTAGGAATATTTTGCTTATATGAAAATTGATTGAAATGATGTAATTTAAAAAACATTATAAAAAGAAAACACCATTCATAATAAAAAGCATATAAATTGAAGATATATTGAATAATTAGTTTACAACAAAAATAAATAAAGAAATTACCTTAATACCTGTTCAAAATTAGAAATTGCCTAACAAATGTAGTGGAGAAAATTGAAGCTGCCCAAGATGATGAATGATTATTTGATGTTCATCTGAAATAAAACGAATCTTAGTATAGTCAATTCATAATTATTATCAGTTTAAGTATTTAAGTTATAAAGCATATACATATTTAAGAGAATAAGGAGAATACATTTCATAGATAAGTTAATAATGACATAGAGAAAAATTATATATCGCAAAGTAGAATAAATTTAGTGTCAATAAATAATAATTTGTTAATGAATGTAAAGAAATATTTGATAAGACAGTATAGAATTAGTGGAATAATTTAAAGCAAAGAATATAGAGAGGTTACATGAAAGAATTTATATTCATAAATAAATATAATTGTCACAGTAATAAATTGTCAAAAACAAAACTAGATATTGGACTATTAAAAGGTAATTATGTTTATCACCAACTATAAAGTATTCATTTGATAAAATTCAAGGAACTCTAAATAAAAACTTATTATGTCAAGTGAATTTACATTGGTACATGTATAAAACTTTTTTGTGAGTGAAATAAATGTAAACATAATTCGACTGCTCAAAACAATATGTGATTGGTTTAAAAAAAAATTACAGAACGAATTTCAATCAGCGAAGAAAAAACAATTTTTTTTTAAATAGTGACCTGACAAACAAAATATTTGTTTGTTGAAAAAAATTGAGAATCGGCAGGGAAGCGTTAGTAGTTGGGAGTCGGCGTGGAGATAACAAGAGGCTGATGTAAAAATGTTCCCGAAATTTCATGAAAATTCCCAATGACCATGCCTAAACTTATGAATGACTGTTAAATACAATACTACTAATACTTACAAACAGTTATATCCAGTTTTCCTGGGAGAACAATCAATATTTCTCCTAATTATCTGTGTTGGAACTTCGATGGAGTATTCCTGGGTCTAGAGGTGTTCATCTCGATTCCAGAACTACAGGTCAGTGCTTATTTAAAATACTATTGGCCAATAATAAGAGTTAAAATATCACAAACTCAAATCAGTGCATAATTTCATGAAATTAATAAACTTTGCGGCAATGATCGATCTTAAAAAGAAAGAAAATGGACTTTATGTAGATAATTAATAAAACAAATCTTTAATACTAATAAAAAAGGCCTAACTCAATATAATTAAAGTTTATACTTACGCCATTTTCTAATCTCATAAGAATGATGCTTCATAAATCATTCATGTAATGTTTCCATGTGTATATAAATCTTATAATCTATTTCTTCCACAGCAATTTGTAATTTGTCTTGTATATGTATATTTTTCAGCATAAATTCTTTTATATATAAAACCATCTAATTATAGTCATCGATGAAAACTTTATTTTATCTAAACAGCACACAGATGCTACGCATCGTGAAAGTTCTGTTTGCGTCGCTCAGAATCACATGATGAGAGTTAAGCATGCGCACAAGATGGTATATAAAAATCAATAATATCATTTCGTAATCCATAGGCGTCGCAATTTATAAATATTAAATTAAAAATTTTCCTTAAAAAATTTAATTCTTTTAAAAGTAAAGTGTTTCTTTTTATTTTATATAAGTGAAATATATCTACGGAAGCCAGGACTCAAAGAGAAAACAGGGTTTCATGCTCCCGA